>CM076570.1:419378214-419740582 GCA_034641835.2 Pinus albicaulis | reverse complement strand
ATGGGATCAAACAAAATTTTTCTTAAGTCGAGTCCGCCGGACTTCAAATGGCGATAAACCATAATTCAAACCAAATTCGCGTTCCAAAATAGCCTGCTGATGTCGGCCAATTTTGTGAAGCGAAAACCAAATGAATTTCGCCCTAATCTTTTTCGGGTCCGAAGTTGGGCTGGCGTAGGGAGGGAGAGTTGTGACGCAAATTTCTTATCAAATTCGCCCTAATATTTTTCAGAGTCCGGATTTCCACTGCGCGAGCGGCCCAAACAAAGACCCGCTCCAATCAATTTCTGCCACGTGTCCTCAATCAAAACTTGCCCTGCTCCCAGCTGCGGGTGCATTCGATGGCGTTTAAGGCGATGGGACATGATGTGGCAATTTCATATCAATCTCATTAACATTTAACGCTGTTCAATTAATTTTTCACATCAAATTCGCATTAATTAAGTTTTAACAATGTTCAAGATCGGACCTCCACTCCTGTGAGCGATTTCGCATGCTCCATTATGATTCGGCCTTCGGCTCTCATTATTAATGATCAGAGATTTATTATGACGGGTGTCCTTTGATTGCATTGAAGTCGGGTCGACAAAATGGCGTTTCGCTATGGTTTTTCAGACGAGCCGGTTGCTGGATTACACTGCCTGCTAACTGTGACGATAAGGAGAAGTGGCCAGCTGAACTGCTGCCTAGACCTTGCTGCATATCTGAATTTCTCTTGGTTCTGTCTCTGTCTGTCTTCCTCTCTTTCTTGTAGTTCTGCTTCTCCGTCTCCTCTTGTGCCCACTGCGCCTGAGACTGCACCCATGGTGCCGAATCGTGGAGGAACCATCGGAGGAGTAGTTTGGTTAATTTGTTTTTCTTGCTTAGCAGGCCCACTTAATTGGGCTGCTTTTAGATTATTTTACTGTGCTAGACCTTTGTAATATTTTTGAATTCTGTAAATTAAACGTTCAAGACTGGTTTCCCCATATGAGGGCAGTCTTCTTAATTTTTGGATTTTTTGATGACAAATTTTCCATGAGTCTGGCCAGGCAATGTTTTTGACTTCGGTGTAATTTTATTTCCAATGTTAATAGATTAACTTTACTTAGAATTCTCACATGATTAGCGTTTTTCTTGATTTGTTCAAGGATTTTGGGTACTTTGATTTGTATTTGGAACAATGGACGTCGGTACTCTATCTGTTGCTTTACTATTCTACATACTGCTATTTCACTTTCTTATACATGCCTCGGGCATATTTGGATGCTTTCTCAGATTGTCAATAATCTCCATGTGGACCATTACTGGGTTTTATATCATGTCCCTGTATGTGACATGGGGTATTTTTCTATCATTGTCTGGGGTGGGACTTCCACTTTTCTGGATGGATATTTGGGTTCCAATCTTCAGATGTGAAAATGTAATGACTTCATGGACTGCTTTACTTCATATAATATATTCAAAACAACGTTTTTTCTCTTGTGAAAAAAAAATGATTAATGTTTATCACTCTGCCTTCAAAACTAGCGATGATGGTCTATGTTGCTGGTTTATTGATATGGTCTGATGGTCTTTTTATATTTTGGACATATCACACTCCTCACATGATTAGCGTTTCTCTCTGTTGCAGGATTTTGGGTACTTTAATTTGTATTTGGAACAATGGACGTCGGTACTCTATCTGTTGCTTTACTATTCTACATACTGCTATTTCACTTTCTTATAGATGCCTCGGGCATATTTGGATGCTTTCTCAGATTGTCGATAATCTCCATGTGGACCGTTACCGGGTTTTATATCAAGTCCCTATATGTGACATGGGGTATTTTTCTATCACTGTCTGGGGTGGGACTTCCACTTTTCTGGATGGATATTTGGGTTCCAATCTTCAGATGTGAAAATGTAATAACTTCATGGACTGTTTTACTTCATATAATATATTCAAAACAACGTTTTTTCTCTTGTGAAAAAAATGATTAATGTTTATCACTCTGCCTTCAAAACTAGCGATGCTGGTCTATGTTGCTGGTTTATTGATATGGTCTGATGGTATTTTTATATTTTGGACATATCACACTCCTCACATGATTAGCGTTTTTCTCTGTTCAAGGATTTTGGGTACTTTACTTTGTATTTGGAACAATGGACGTCGGTACTCTATCTGTTGCTTTACTATTCTACATACTGCTATTTCACTTTCTTATAGATGCCTCGGGCATATTTGGATGCTTTCTCATATTTGTCGATAATCTCCATGTGGATCGTTACTGGGTTTTATATCAAGTCCCTGTATGTGACATGGGGTATTTTTCTATCATTGTCTGGGGTGGGACTTCCACTTTTCTGGATGGATATTTGGGTTCCAATCTTCAGATGTGAAAATGTAATGACTTCATGGACTGTTTTACCTCATATAATATATTCAAAACAACGTTTTTCCTCTTTTAAAATTTCGTTTTTTTTTTTTTAAATTGAACCCGCCGTCGGAATACCGATGCCTTGTAAGCGTCGGAATTGCAACAACTTTAAAACGTCGGAAGAGCGACATCATAAAAACATCGAAACACATTTCGTCGGAATTGCGACAGATTACAAACGTCGGAAGCGCGACGTTAAAAACGTCGGACCACATTTCGTCGGAATTGCAACAGATTACAAACGTCGGAAGAGCGACGTTAAAAACGTCGGACCACATTGCGTTGGAATTGCGACCGTTTAGAAACGTCGGACCAAATTTCGTCGGAAGTGCGACATCTTACAAACGTCGGAACCGCGACGGTTTGGGAGACGTCGGAAGGGCGACGCTTGTTCGGAAGCGACGGAAGAAGTGTCGATAGTGCGACACTTTTTAATTGTGTCGGAACTGCGACGGCATGAGAAACCACGTTTTTCCTGCCCTCAAACTGTCGCTCTTGCGACGACTATGTGTCGGAATAGCGACGAATTAGCCGTAGGAATTTCTGCCAAATTTTGTAGTGCCTGCTCTCGTTTACCAGCCTTCACTAGAAGGGAGCTACTACCCCCTTACTGATGGCTTCGATCCTCAGCACCACTGCGGACCACATTTCATCAATTTTCATACTGGATCCAACAGCTTCCACACAACATACCTTGTAGGTCACTTTTCATCAGATTTTCTGACTGGACCCACTCCACACATTTAAGCTCATCATACATCAAACTGAAACTTATAACCCCATCAATGCATTCATTGAATCATCAACCAATCAACCATCAACTAGATCTTTAATCAACATAATCAGCAGCATAATCAACATTCAAACAACCTAGATCTGTATGAATACATCATTGATAGATATCAGTAAAGCAGAAAAACAGATCAGACATTTCATTCCACATAATTCAGCAAATCCCTATATTCCATACGCGCTTTTACTTCACTGAACCTGCGTATATACGCGCTTTCACACAGACAAACCTGCGTATACATCTGCACATATTTCAGGACTGACCTCATATTCCATATGCACTTTTGCTGAAACCAACCCACGTATATACGTGCTTTCTCTGCCACGAACTTGCGTGTAGATCTATAAACATTGTAGGGCTACGCAATTCTTCAGAATAGATAAATAGCTCAGATCTTTACCCTTCACTTCAAAAAATATTCACCACATCTCAGATCTAAACATTCCATAAACAGATCTAGAAGATATATAGTTATTTCAGATCTAGAGATCCCTCTTCATAATTTTCTTCATAGGTGCATTATTAATTTAGATCAAT
The DNA here is from genome assembly GCA_034641835.2 of Pinus albicaulis. Lineage (NCBI taxonomy): Eukaryota > Viridiplantae > Streptophyta > Pinopsida > Pinales > Pinaceae > Pinus > Pinus albicaulis. The sequence continues at coordinate 419,736,853 of CM076570.1, read as the reverse complement.
CAATAAACTGTTACCCATTCCATGCAAATATACTTCAGAGTGAATTATTCATTAAAACCCAGACCTATGCACCCACTTGCACTATGATCTTCTTCTCCTTATATAGATTTAGCCTTTACCAATACCATGAGTCAAAAACACGCAGCCACAGATGGTATTCTTGGACGGGATCAATTTGACAACCCAGCGCTCAATACTGTGGGCCAATACCATGGTAATGCCCCTTGGTTTTATAAATTTAGAGTGCAAATAGGCATACGCTACTTGGCACATAATTTTCTGCGTATATACGCTACTTAGCCTTTACAAACCCACGTATGCTTTGTGACATACTTTGTTCATCATTACTCTGACACTTACTGGAATTTCTTTCTTCATTACATCTGAACTGATCTGTAGATACATCAGATTTACATCATTAACAAATAGGTTGCTATCCAAAGACAACTTTATCAAGTAGGTTGCCATCAAGGACAACACATTGCATCATATTGCCAACAATCTCCCCCTTTGGACTTGATGGCAACCATGATGGTGTTTGATCACCACAACAGATAGATACATTGATTATAACCATTATTAAAACACCATGATACTCTCCCCCTTTGATATCAAGGGCAAAGGGCGGATCAAAACCAAAACAAGGTTTTTCTTCTCTTGTAGAAAGAAGAGCTCTGTAGATTTGATGTGCACTGAAGTGACCATGCTCCCCCTGAGTTCACGCTGAATCTTCAAACATATTTTTTCAATGAAGTACATGACTCTATGACCTTTCCTATCACCAAGGACTCATACTTACATCAATGATCCAACCAATTGGATTTACATATGTGACTCAAGTACCCAATCAAGTGGGTTTACACATTTTGACTCAACTACCCAACCAAGTGGGTTTAGAAATTTGAAGAAGTCCTTACATGACTGAATATAACAATTTATATCATAAGTCTCAACATAACCTTTTCATCAAATTACAAATATGAATTTTTATAACCAATAGCAAAAAGACCTCAAGAGAGAGAGATCATATTTCAGAACCATCATAATGCCAACAATGCATTACTCTCAGCAAGGCTAATGCTCCCCCTAAAACTGTGCTCCTGTTCTTGAGCCATCTCACTGTTTTCCTTAACAGAAAAACATACGCTTCTGTCTCCATTGGAACTTGCGTGTATATGCGGCTTTAGTTCATGAAACCCGCGTATGGAAAGTGAAATACCGGAAAATTTCACAATTCCATCTCCCCCTGAACTTATACCACTTGTACCTGTCTTCTTCACATCATATGCACTGTTAGAAATAAACATAACCAGAATTTCCAAACCAACCATGGGAATCACCATATATTGCTCCCCCTGTGATGATACATTACTAATTCCTATAATGAATCTCACATCACTCCTGCAGACATTATGAGAAGTAAACTTTAGAAATAGATGACTGCAGTAGGGTCAATATTCCCTACGTTTTTGACCGGTCCTCCTTCTTTTTCCAGCTTTGCTTGAAATTTCTTATTGTGTGCTGGAAATTATCCAATTTCTCAGATCTATTCATCCTGCATTCTTTTTCTACATGTCCATACTTGTTACAAGCATAACATCTTGTGTGACCAGAAAAGTAAGCATAGGGATCATAATGTGTTTTTCTATTCTTTCTTCTATTGCAATCAGCTGCTTTATGACCAAACGTGCTGCATGAAAAACAATATCCCTTAAAGAAACCTGAGTACCTTTCTGTGTAGAATCTGTTTGTTTGTGACTGAAACAATCTGATTCTGCAATTGGCTACAACATGCCCATAATTATGAAATTTAAAGCATTCAACATTATTGATCAAAGGAGGGAATGCTTTCTTTTGAGAGTTCATGATTGTCAGTTGACCTTTTGTTTCTTTCAACACTTCAGGTTTTGCATTGATATCCTTTGAATCTTTAGCACTTTCTTGTGAACTAGATTCTCCTTTAACAGTTTCATGAAAACCAAGACCAAATTTAACAGAAGGAGACCTTTGACTACTAAGAATATTGTCTAGAATCTTAGTACTATCTTGAAACCTCAAGAGTTTATCTTTTTCTTCTAATTTACCTTTTAAAATGTTTACCTCAACCTCCAATCTTTGGCATTTCTTCTTCATAATTTCTTCAATCCTTCTTCCTTCTTCTACTTGATCATTCAATTTTAAAATCTCTTCCTTCAACCCATTTTCTTGTTCTTCAAATGTTTGTAGAAGTTCTTCATTCTTCTTATTTGATTTTTCCAGATCTTCTTTCAGAGAGATGATTTCTGCTTCAAGTCCTTCACTGTGATTGGTTACTTCATCGTACAACCTTTGATACTTTTTTATCTGTCCATTCATTCTAGATATCATATCTTTGTAGATAGATTCTCTCTCATTAAATAATCTTTGTTGATTTTCAACTTTAATCTTGAGAGCTTCCTCTAGATCCATAACATTACTTACACTATCTTCACCATTGCATGCACAAGAAAGTGAATCACAAGAATAAAAATCAATACATGTTTCATCTTCTTCATTTTCTGCTGCACATGTTTTCTGGGATATCTCATTTCTTTGAGTAGCCTTCTTCTTTTGCTTCCTTGCCATGAGCACTTGCAGATCTTGGTCAGAATTTTATTCATCCTCATTTGACACTTCATCATTATCTTCATTTGTATAATAACTCTTTCCCTTTTCAAATTGTTTCCCTTTATCATGATTTTCTTCATAAGGAAATTTAGCAGCATAATGACCAACACTTCCACAAGAAAAACACTTGAAGGGAAGCTTACCTCTGAATCTTCCAGTACCTGGTTGGAGTCTTCTCACAAAATTTTCTTCTTCTTCTTCTGATATATAACTTGATTCCTTGACAACTTCCTTTTATTTTCCTTTTGCACATGCCTTAAAGGAAAATTCTCTGATTTGAGAGGGACCTCCTTTTCTCATTTCAAAAGCAGTCAGGATACCATGTAGTTGAACAATAGTAAGAGTTTGCAGATCTTGCCTTTCTTCAATAGCTGATACTTTTGACTCAAATTTTGAAGTCAAAGATCTTAAGAATTTTTCCACCAGAGTAGTATCGGTTATGGTTTCACCCTAATTTCTCATACGATTTACAATATCATCTAGACGTAAAAAGAAACTGGAAATACTTTCATCACTATGCATCCTTAAATTTTCATATTCAATTTTGAGAGTTTGGAGTTTTGCAGTTTTTACCTTTATATCTCCTTCATAGCTTAGAATGATTTTGTCCCATATTTCTTTTGTTGAATTTAACTGCATCACTTTAAAAAATTCTGATTCAGACATGCTTCCTAATAAAACATTGATTTCTTTGGCATTGATTTCATATTTCTTCCTTTCTGCTGCATCAGTAGGAATAATTGTCGGATACTGATAACCTTCTTCCACGATTGCCCATACTTCTGCACCAAGACTTTGCAAATATGCTTTTGTTCGTATCTTCCAGAATAACAGATTACTTCCATTGAATAGAGGTGGCCTTAGAGAAAATACTGCTTCATGACTTCCCATTGCGATGGATCTCCTTCAAGCGATCAAGCTTCTGCAGAAGGACCTGCTCTGATACCAATTGTTGGGAAAAATACTGAGAGGGGGGGGGGGGGTGTGAATCAGTATTTAGAGATGACTGAAATTTTTTTACTTTTTCTTTCTCTTAAACCCATACGCTACTTTACTGAACCCAACTCGCATATACACGCGGATATCCTTAAGAAAAATTGCGTATGTCCAGAGATATTATTATGCATTTAATTCTTTACTTAGATCATTGCATCATTCATTCATAAGATGTTTAGTAAGCAGTAAGCATGTGCAGTAATAACATAATAAACCATCACACATAAGCAACACCCATGAACACCAGTATTTAAGGTGGAAACCCAATTCGGGAGAAAACCACCGCTGCTGTCGTCTCTGTCTTCAATATTTATTATAAAGAAAACTTCTTACAATGTTGTACTGGCGCAAACTCATACTAGCACGCAGGCACCCACCTGTAGAAGGCTGCAACCTTCTCTCATTCTCCAGCCACTACTGGAAGGGATCTACTACCCCCTGCTCTCGTTTACCAGCCTCTCCTGGAAGGGAGCTACTACCCCCTGCTCTCGTTTACCAGCCTCCACTGGAAGGGAGCTACTACCCCCTTACTGAAGGCTTCGACCCTTAGCACCACTGCGGACCACGTTTCATCAATTTTCATATTGGATCCAACAGCTTCCACACAACATACCTTGTAGGCCACTTTTCATTAGATTTTCAGACTGGACCCACTCCACACATTTAAGCTCATCATACATCAAACTGAAACTTATAACCCCGTCAATTCATTCATTGAATCATCAACCAATCAACCAACAACTAGATCTTTAATCAACATAATCAGCAACATAATCAACATTCAAACAACCTAGATCTGTATGAATACATCATTGATAGATATCAGTAAAGCAGCAAAACAGATCAGACATTTCATTCCACATACTTCAGCAAATCCCTAGATTCCATATGCGCTTTTACTTCACTAAACCTGCGTATATACGCGCTTTCACACAGAAAAACTTGCGTATACATCTGCACATATTTCAGGACTGACCTCATATTCCATACGTGCTTTTGCTGAAACCAACCCACGTATATACGCGCTTTCTCTGCCACGAACCTGCGTATAGATCTATAAACATTGTAGGGCTACGCAATTCTTCAGAACAGATAAATAGCTCAGATATTTACCCTTCACTTCAGAAAATATTCGCCACATCTCAGATCTAAACATTCCATAAACAAATCTAGAAGATATATAGTTATTTTAGATCTAGAGATCCCTCTTCATCATTTTCTTCATAGGTGCATTATTAATTCAAATCAATCAATAAACTGTTACTCATTCCATGCAGATATACTTCAGAGTGAAGTATTCATTAAAACCCAGACCTATGCACCCACTTGCACTATGATCTTCTTCTCCTTATATAGATTTAGCCTTTACCAATACCATGAGTCAAAACCACGCAACCACAGATGGTATTCTTGGACGGGATCAATTTGACAACCCAGCGCTCAATATTGTGGGACAATACCATGGTAATGCCCCTTGGTTTTATAAATTTAGAGCGCAAATAGGCATACGCTACTTGGCACGTAATTTTCCACGTATATACACTACTTAGCCTTTACAAACCCACGTATGCTTTGTGACATACTTTGTTCATCATTACTCTGACACTTACTGGAATTTCTTTCTTCATTACATCTGAACTGCTCTGTAGATACATCAGATTTACATCATTAACAAATAGGTTGTTGTCCAAAGACAAATTCATCAAGTAGGTAGCCATCAAGCACAACACATTGCATCATATTGCCAACAATTGGTTTCTGTGCACCGTCAATCCCCAACTCTGTAGTCATATTAAATGTGAGTTCCCACTGCCCAGACTCCACAGTCATTGCATTTTAATGTGTATCTATTCTCCACTACAAATTGTAAAATAAAAAAAATGTCAGTCCCCATTATGAGGTTCTCCACTACAAGCTTTCTCTGCTCATGGAGTTAGGTGAAAGCGTGTGCCCCGTCACTATTTCTTTTTATATCAATCATTCCATTTTTGGGTATTGATGATGACAGTACTTTCATTGCATATTAAAAGATACCATTGAAGTACTTCCCGTGTATATCGAAAAATTTATCATTGATAGAGAGAGTTAGATCATTAACTATGTTTTGCTAAAAGAGACATACTACCCTTTTGTTTATTTAAAGATTATTTGGATGCAACAAAATTTATAAGGGTCAAGTTTGTATTTTTTAATAATTATTATTATTATTATTTTTTTTGTGTGTGTTTTGAAATGGATGAATATAAATCTTATAAAATAAAAGTACTTTATGGTTAAATTTTGAAAAAAATAGGTATTATTTTGAAAATTTAAATATTTTTATAAAAATATTATCTTTTTTTTTGTCAATCTAGTAGTGCCTTGCTATTTTCTATTTATCTTTTGAAAGCATATTACAAAAAATAGTAATTTTTTGGCCTCAACTTGCCCAGAGGAAACCAGGTCTGTTGGCCACCTTAAAGCGTTGAAAGCCATCCAAAACTGAAAAAGTATCATTCTACTGTTTGCTGCATGAGCGAGCCGACTATTTAATCTATTGCCAAAGTAACTGTTAGGACCTATAGTCCTTTGCACAAAAACAAAATACATATTATATAAGAAACTAAGCTCCTATCCATCTGAAGATTCAATTGGGGTAGGGTCCTTTGCTGTGGATCCTGGCATATCAGCTTGTTGCAGCTGTTGGATCTGCTTCTCAATTCTTCCAACACGATCTTCAATTCTACCGATACGATCAGTGGCTTGGTACTGGTTGACCTTGATATGTTGCAGTTGGATGTCAATGTCCTGCAATAATTCCAACATTTTTGGTTGGCTTCTCTATGGTAGGATGAATACTCTGAATAACTTTAGCTAACAGGCATTTGACAAGCCAATAAGTGTGAACTGTTTGATTAAACAGTGATAGGCGACCTCAAGTGTTTCCAGGATTTGTAACAAAGTCCATAATTTCTGCTTTTGCTTCATTGTCTTCCTCATTGCTCTGAATTTCTCTTTCCCATCCATGAATTTCCTGTTTGACCTGTGATGAGTTTCCCAGTGAGTAGGTTGATGAGAGGTTCATTAAAACCTCTTGCTTTGTCTTCCTCCCTCTTTTCCTGTTCTTATCCTTAGGTTGTAACATATTTTGTTTCCCTTTTTCTGTATTATGGGCCAATGATTTTCTTGTTTGCCTCTTAATCATTTATAAAAATATTATCAAACATAATATTTTAAAACTAATAAAAGTTACTAATTTTTTTACATAAATTGTTATAGTAGTGATTATAATTTTATATTTATATATTGGGAGAGGATTATTCCTTGATCACCATGTGCATTTCAAGTTAGTTTGCTACCATTTTATTCATGTTGTTTTGTATGTTGATGATATATTGTTAATTAGAAATAATGAGGAAAGACTTTTGGCCTGTTTTTCCTGATATGCTGTCACTTCTTGATCAAGGTATATCTACTGGATATTTGTTCCACATAATCATCTAATTTTAACATATGATATTGCTATCTTTATATTAATAAATTACACAATATTTTCATATCGCATGAATATGTCATGTTTTATTCTTTTGTTTTTAAGTAAAGATTAACTATTTTATTTTTTTGTTTTTCATGCTAAATAGATAACATAAATTATAATAAAATCATTTCTTTTATTAGTTAAAATTTACTAGCCTAGAATATTGTTATATTTATATTAATAAATTATACAATGTATTCATATGTCATTGTATGTACCAGTACAAAGTTTGTAACCAAATTCCTCTATATTTTTAATTATAGTCAGTTAATCAACTATTAATTTGAATATAATAATTCTCCATAGTTTATTTATAGCGAGTTGAACATTGTTCCATTCAAAAATTGATGTGTGGTAATAAGTGAAAAATTTATAATAGCAAATGCCCATAAACTTATATCAATTATTTCTGCTTTTGACTAATTAATTATATATTTTTTATTTACTTAATAACATTAAGTTCATTTCAAAGGCTCAAGTCATTGACTGTATGATGGGAAAAATCACTAAATTATAATGGATTCGGATTTGTGGATTTTCAAATTTAATTTACTAACATCACATAATGATCAAGTGATCATCTCCAAGTTGAAAAAATGCTAAAAAATGGAACTGCTCCGAATTGGTTTCAATCTATACGACCGGAAAGGCCTCGTCGGTGCGATTCTGGCGTTGTGAATAGGACTCAAATCCGATGTCATATGTGAAAGTTACTGAGGTTTGAAATCGCCCAATGACCTCCAAAACAAGGTCACTTTTTTACCAAAAGAATTTGTCATTTTCAAAAATTTTATATGGCAAAATTTCATGTTTTATTAAAGTTTGTATGGGCCTATCTGAGGGTGCCACGTGGCCTGCCCAAAGGCTACCACGTGGCCCCAGGCCATTGGTTTAAAAATGTGGTGAAAATATTGGAGGTCATGAGGGTAGAACCCTCGACCCGACTCTTCGGGCAGGGTCGACCCAACCAACACGGCATCAGAGGCAAGTTTGATATGTGGGCAAGTCAAGCAGATTAAAAAACGAGTCAGGTCATGCGGAGAAAATTGGGTATAGCCCTCAAGGGCTAGCTCCATTGCAATAAGACTTGGGTCTAAAGACCACGGGCTAAGCACAACTGTGAATTGGCGGAGAAAGGTTTAAGCCCTTAGGGCTAAATATTGTTGCAAGCCATGTGCCCTTATGCGGTGACCCGGGGCTTAAATATTTACAAGCCGCAGAAAACGTAAGGCTAGCCCCTCAAGGCTAGCCCCCTTGGCACGCGACCATCTCCTTCATGACCGGGGGCTTAAGCTTGACACTAACCATGTGACCACGGTTTACAAAACTCATGTGACAACGCGAAGTTACAATTTATTGTAACGGTTTTAAAGACGTTAAGTCTGCGGTTAATCCGGCGGTTTCGACGGAAGACATCATGTGAGCGACCTTACCTCACGTTTAATGCTAAATGCTAACGGTCCAGACAAAATGGTGCGTTCCACCAATCCTGGTGGCACTTGCCAAATTTGTCGAGTTAAATTGGAGTTATCCCACATTTGGTGGGGTTTTCTAGTGACATTGGGAAGTTTTCTTTGGGAGGTCATAACTTCCTCATTATTGAACCAAATTGGACGAAATTTTGGTCAATTTTGGGTTTCTTGAGCATTCTGGAGAGTTTGGGACAGGTTCAGAGTGAACAGAGGTGTTCTACCACCATTTTTGCTTCAGAGAAGAGGAAAGAGCCATCAGGGAGATGGAGCTGTATTGGGTTGTACTTCACTATTTGAGGTGAAACAAAAGCCATTTTTAGCTTATTTCTATCTTCTGAAGTCAAATTCACAGCTTTTTTTACCTGCTTAGGAATATTTTTCACTGTGTAACCATTTTTAGAAAATTAATAAAGCAAGGACATGCCATTAGGGAGCCTTGGACCGACAGATGTAGCCCAGGAGGGGTGAAATACCTCATCATTTTTCTGTGTTATGATATGGTGAATTTTACTTGCTGTGTATTTCTGTTGTGATGTATTAAACAATAAATTTAAATAACAAATTGTCATACATCAAACTCATAAACATTACCAAAAATACTTTGTTTAACTTGCCAGTCATGGAGAACACTTTGCACATTAAATTAAATGGAAATGGATACTTTGCATAGTAGTAAAAATAGTTCCATTTTCAGATCAGATGGTATCAAAGCTCAGGGTTTGAGCATTAGGAGCTAGAGTTTTACTCTGCATTTATTCTTGTGCAAAGATATAGTTGACTGTTTGCAAGTTTTTATGTTTACTAGGCTTAAATTCAAGAGCGGTGAAGGAAAATTGGTTAGAGAACAAAGTAATCCTCAACCAAGAAGGGCCAGAGAGCCACCTCCAAGATCCATTGAAGAAGCCTCAAGTTGATCCCAAAGAAGAGGAATGGGTGTTTCGAAAGGATTTTTTGGACATGACTAAGATGGTGAGGATACTCTACCAAGAAAGGAATGATAGGCTTGTAGAAGAAGGGTCTAGACACCAGAAAGAAGAAGAGGGTTCTTCAGAAGGAAAGAAAAGTGATGACAAGTCAAAGAAAGGACATGGAGGAAATGGTGATCCACCATCTCCATCTTCATCCTCTTCCTCTACATCGTCATCCTCTACTTCGGTGAATCAATCTCACAAGTCTAAAACCAATGGTAAAAGTTCATTTTTAAAGCTTGATGTTAAATTTGAGTTGCCTATGTTTAATGGTGAGGTCAATGCAGAGAAAATTGACAATTGGATATGACAGTTGGAAGTTTATTTGAGGATACAAAACCTTCATGAAGACGACACCAAGAATCAGTTAGCCTCTTTGAGAATGGAAGGAGAAGCATTGGTATGGTGGGAAGCCAAGGCTAAGGATGAAATTAAGAAACATGGTAAGATCACTTTATCATGGGCTGAATTTATTTCCGCAATTAAGCAACAATTTTGTCCATTAGCTCATTTACAAAAGGCTATCATGAATTGGCAAAGTTTTAGACAACTTAAGGGACAAAGTGTTCAAGATTACACCCAAGAGTTTAGACGAAGTGCTTTATTACTTGGAATTGATTTGCATAGCCAACAGACTTTGCTGAAATATATAGGTGGTTTACACAACTATCATATACATACTATCCTTATGTTCAATCCTACTAGTCTAGACGAGATTTGTGTTCAAGCCATGCATTTACAGGCTAGATGTAAACAATCTTTTGATGGGAATGAGGATAGTGAATTTAAAGGCAAAGGTAAAAAAAGAGATGCAAACTCTAGGAAAGAAAAAGGAAAATTATTTTGTAAAAACTGTTCCAAAACAAACCATGATGAAGACCATTGCTAGAAACTTGATCCGAAGTTGAAGCCAAAAAAATTTAAAACCAAAGATAAGGAAAAAGAAAAGGGAAAAACGGTTGCAATAGCTGAACAAAACTTAGGGTCTGAATCAGGATATGAAACTAAAAGCATAGCCATGGTACTAAAGAACATAAAGGGGAAAGAGATTGTAAAATAAACAAATCCCAGTTCTAGCACTTTAAACTGTCACATAGAAGCTCCAAATGAAGAAAGGAGGATAGAGTTGTTTCATGCGAGGATAATTTCCAAACACACAAAGATAGACACACTATTTGGCAGTGGGTCTCAAGCAAACCTCATCTTAGAAGACTTAGCCAAGAAGCTGAAACTTGAGACCATTCCACATCCAAAGCCATATCCACTTGGATGGATTTGCAAGGATGCTAATTTACAAGTTTCAAGGAAGTGCATGTTGCGCTTCGCCATAATAGTTCATTATGTTGACTTGGTTGAATTAGATGTGGTACCGCTTGACATTACAGGTGTGGTGTTGGGTAGTCCATACTTATATGACAGGAAAGCAATCTTCCATCGCCATGAGAACAAGTATCATCTATTCAAGGATGGCAAGGAGTTTATTGTGAAAGCACATAGAAAGAAGCTAGAATCTTCTTTAGTGAATGCAGGGCAGTTGAAAAGGCTTGTCAATGCAAGTCAAAATTTGGCTTCGTTGATGATTAAGCAAAAATATTTTGTACATAATCCTTTTCATGTTATTTATGATATAAATAATGATATGTTTCAGTCTGAAAGCAGGTCGTCTTTGGAAGAAGATGACAAGATGTTGCAAAAAGCGTCTTTCATGTCAATCGGTGCAGAGAACAAAGTGTCGGTGCAAAGTGGTGCAAGAATCCAAGAAAGGGAAAAGCATGCAAGCAAAGAAGACACAAAGTTTAGCATTGATCAATGCTATTTTCAGAATGGTAGGTTGGTATGGTGAGAAAACTTGGTTGGGAATCGACACAAGTACATGGCTCATTCGACAAAAATTCGCCATAAGGACAGTTGGCAAGGTGAACATTATTTTCAGTTTCCTTGGAAGGTAGACCATTGTAGGAACAATATTATTTCTTCAAATTTTAGTTGTTGTTCTGCAAATTTCAAAAATTTGCTATTATGAAGGTAAATCCTCTCTGCGGATAGAGACGATCCCTCTAGCCCTAGGGTGGGTCTATTAACAAAATGACATGCTAAAGTGTTGCTTCCTAGTTAATGAATGAAAAAAAGACATGGTAGATTTACCTACCTTGAATCCAACGTTGTCGATGTTGCAGAAAGAGTAGTGGTCTCTCACTCCTACCTTGACAAGTCACAATCCATATGCTATCACGCCCAGATACATGCACATAAGACAAAGAACAAGAACAACATATAGCAGCGTAGTTTCACTCACAACTATTAGCCAGTCAAAGAGGGCTAAACATATCGTATCAAATAAAAATCATAACACAATAGTGGAACCAAACAGTAGTCATGTATATTAATGAGTAGAAGGAAGAATACAATCGATGCTTTGACGTCATGATCTCCTCCAACAGGGTTCAGATGAACCGCTTCTCAACTGTCGGTCAGGAAATTTAGATTCAAGCTCTCTTAGAAGTCATCGACTCGAGCTCTCTCGACACAATATTTCTTACTCTATCTCCTCTAGCAGCTTAGCTATAGTATAATTCTCTAGTTCAGCTATTCAGCTATTTTTCTATAATGTGTTCAGCTAGCTTCTACCAAAGGAGATAGTTTCTTATATAGAGAGAAAAGAGGAGGTTGGGATCCCTACAAAGGTGGGAGGGAGTCCTATCCTTTAGGAGAGTTCCAAGGGAGGTGGAAACTAGTAAATAAAGGAAGGAGTCCATGGTTTTTTCAGTTCAACCATTCCCAATGACTCATCCCCGAGGTGGTTGGAATGGAACCTCCGCCTCTATTTTTTTTAAAAATTCCATAAATAGCTTGGCGTGGGTGTCTAACTAGAACAGAGCGCCAAGTGGCGTAGGCTCAATGTTAAATTTCCAGGTCAGCGCGAGGATGTAACAGGCTACTTGCGCCAAGGCAAAAATAGGGATTTTCACAGCTCTGCTTAGGGAAATGTCAACAAGAAGAATGTTGCTTTCATCAAAAGGGATGCAAGGATGGTATTTGCAAAGCATGACACTGCGTATTGTTCACAGAAACGAACCTCCAATGTGCGATTTGGGGATTGCAGGGACAGTGACAAAATGCGATGTAACAGATGCCCCCTAAAGTATGAAGTCCGACAGAGAGGGAGGGGTGAAATGCTTTATGAGAATGCGTTCGAACCAAAAACCATTGTTGGAAGACCTGAAATTACAAATACAACTGATATCTATGATACATTAATCATGTGGCATGGGCGCAGCTATCCATAATAGAGTATATAAAAATTGAGATCCGAGGTATGGACACAGCCATCCAGCAGGAAGGATCAATAAATAGGCTCAGGTATGGTCACAGCCATTCAATCAAAAGAGTCACGCAATAAGTCATAATAATCCACAAAAATCTGTAGCCTGGAGTTTATGAGACAAAACCTAGGGTCTTGCGCTCCAGCTCGACCCGAAAAAGTATAATTTTGAGCATGCGAATGTATGAGTTGAAGTCGAACATGCAGGAAAATCTTCTGATTACCAGCCAATGATGGAAGCTGTTAACAAACACGAGAGAAACCACCAATGATGACGATGGCCCTCAAGGTACAAAAGGTACAATCTACGGAATGTGAAAAGTGATCTGACGTCGAACATCTGCAGAATCACTCGATCGAAGGCCAATGATGTGAACCTTGCATCAAATGCGAAAAACCTGCCATTGAGGCATGCAGGCTCCAAGGTACTAGAAGGGAGTCTCTAGATCAAATTCCTGGATAATGAGATGAAGTCGACAGGAAGTGACCTGGTCGAAGGAGGGCCATAATGTTTCCCACATCATTGACATGAGACAGAGGAACATGATGAAAGTGGATCAGGACCAACAGGAGATCAGAGGAAGGTTGGCAACTGTAAAGGAAAACTTCTCTTGAACGTATCAGTAACATGACACTGGATTTGGCAGTATTTGACATCAAAGGATCTGAGGTCATGATGACATGGCAAAGAGCAGATGAGAGGTCAAAATAGATTACCCAAACACATGGAGGCAAAAATGACGAAATGAGATGTCCCCAACCGGACACGAATGAAGACAAGTGCCATGTTCAAGAGCGACATACTTCCATCATAACTAAAACTTGGTTCCATTTTCCCCCACCATTTCTGGCGAGTACCCCAATTATTTTTTAAAATAAGCTTGAAGGGGATAACATATGCTTGTACTGTAAGTTTTTCCTTCGGACAAATCCATCTTAGTACATTTTACGAGCCCTAGGAAGGAGGAACTCGAAATAACGTCATGGTGACGAAGTCCAATGTCATCGAGGTTTAACGAGTCTGACAAAGGGAGAACTCAGCATATTTTCATGTTTAGAGAGTTTGAAAAGAAGGCAGAAAAGAAAACTCCAGTAGTCCCTTTTCGTAAGTAGTCTCACAAATCCGAAAATCTAGAAAACTGTCTTAGAGAACCTCTTAGTCGTGATAGGCTAAGGTATTCCTTTTTCGTAAATAATCTATCCCAGCCCGAAAAAGGGTTAAAAGTATACTGGGTAGATATCGTTTCGCAGCCATTCAACGAGTTCAAAATGACAAAAATATCAGCAATCTTTTCAATTTTAGAGAGTCAGAAAAGAGATGAAAGGTGACTCCAGTAGTGACTTTTTCGTGTTTTTACCGAGTCCGAAAAGTATAAAATATAACTCGTTACTTCATCATTGTCGCATGAAAAACTGTTGTTGCACAAGAGACATGCGTAAAACCCATTTTTCAAAAATAATATAATAAAATAATCGAAAAACATGCCTTAAAACCTAATTAGGGTTGTGAAAAAGTTATAAAATGCCAAAAATGGTAAAAATAATTACTTTTCACTTTTTAGCTCTTGTGGAGCAATAGTTACCCATTTTACTGTGCAATCTTGTGGTGACTATAACGGCCAATCCAGTAGATCAATTGCAAATTCGTCAACTCCACGTAAAAGCTGAGATCCCTCTTGTCATTTTAAGCTATTTCTTGCTTCCTGCAATTGTCAATTTCAAATTTTGGGGGAGGAAATGTAAAAATTAGGGCTGCACGGTTGGCGCGGGTTTTGGGCATGGAGTCGTGCCAACCGCCCGATTTTAACACTAGGGCGCGCCCATTGGCACGAATGTTTTGGAAATAGTCGTGCCAACGGTGCAAACCATTTCTAGCAAAAAATATGCATCAAATACCCCAATTGTTTATAGATTGAAGGGTTAAAATTGACTAATACCAGTCATGGATATGTGTTTGCAGGTAGAAAGAGGTAAAATGGTCATTGAATGGAAAGAACGGGAACATAGTGAAGAAGATGAGCTAGCCATGGAAAATGAGGGAATTATGGAAGCCCTCAGAAACTATGGTTTGAAAAAATTCTTCTTAACATCATGTCTCCGAGCCCAACCAGAATTACTACAGTATTTGATCAGTATATGGGACGAAAATCAAGATAAGTTCATCCTACGATATCAAGAACTTGAGATTGATGTCTCTGACGTGTACTTCATCACAGGATTATCATGGAGAGGTGCAACACCACTCCTAACCGGCACCCGGACTTGCATGGAAAACATAACCATGGTGATAGACAAGGTATGTTGAGGAACGCAGAAGGGATCAGGTAGTGGGAAAGTTGATATACAAATTATCCCAGATTTGACACTACACGTGGTATTGCATACCATTACACAGGCTGCGGGATCACAAGCACTGCACGAAGCAACAAAGACACAGTTGCTTCTTGCTGTAGACTGCATGGCACTGACCATCTACAACTAGGCAGAGGCCGTGACCATAAACATGAAGCACCACCTAACCAAACGCAAGAAGACCAAACTAAAACAATTTGGTTATGGATCAATTCTGGTATCATTTTTCTTGGAACGATTACCCATTCTTCAGTGACAGGAGTTCATAGTCCCGACACCACCAGTGAGAGAACCACGAATGGCTTGATGGGCAGCTCTGATGCCAAGGGCAGGGGGCGACCAACAGATGTCCTGGAGGCCAGAATTTTTAGATTGGCTCCGTCGACAACTGATTGTTGTGGAGGACTAGCCCTACTCTGGTACAAACTTCACTGATGATCCGGACCTCCCACTCCCGAAGGGAGAAGATTGGGATGAAGATTTGGGTGAGACCCATTTTTAAAGTTTTATGAGTATTATGATTTTTTATTTATTTATGCATGTTCTGACATTAAATCCATGTGATGCAGATGTTGGGCCAAAGAGACCTGCTGGCATGTCATTGATAGCGAGGTGAATCCCTCACGATTTCGACCCTCAAGGTGAGGGTGGCGAGGAAGATGAGATAGTGCGCAACCTAGAGGGGATCACCCGAGGAGTCCCAGATTATGCACGTTTTGATGATGTTCCTCGCGCCTACCAGAGACATACCATAGGGGTGCCCAAACGAATTCACCGCTTGTTGAGGCGGCTAGTACAGGCCATGACATGTTATCATGAGCATCATGCTGATTAGACACCTAGGTTTATTTTATCTGCATATTTTGCGAGACATGATGTCTCAGGATGTAACAGAAACATACATATATTTTTTGACGTTATGATGCACACAGTTTCAAACATGCGATCTATATATATATATATTTCCCTACATGGATATTTTAAATATGATGATGCTTTTACAAATGATGCAAAATCTATCCAATACAATGTTAGCCACTGTATCAGTTAATGTGTTCATTCGTCTAGGAATATGTTGATAGGTAATAAAATCAAAATGTCTTTCCAAAAAATTAATATGTAAATACAATCTCAGAATGTGTGGATTTCTAACTGAATAATGATTATTGAGTTGCAGAACAACAAGCTGTGAATATGGATTTACAAGAAACGCACATATGCCGAGGTTGATTGCCTTGATTAATAGCTCAATGACAGCGCTATATTCAGCGACATTGTTTGTAGCTCGCCCTAGACAAATACCTTGCAGATCTATCAGCTCACCAGTAGGATCATAGATTACCCAGTCTGTCGAAGACAAATTCCTAGTACTAAAGGAAGCACCATCTGCAAAACCGACATAAGGGGTAATAGACATCTCCACAATAAGCAAGACCCAATAAGCAGGAAAACATTCAAAAAGCACACCAAACCATAAAACATGTACAAAAATGAAAACAACACCTATGTACACCTATTATACATGAATGACTCATGCATAATATTTTTTGAGATACAACCCATTTCTGGGTTGTTCAAGAGATTGACCTTTGTAGTCAATAAGCTCATAGGACCCATTCTACAACACACGTTTGATGATATAGGGTCCATGCCAAATAGGTTGAAATTTTCCTACCCCCAGCTTATCACGAGCTTGGTCATACAGGAGGACGAGATCTCCTTCAACAAAAGAACTAGGAGAAACTAATTGATCAAAATGAGCTTTGATCCGCTTTTTCTATGCTTCGAGAGCAGCAAAGTGACGGGTTTCATCCAGTCTTTCTAAATAAAGGAGACACTCTTCTTCTGGAAAAGTATTCGGTAGTAATTCTACAACCAACTTGAGCGAAGGTTTTTCACATTCAATCGGGAGAGTAGCTTCCAAGCCATAAACCAACTGAAAAGGAGTAAACCCGGTTGCGTTCTTTACTGAGGTTCAGTATGCCCAAAGAGCCGAAAATAACATGAGATGCCAATTTGATTTGTGGATCCCAATCATACGTTGAAGCATTGTGACAAGAACTTTGTTCACAGCTTCAACCTGGCCATTGGCTTGAGGGTAGTATGGCGTTGAGCTGTCATGATGCAGACCCAACTTAGAAGTCAACTCCGCCACCATATAATGTCGAAAATGGGAACCATGATCGGTAACGATGGCTTGAGGGATACCAAACCTAGAAATAATATGATTGAATATAAACTAAGCAGTTGTCTTACCGTCAGCAGAAAGTGTAGGCATTGCTTTGGCCCATTTGGTGAAGTAGTCCATGGCTACAATAATATTAGCATGTCCCTCGGCTGAGTGAAGGTTACACGTCATAAAATCGATGTCCCATTTCGCAAAGGGACCAATGGTAATGACAGGATGCATCGTCTGGTGATGTTACTCAAGTTACCTTTCGAAAAAACCTAATGGACCTGAACAGGTGTTTGAAGTGGAGGAGAAGGAACCTGAGAAGCAAAACGCTCAAGAAAAGTAGACATGGCCCCAAGGCTTGGTAAAAATGAGGAACAATGATGACCATCATCCCATGGCAGATTGTCGAGAGATAGGGTTTCCACAATAGCCTCATCATAAGGAAACACTTATTTCAAAGGATCCGGTGAACCAAAATCACCAAGCCAAGGGGATTGAGAATAGATGTCGAGAATTACGCTCGAGGGAGTAGAATCAGAATCAGAATTTGATGCAGTAATGATTTCACAACAATCAATTTCAATCAGACTCAAAATCATCGAATCGCCGAACAAATCGATTTGTTCAGGAGAAGGGATAACCCAGGGGTCATTGGTTCGAGAAATAATATTGACCTGAACAGTATTTGGTGGTGGAAGAGGAAAAACACCCATGAGGGCAGGATCCTTGAAAAAGGCCTGGCCCGACACTCTCATAAGGAGTAGGAATCTTGTTTATGTACGGAACGTTGTTCTCAGAAGAAGAAGTGAAAAAAGACAATTGATCAACAATAATAATCTTTCCTTCGTGCGAAAACTTCAAAACACGAAAGAGAGTGGATGGAACACACAACATGGCATGAGTCCAACTGTGACCGAGGAGAAGATTATAATTGAGTTTTGCATCAATGAATTCGACCTCGACATTGACTGTCTTCCCTTATAATGTGATCGGTAAACTAGCGAGAACACCAAGAGGTTTAGATTCTCTTCCATCAAATGCTTCAAGGGCATTGGGTGATGAAGTAAGAGCTGGAGAACCAATGTATTTCCAAAAAGTATATGACATAACACAAGTAGATGCACCCTCATCCATGACAGCCCAGTTAATATCCGAATCATTAATACCAACTTGAATGATAAGCGCAATTTGGTGTGGGAGTCGCGAGACAAAATTAGCTAAATTGAAAGCAAGCAAACTAGTATCGGTAAGATCAATCCCACCTATCGCAGATAGCAAATATTTCTGTTGCGAAGGAAAACTCTGAAGTACTTCTAATGCAGACATTGTGGACAATGCCTGAGCCAAATATTCAACAATACTGTAATGCTGAGCGGTACGGGCGTTGGGATTATACGAAGACTTATGGAGTACACCTTTGGAAGGTGGTCGCACAATGGATTCAGTGTTAGGTTGTTCAATATCAAGAGAAACATAAATAGGAGGGGGAGAAGGACCATCAACGATCTCTTTCCCCGCTACCTGACGCGAACCAGAATAATCTTTCGATCGAGTAGCAATAGAAACGGGTGCAGAACTGTTCATCTTGAACATTTGCGAACCAGATGGAGCAGAAAACTCAGGGTGCTCTACCATTTGAGTCTACTGAGGAAAGGGTTCTTTAAGAATGGACAAAGCTCCTTGGGTGCCTTTGAGCAACTGATTCACTTCAGACCGTCGAGGACAGTCCTTGGTGAAGTGCTCATCATCACAAATCAAACAAGGATAATTCGGTTTACGTTGAGAACTATCATCAGAACGAGGTTTTGGAGAATCCTGTTTTGGGGTATTGGCTTTGGCCTTACCTTTACCCTTCTTCTTACCTTTGGAAGTATTATCTATAGGATTGGCCTGAACAACATTCACTTCTGCAAGTACGCCAGAATTCGAAATTGACTGAGAAGCTACATTATTGGAAGAAGTAGACATCTGCTTCCCAGAGTTAGATGAAGGAGACTTCTGAGAAGTCTGCGATACAGAACCAACAATACCATAAACGAATGGAGTCGTTGGCGGTTTAGAGGTTCCAGGTCGAGGAGCATCAGGAAAGATATCGTACAATGCTCCAGATTGAGAATACACGAGATCAAGGTACCGAGCGTAAGCAATGGCTTGTTCCTCAGTTACACATGCTCCCATAGCAATATCTTTGGAAATTTGATTGAAAAATGAAGTAGTGAACTAATGAGTCAGAAGATGACGAGGTATCTCAAATTTTTTCATGCGACGACGACGCCGCCACTCATGAATATGATCCGAGATATGAGTAGCTCGGTCCTGTTTCAATGAAGTGAGGAGATGCGTCCCGGTCTCATAGCATACCGGTAACTGAAAATGTGTAAGGAACACCATGGCCAAAGAATTGAAATCTTGGAAAACTCCATGAGACAACTCAATGTACCACTTTGCAGCGGCACCAGTAAGAGTCTGCTAGAAAAGACGAAGACGAATAGAATCGTCAACCGAAGAATTAGAAGAACACCATAAGTGATATGTCATAACATGTGTTTGGGGGTCTTCTCCAGGTTTACCCTCAAATTTAGGACAATCACTGAGAATCTTGGTCGGAACTGGAGGCCAATATGGATTATGAAGAATAGGATCGTTTGTCAACTTTGACACGTCGGGTAATTCCAATGTAGCAAGAAACGGTAACTGAGTATTGAAAGTCATTGGAGGTCTTTGATAAGGACCTGTATGTACATTCCACCTAGTCTGAACGGGATTCTGTCCCCATATATTCTGTCCTGAATAATTTGGATCATAGAGTTTAAAAACAGGATAATTTGGTTGATACTGGGATTGAGGACTAGGATATTGAGTCAAAGCAGACCACTGAGATCCTTGCTGAGTAGCATAAGGATTTTTCTGCGGAATGTAGGTATGACTTTCAGGTTGCTGATACACAGGTTGATTTTGAGGGTACAGAATCTGAGGTGCACTATATACCCATTGATGTGAAGCTTGAGGGTAATAAGCACCCTGCGATTGCAGAGGTTGACCTTGCGGAGCAAGTCGAGCAGGCTTATAAGCAGGATAAATAGGAAAAACCGGCTGCAGAAATGAATGAATCTGCTGGTGGGCAGGTTGTAATGGTTGCTGAGCTGGTTGAACCGGTTGTTGAGGGCCACCAGGTTGGCTTTGTGGTAAAGGTTGGCCTGATGGTTGAGACGGTCCAGGATGTCCCTGATGACCAGGTTGACCCAGAGAAGGACCATAGTATTGTCTTTATGATTGAAAAACTTGCCCCCCAAGACCAAAAGACGATCCTGGTTGAACGAGAGGTTGACTTGAGAGACCAGAGGGTTGTCCATGTTGGACCAAAGGTTGTCCTGTAAAGGTTAGACTTGTGGACCATATGGTTGTCCCTGTGGACCGAAAGCAGGGCCCTGTTGAGCTGAAGGTTGTCCCTGAGAGGGTTGTCCTTGTAAGACAGAGGGTTGCATAGGAAAAGTAGGTCCCAAATGAGTAACAGACTGATAAGGATTATAAACGGCCTGATAAGGATCTATAGGAGGCATATAAACTTGATTCCCATGGTCATCATAATGGTGCAGATACACATATATGGGAGTACCAATAACATCATAGTGATGAAAACGAGGATCTCTAAGAGGAGGGGGCTATTGAGAACCCTGAGAATTCTGCTGCTGAACAACTAACAGATATTCTTCAAAAGTGAAACCGCTAGGAATCACAAGGGTAGTGGAAACTTAACTAGAAGCCACATAGACTGTAGGTTGGACTAGAACATACGTAACAATAACCGACGGATATGATGCCGAGGGTAACGGTACTGAAGAATATTGTATTGAACTCCGAGGAGGAGTTACTGTGCTGGATTGTGCAATGAATGTAACACCAGACATAATCTGACTCAGAGACCTATAGCCAGCCGGAAGTGACACTGAAGGCAAAGAAGATTGGACAGAGGCATGAGAAATATCTTCAGTAAAGTGTTGATATTCTCCTGTGGATATAGGCATTCCGTTACTGCCAATAGGACTGGAAGAATCCATATCTGAGTCTTCCATAAGATCTTCAAAAAGACTACAGGGACTAGGAGGTACCGCAGCAGCAACAAAAGGTGATCCTGATGTAAGAGGAAGAAATTCCCTTCTTCCCCAAAACTAGACCAAGCACTTGAAGGAGGCCAATTGAACTCAACTGGCTCGTTAAGCGGAGATTGAGTAGTAAGGGGATGGATAGATGGTAGACTGGGCTACGAGAACTTGACAGATCTAGTGGATTGAGGAGTTTCAAAATAAGTGTCTGAAAAAGAGCCACCACTAGGAGGTAGTGAGGACGACGAAACTAGATGTTCCGCCACTTTGACTGTAAATCAGAATAGGAAGGAAAAGGTAGAACTAATCAAAAGTGCCAAAATCAAGAACCAAGGAAATCAATCAGACCAAGTAACAAACTTTAATGGGCGTGTAATCGTAGGCGATTAATTTTATAACACTGAAACCAAAATCTGTTGTTTCATGTTTTAAGAGTCAAGAAACAGACAAAAGATGACTCTAGTCACTTTCAATTTGAAATGAGCGTGAAAGGAAAAGTGCTTGATGATCTCTTCTCCTATTTAAAGAGTCACGAAAAGATCGAAATGACTTCTCAAGAATTCTAAGCAAGAGGGTGTACCAGGTTTCCGTGAACTGCCATATACACCTTGGTGATCAAATGAAACAGAAATTACCAAGGACTTGATGTACGTGCAGGTAGTCTCCCTGAATGCTATGTTCCGTGTATCACAGTTACCAGGCGGCAGACTCAACTTCCTAAGGATAAAGGATTGCAACCTAGAGGGGTCTCCCTTTATATACGCGACGGTATGGGGAGCACAAGTCTGTACTAGCATTTTATGAAGCCGAAAGTCGAGCGACAACTACTAGTTTTTAAGACGCTGGAACACGTCTCTAGCCTAAACCACTAGAAATGTTTCATTAGGTTCCAATGTTGCCTTAGGTTCATTCAGTAAATTTTTAAAGTTAATCTTGATTTATGTTTCAATTCCAGGCCCTATCGAATATGGAACTAAACTTCCTAAATGCAAGCTATATGCAAATGAATATCATTTCAATTCGATGAATGCTAGCTAGAAGAAGCACAGAAATCTTTCAAGTAAGCAAGCAAAAAAAATATGCGAAGAAAATTCTAATGCTCTTAATGAAATCAAGCGAAAACAAAATTACTTCCTAGATTGAGAAATACTAGTTATGTAAAGGAACGTTTCATTTTCAAGGCAACAAAAGAGTGCAAAGATTTGTTTTTTGATTTTTTCAATGAAATGAAGCACAGATTGTACTAATTCAATGGAAAACAAAATAAACACTAGTTTTAGTTTTGTGAATGTAAAGTTTTGAAATTGAATGACTCAACCAAAACGAAACAGACACAAAAACATGCAAGCTAATGGAGCAAGCTTTCAAATGAGAAAGAGAGTTATCAAAACGATCTAAACAAGCAAAGCAATCGATGCTCAAAGTATTGAAGAAGAAGGACTAACCAAAAAACGAAAAGACCATTCAATCAACAAAACAAAAGGATCAAGAAAACTCAGTCTAAAAACCCAAAACGATACTGACAACAATCAAGGAGACTTGTTACTGAACAGAAGGCTCGGTGTGCAAAAACACCTAGAAACCCTAAGGTCTTAACTGACACCAATAAGACGACGGACAAACAACTGAGGGAAACAAGTCTACAGTAGTCTACATAGTCTCCAAAGGCTTAAACACACTCAAAAATAACCTAGAGGAAAAAACAAATGATCAAAAAATGCATTAGGGGGGTCAAACAAAAACCTACAGGGATGGGCACGACTGTAATGCTGTAATCCGCGCCATACAGAGGTTGGCGTGAGTGCTAAAAGAGCAACATGCGCCAATCGGCACGTCTGTCCAGACAAAAAATGCGCCAAGCTGGAAATCTATAGGAAAAAGAGGAAAAACCCTAACCTAATGAACAAAAGTTAACCTTGAATCTTTGGAGCTTAACAGAGAATGGAAACACAACAAACAAACTAGAAAAAAGATAGATAACTAAACCAAGAATGGAAACCGACCCAACAGGATGACATGACAAACTCGCACTGATCCCCAGCGAAATCGCAAATTTGTTATGAAGGTAAATCCTCTCTGCAGACAAAGACGATCCCTCTAGCCATAGGGTGGGTCTAGTAACAAAAGGACACGCTAAAGTGTTTCTTCCTAGGTAATGAATGAACAAAAGACATGGTAGATTGACCTACCTTGAATCCAACGTTGTTGATGTTGCAGAAAGAGTAGTGGTCTCTCGCTCCTGCCTTGACAAGTCACCATTCGTTCACTATCACGCCCAGATACCTGCACATAAGACAAAGAACAAGAACAACATATAACAGTGTAGTTTCACTCATAACTATTAGCCAGTCAAAGAGGGCTAAACATATCGTATCAAATAAACATCATAACACAATAGTGGAACCAAACAGTAGTCATGTATATTAATGAGTAGAAGGAAGAGTACAACCAATGCTTTGACATCGCGATCTCCTCCAGCGGGGTTCAGATGAAACACGTCTCAATTGTCTGTCAGGAAATTCAGATTCAAGCTCTCTTAGAATTCATCAACTCGAGCTCTCTCAACACAATCTTTCTTACTCTATCTCCTCTAGCATCTTAGCTATAGTATAATTCTCTAGTTCAACTATTCAACTATTTTTCTATAATGTCTTTAGCTAGCTTCTACCAAAGGAGATAGTTTCTTATATAGAGGGAAAAGAGGAGGTTGGGATCCCTACAAAGGTGGGAGGGAGTCTTATCCTTTAGGAGATTTCCAAGGGAGGTGGAAACTAATAACTAAAGGAAGGAGTCCGTGGTTGTTTCAGTTCAACCACTCCCATTGAATCATCCCTGAGGTGCTTGGAATGGAACCTCCACCTCTATTTTTAAAAAAAATTCCATAAAAATCTTAGCGCGGGTGTCTAACTGAAACAGAGCACCAAGTGGTGCGGGCTCAATGTTAAATTTCTAGGTTGGCGTGAGGATGTAGCAGGCTACTCGCGCCAAGGAAAAAATAGGGATTTTCACAGCTCTGCTTAGGGAAATGTCAACAAGAAGAATGTTGCTTTCATTAAAAGGGATGCAAGGATGGTATTTTCAAAGCATGACACTGCATATTGGTCATAGAAATGACCCTCCAATGTGCGAGTTGGGGATTGCATGGACAGTGAAAAAATGATGTGTAACATTTGCATCATGACACAGTCAAGGTTAACAACAGTCATTTAGCAGATTCAAGGAAGAATTTATCTTTTTATGAGAAGCTCAATTTGATGAAGTCAGGAAGATTTCAGTGTTTCAAGGTTTGAAGAGTGGAGAATCAGTCTCCTCATCTTCAGTTTCTGTAATTCAGAGAGCTTTTTGGGTCCAAAAGCTTCCCATTGGGGAGGTGTGATTAGGTAGTCATGTTCAAGTTGAAAAAAATGCTCAAAAATGGAACTGCTCAGAATTGGTTGCAATCTATACGACCGAAAAGGCCTCGTCGCTATAATTCTAGTGCCTTGAACAGGACTCAAAACCGACATCGTATGTGAAAGTTACTGAGGTTTGAAATCGCCCATTGACCTCCAAAACATGACTTTTTGACCAAAAGAATTTGTCATTTTCAAAAATTTTATATGGAAAAATTTCATGTTTTATAAAAGTTTATATGGGCCTATCTGAGGGTGCCACGTGGCCTGCCCATAGGCTACCACGTGGCCCCAGGCCATTGGTTTAAAAATGTGGTGAAAAGATTGGAAGTCATGAGGGTCGAACCCTCGACCCGACTCTTCAGGCAGGGTTGACCCGACCAACACGGCAGCGGAGGCAAGTTTGATATGTGGGTGAGTCGGGTGGATTAAAAAATTAGTCGGGTCGTGCAGAGAACATTGGGTATAGCCCTCAAGGGCCAGTGCCATTGCAATAAGACCCAGGTCCAAATACCACGGGCTAAACACAGTTGTGAATTGGCGGAGAAAGGTTTAAGCCCTCATGGCTAAATGTTGCAAGCCATGTGCCCTTATGCGGTGACCCGAGGCTTAAATATTTACAACCGACGGAAAACGTAAGGCTAGCCCCTCAAGGCTAGCCCCCTTAGCATGCGACCATCTCCTTCATGACTGGGGGATTAAGCTTGACACTAACCACGTGGCGACGGTTTATGGAACTCATGTGACAACGTGGAGTTACAATTTATTGTAACAGCTTTTAAAGACGTTAAGTCCTCACTGCTAATCCGGTGGCGGTGGAAGACGTCAAGTGACCTAATCTACTTCTCACGTTTAATGCTAACTACTAACTAGCTTGGAAAAAATAGACGCGTTCCACCAATCTTGGTGGCATTTGAAGCAAATTTTTCGAGTTAAACCGGAGTTATCTCACATTTCAGGGGCTTACTAGTGACATTGGGCAAGCCAGAGGTCATAACTTCCTCATTATTGAACCAAATTGGACGAATTTTTGGTCAATTTTGGGCTTCTTGACATTCTCAGAGTTAAAGAGTTTGTGATAGGTTGTAGAGCGAAATCGCAGGTGTTCTACAACCATTTTTCACAGAGAGGAAAGAGCTACCTCGTGCTTACCGGGGGAGATGGAGCTGTATTGGGTTGTACTTCACTATTTGAGGTGAAACAAAAGCCATTTTTAGCTTATTTCTATCTTCTGAAGTCAAATTCACAGCTTTTTTTACCTGCTTAGGAATATTTTTCACTGTGTAACCATTTTTAGAAAATTAATAAAGCAAGGACATGCCATTAGGGAGCCTTGGACCGACAGATGTAGCCCAGGAGGGGTGAAATACCTCATCATTTTTCTGTGTTATGATATGGTGAATTTTACTTGCTGTGTATTTCTGTTGTGATGTATTAAACAATAAATTTAAATAACAAATTGTCATACATCAAACTCAGAAACATTACCAAAAATACTTTGTTTAACTTGCCAGTCATGGAGAACACTTTTCACATTAAATTAAATGGAAATGGATACTTTGCATAGTAGTACAAATAGATCCATTTTCATATCACATAAGAATAAAGGAACAAAAAAAAAGATAATAAATAATAAATGTATTTTTTTGCCTAAATGTAATTCTATGCAATTGTTGAAATATATACAATTGTAACTTTTTATTATTTTTTATTAAAACCTAGCTATATTTAAACTAACCGGCAGGTAATAGCTACTATGTAGCACTTGTTTACAAACTTGTATTTTGAATTTGAATGTTGGATTATCATAAATTTGAAAAATGTAAATTTAAATGAAAAATATTTATTTATATAGTAAAATTTAATGAAATAAATATTAATAAAGTAAATTAAAAAATGGATAAATTTATTTATTTATCTTTAATTTTAATAGGAAATTTTTTAAAATTATATTTAAGTGCAATTTTATATTTTGGTTATTTTTTTTGGCAATTTTGTCCCAATTTAGTAGGGATTTGTTGAAATTGTACTTTTGAGTTGTATGGTATGTACAATAAAATTGCTTTAATGGTGTTTAAAGGTGCTGAATCTTATTATGCATTCAAAAAAACAATTTAAAGAACGAAAAATTACGATCTCACAAAGAATTATACTGTCAAATTTCGATAAAAGCGGCCAAAACGTGTAGACTAATTAGACTGCACCATTATAGTTATAAGATTTATGATATTTTTTACCATAAGACTTTGTATTTAATGATTTTAGTCCATTTTAAGAAGATTTTGATCACTGAAATTTAAAAAAAAAAAAAAAATGGAACATGATGGAACTTTATCTTACTAAAAAAAGCTTACAGGAAAAATTGAATTTGTCCATTTTTAACCCACTTCGATGTTGATAATTCCGAACATTGATGACTAGTAAACCTTATCAAGATGGTTTAGAAGAAACACATTACTAAGTCAATGTATATAACATGAATACAATTGTTGTTTATATAATTTATGGTTAATGTATATATCTTTGTGCTAAGTTGTTTTAATGGTTATTCCCATATGATCTTTGACCAATCCTCTAGGGTTAGAGCATTTGGCATGTGATTGTTATAAATATTAAAACTATTTAATGCTCTTGGTATGTTGTGTTTTCTTTATTGTTCCAATGTTGTGATGGGATTGTAAACTTACTACCTTTAGTTAGGGAATGTTTGTTAGTTTATGTTGTAAGTTTTGTAAGTTTAATATTATGAGAAGGGGCATATGATAGGAGGACACATTAAGATGCAATTGTACAACATTGATTATAAAATACAGTAGTAAAAGGATTATTAAGTGCTTATTATGTCAAGATACACATTCCATAACCCGGTATGCGAGTGGTGTGTGATTTCATTCGTGCTCAACATGGATTTGATAGATGTCCCTCTTAAAATGAAAATAAAGTATTCTCTAAATAGAAAAACAATGTTGCTTGTAATAAAAAACAAAAATGAATATGAATGTTTAGTTAATTTCAATTAAAAATATTATAAGATACCAATAATCTCAATCTCACTAAGGTTACTTGATTTGTTGTTGATATTACAATCCAATGTGGTAAAAATATTTCACTCACTCTCAATCATAAATAAAATATTTCGATGTCCACATGACGTAATATAATTTCATCTCAACTTTAAAAAGAGATAAAGTAATTAGAATTAAAAAAAGTGTGAGTAAGATGTTCACTAGTACAAAATGGCTAATTAGTTACTAAAAAAATGACTAAATTTTTCATATAAATGACAATTTTTCATTCGGTGACTAATAGTATTTAATTTGCAATATATTATAACACGACTAACTTTTAGTAATTTTTAACTTAGTTATGAATTGGTTGTCTCAATTTTATCATCTAGTAGTATATTTAGTCATACATTTGGTCATTGATTTAGTCATTAATTGTCGCAAGTCACTGACCAAATATAGAACAAAATATATTACTATATGATTACCCGAGAAAACCAATTAATGACTAAATAAATATGACCAAAATTTTGGTCGTGTTATAAGATACTGTAAATTAGCTATTAATAGTCATATGTATCCAAATTTTAGTCATCCTTTGAAACCAATTAATGACCAAAGAAATATGACTAAATTTTAGTCATGTCATAAGATACTTTAAATTAGCTACTAATAGTCATATATATGCAAAAATTAGTCATCATTTGTAATCACAAATTTATCATTTGCAATAGTCATTTATCCTTTTTTGGTAGTTTCATATTCATTATATAAATGGCAAATTGAGTATTTTCTACTCATTTCATTTAATTTCATTCATAATCATTATAAATGACTAATTTAGTGATCCATAACTGATCAAATAAAGTGCTTAAGCAGTTTGATTAGTTTTTCCTTTAGATTGACTGTTAACTGAAGCATGATTTAATGAAAAATGACATAAACCAGCAACATAAATGAATTAAATAACAACAATAATCAGAGAGAATAAGAGGCAAACAATTTGATGACGGAGTTCGTCCCTCCTGGACTACATCTCCGGGTCCGCTTTTAAGTGGGTGTCTGTTTTTATTAGGATTTATTTTGAAGAATATTTACACTGAAATGGAACAAAATGACTGTGCTCGCAGGAATTTACGAACCTTGTAAACAGAAATTAATCTTCCTCGCCTTTCCAACGCCTGTCTCCGTGCTCAATTCCAACCACCGACGGCTGAGCAATGCTGCAAACAAAATTGCCTATGCCCTTCTGAAACTGCACTCCAAATACACTCTATGTCTTCACAATAATCCAAGATGACTTCATGAGAAAATTTCATGGCTTAAATAAGTTGCATCGAACCTTGGCTAACCAAAAATAACAATTAGTTGAGCAATAGAGGGTCTCGAATCCCTATATTTACACAAACCTAGGGATTAAGTTCCAAAACCTTAGGCGCTGAATTAAATTTGAAAACCCATATTTAAACATTATAATATAATCTTAGTCCGATGGTTATGCTAACTGGGTGGAGGATGAAAACCAACATGTGATCAGTGTGGGCAGATAGGGATAACACCGACGGTCACGGTCCATAATCTCAGTGGTTTCGGCAACCTGCAGTCACATGGCTTTCGGCGGGTTTTACAAACTGGCGGTTAATACAACAAACATAACTTTATTCTCTGCCACGGTTCCTGTTCATTTTTCCTCTGCTCACATGTTACAATAAAACTCCGACACGGTTTGCTGGCAGTTAGCGGTTATGAAGCGCTGTGGTGTTTTTATTATAAAGTTTTATTTGTAATGTTTTTTTAAAACCAACACCCGAACCCTTTTTAAAGGTTTAATACATAGATTTTTACAATATGGTTTTAATATGGATTATGCTAGATTTTTAGTTTTAAGGTCTTAGGATTTATACCTTAGGATTATAAGGCTTAGGCTTAGATTTAAAAGTCCATAGTGCTTAGGTCCTAGGTTTAATGCATAGGATTTTTTTTCATAGGTTTAAAACTCAGGATAAGGATTTAATGTCTTAGACTTAGGCTTAATGTTTAGAACCTAGACTATTACTTAGGTCTTTAAACCTTAGGTCTTAGATGATGTGGATAGGGTTTTAGACTAAGGTATTAGGGTTTTAGATCTATGTATAAATTTTAACCTTAGACCTTTACAATGTCCTTTTAAACCTTACTTTAGGATTAAAACCCTTTACATCATATCACAAAAAAATCGATCCTTCTGACATCTGGAGGACCTTTTCATAGGAAAAATTGGCAAAACTACAGATTTTGAAACTAAACTGAACATCGTACTATTGGAGTTGACTTGGACCTTTCTATTGAACTGTAATGATCAAGATCCTCCTGGATCATTTAGTCATATATTAATTTTATTTTTGTTCATCATTAATCAATATAAACTACTAATTTAGTAGTTTTAGATTGATTTTATGTGTTCATTATTAATCAACATAAATTAATTAGTATGATTTTGCGACTAAATTTAAAAAAAATGTCATATAATGTGCATGTTTATCTAATATGATAACGCAAAGTTACATATGTTAATTAAAGGACTAAATAATATTAGGTGCAAATAAAAATAATTTCAACCATATAAATTTTATTATATAAAATGTTAATTATTACAATATGTTTTTCCAACTTAATATCGGTTGGACTACAATTTCCACATGAAATATTGTTTCATCATTCAAAACATTATCACTATGTTGCCAAAGCATTGCAAGTGAATTCACCAACTCTGAAGACTTGACCATCAGTCTCTATGTGTGTGTCTTATGCAAGATATTAGCTATAAGTGTATCACTAGACCGGTTCTCTTCTCTCTCTCATTTTTTTATTTGTCGTTCCAGTGTTATTGTTCTCTTTCTTCAATTCCTGCTTCTTAACATCAATATTGAGATCCTATCCTGAAAATGGAAGAAGATACAATGCAAAGTATAAGTCATGAAATACGATGATTAATACTTGAATGTAAACTAAAGTAGTTTATAAAATATTTATATGGCATATACCTCAACATCAACAATGTTAATGCCATTTCCCCCCATAAAAACAAGAAAATCGAACAAGTTTCTTCAGTTGGGGATAGTGGCCATATGAATTGTATAAACAAAGCAAATAAAACATTTCCATAGAAAATAACACCATAGTAACTTATTTATGTTCAGCCTTCAAAGAAATCTTAGGCACAATCATGCCAACTAAGTTACATGTTAAAAATATCAGGTTGTAAATAACTTGTTAAAAAAATAATTTGAGGTGTGATGTTTAACCCTTGTCATTTTATTCACAACAACAATTCATTTTGTAACGCGTGAACTTGGTCAAGTATATAGACAACTTGTGTTCAAATAACAACATGAAAGTAAACATTTTTAATCTTCATAAAAATATTTTAACACAAAATAACTAAAAGTATTTCAATTAATATTGTATAATAATAAGCTCATCTTCAAGCTTTGGATGTTTTTTAAATGGACATGATACCAATTACTTTAAATTTAATAGTTAAAAGACAACAAAATCAAAAGAAACATTCAAAATACAATCAAAAAATAAAGAGAGGATATCATGGAATTTTAAGAAATTTGTTTACTTGTCCACCAGTGTTTTTTCTAGCATTCCTAAACAATTTCTTGCCCAAACTAATTGGCATGAGGTGAAAGAATCACAACATTAAAAACCATAGGAAACCCTAATAGAAACATTTCCAAAGTTGATGGCTCAGGTGCCTAAAAGATCTCCAACAACAAATAAATCATATCCAAGACATTCTCTACATTGTCTCCCCATTCTTTTTCCAATCCCATTTCCTGTAACCTACTCACACCAGAGTAAAGTAACAATCAAACAAAGGCATTGTCATTTTTTTTATCTTTTATATCTATAAAGTTTGAATCTAATTTGCTTTAGGAACATATTAATTCATATTTAAAGCCTTCCTGTCATGAGAAGTTATCAATCAAGTACGACATCATAAAAATCTAGCTTAATGAGGTCCTCAAACAATTCCTACAATATAAATATTTTTCTTGTTGTGATATCTTGGGTAGAAAAAATAACATATCTGAAAAATAAAAATCCATATATTACTTGTGTTCAAACTCTGTATATGGTGTATTCACAAGAAAATTTTCAAGATGTTCTTCTACCTTTACCAAAGAAAATTGTATATTGGTTAAATTCAATATCCCTTCATTCAACATCAATTTTTTCAAGATAAATGTCACACATTATTATTTTCCATTTCTCAACATGCTACAAATTATAAATTGAAAGTCACATAAAACCAAGATCAAACCCTTTTTCTAACCAAAACACACAAACAAATAGTGTCTCTAATAAAACTTCAGACCTCAGAAATTACTCTGCCACGTGCATGGACTAAAGCTGAGATTCTTTGAACCATATTTAGGTCATACTTAATGGGATATTCGTATGTTTACCGTGATTTCAATTTGGTGTTAAAATAAATATATAAATCCAAGTTATTATCAATGAAATTAAATTTCCATAAGTGACGTGTTGAGCTCATAACAAGCATATTGGTGTAATGACAATGAACCTTGTTATTGACTAGAATTCAACAAGATAAAACTTTGGTCACCATTCTTTCTAATTCACTCCATAAACAATTGGCTAATTGCTACATTTGTGATGTCATAGTTTCAAATTATGAATTCTTTCCTAACATATGACTTGTTTA
This sequence comes from Pinus albicaulis, assembly GCA_034641835.2. NCBI lineage: Eukaryota > Viridiplantae > Streptophyta > Pinopsida > Pinales > Pinaceae > Pinus > Pinus albicaulis. The sequence goes on along the minus strand of CM076570.1, from coordinate 419,704,187 downwards.
ATCCTGGAATTAATCTGCCTTACCAAAAAAATCAACTTATTTATTTCCTGTATTCAACCAAAAACGTGTGTGGCATTGATAGAGTCTGTTATCACTCTATAATTTTAGAGGTTGCAAAGAAAATTACAGAGGTAACCACAAAACCACTTTGGAAGCTGGGATATAGCCCTGCCAGCTTCATAGAGGGATCTCTCTGTAAGATTTAGATTTGTTTATATTGAGATATTAGGCTAGTTATGAAATTCCAGTGTTTGTTGAATGATTTTGAATTGTTTGGTTGACTGATGTCTTAAATTACGATTGGGCTGTGGAGTCTATTACTTAAAACATGGATTTGTTTTAGCTTTTACAGATAAGTTTTACAGGGCGAGGCAACCAAACTAATTGGATTATGTAATTTAAATGAAGTGAACAAGAAGAATTGTAGGAATTTACATTAAGTAAAGAGCAATTAAGAATTATTTTACTTAACTTCAGTTTGAAAAAAATGAAATTACTCAAAGGAAGAATCAGAGTGTGCCTCAAAAAAAATTATGTTCTTAATTTTCTATTGAATAATTTAGATTATGAAAACACATATGAATGATACACAAGAAAAGCAAGCATAGTTACTAAGACATATGCACTTCACCAATAGTTTGACACAAGAATCCTGTGAAAGAGATTTCTGTATTATTGAAAATTCCTCTAAAAATTGAAACACAAATTACAATAGCTTTCTTGGATACAAAAATCATCCCTTCTTACTTAGAAATGAGAAGTATTTATAATTTTAATACAAAATATCTTGATATACGGATCATTATAGAATTTCTAAAATTTCTAGAACATAATTACAAAAATAGCACTGAATTATAGGAATTTTTTGAACAATTTTACTTGTTGGCACTATTATCAATGGAAAACCAGACAAGCAAAGATGACATTATTAAATGTCAGGAAGAAGGATTTACAAGGTGTATATTCCCAATTTTCCATAAGATAATTGGAATATTAGAGTTCTTAATTTTATTAATTAATTAAGTAAATAAGAGGGTGGAGGGACCCATAAACCCCATAGATGAATGAAATCCACTTTTGATGTGTGTATGTGGATATTTTAGATCTAGATCTACATTATGGAGTATTGGAGAAACTTCTTAAATGAAGGAAGAGTGGAGATCATGGATCCTTAATGTAAAATCATGGAGATATTGGAGGAGGTCAACTAAAATCATGGTGTATTCAAAGTAAGATCATAGAGCACTAATGATGAGATAGTGGAGGAAGTTGTGCATCCAATGCACACATGATGGAGAAAGTGGGAATGAAATGCAGAGATGGTAGAGAACATGGAGAGATAGCACAGACTTCATGAAGGCTAGTGGCCACATGTGCAGCGCAGTTATGAGGTGGGCCACGGCTATGGAAGGCTCACAAATAATATAAGGGAGATGAAAGAAACAATAGAAGGCAGGATTTGTATTATTATTTCTGAACTATTTAGATCAATATTTGTCATGTGACATTTCTATGCACGCTTATGTTGTTTAGCTAAGTCTGCAGTGTTGTTTAGCACATGGTTGTTTCCGAGTGGAAATCCCACCCTTACCCACGAGGGACTTCAAGTGCCTACTCTGGGAAGGTTATTATGAGGTGCCATACATGATCAGGCATTGGTGCCACATTCAGCCACTCTCATATGCACATTCAGTCTCAGGAATAATGCATTCCTGCTTGAGGGTTTGAGAGGTGGTGGTTGTTTCTAGCACTTCAGTTAGGAAACCGATGGAGGATTCATCCTTTCATCTTGTGCTTCTTTTTTAGCCTTTCAGGAGCAACAAATCTATATCCAGCATTGAGGCCATCATTTCAAACCTCCATGCAGAAATAGTCCCCTAAAGGATTGTGCAGTCCAGTCTTGCAGATCTGAAGGAGGAAGGAAGTTTCCAGTATTTCAAATGGAAATCTTGTGAGGGATCATCTCCTCACTTTAGGCTTACTATTTCCATCATGCATGAGCTTCATTTCAGCATCTAGCATTAAGCTATTGAGCCTCCTTCTTTGATAGCGTGGTTTTCTCCAAATTTTGTGCATTCAACAGTTGCATCTATTGAAGGAGGTTGGAGGAGACAAATCTTGAGCTTTTTTATTGAGGATATGAATGAGGGATCAACCCTCTATGAATTGAGTTGGTTGTGCTTCATTGTAACCATCATATCTTCAGCTCATGAAGTATATTTTCATACCCAGCAATCATATAGTTGCAGGGCCTAAGAGGGTGATTTTCCAATATTTTCATATCTTTAAATTATTTTTGGGTTACCTTGGGTATTCATCATAGAGCTCGAATCTAAAGTTTCAGCATCATCGAAGCTCCAGAACTGCCAGATATACACTTTTATATTTTACCGGCAGTTTTAGTCTCGACATTTGTAGCAGGGACAACACAGTATTCCTTCCAGCAGTCTAGCAGTCTAGCAGTCCCTCTTGTGGGATCATTTCACGGTCATTCTAGGCCATCTCTTTGGATTGAGTGTCTAATATTTTGAGCACTTTTGTAATGTTTATCCACAGCCTATATAATAAAATGGCTCAACTATTCTGTACATTTTGATAGTGTATTTAGATTATTTGTTTACTTTATTGAAGTTCTTATATTGCGTTTTAGTATTACTGCATTCTCCCTTTTGGGATATTATAGTGGTATCAAAGAATTATATTTGGCTCAGCATGTGGGCACTTCATCTTTTGCATCAAAAGAAGAAGCAGATAGTAGAGATCTATCATGAAGGAGGATTGTAGTTTTTCCCATCTTCTCTTTAGATCCATGCAAGATATCTCCAAGGAGGTCCATCAAATGAAGAGAGAAAGGAAAAAGGAGTATCTAAGAATAAGATTTGATGAGGAAGGTCCCAACACTTCCTATCAGCATGAGAAGCAACCAGAGAAGCAAAGAGCTTCACATCATTCTAGTAAATCCACTTCCTTTGAGAAGGAAAGGGAATGGTGTGGATATGAAGGAGATTTGGGGCATGAGACCCTAAGTAAATATCTATCTGAGTGAAAATCATAGCCTAGAGCTCTTAATGAGAATCTAAATCTCCAACAGTTCTTGCAACTCAAAGAGGAGAGGAGATCCCGTAGAAGTAATAGAAGAAAGATGCATAGATTCTTCTTGCCTACATTTGATGGATCTTCCACAAGCACATTGAGGGCTTGGAGGGAAGATTTAGCTACATTATTTCTGCAATATCTTGTAGTAGAAAGAGAGGTTGTGGAGATTGCAGCACTGCACCTAGAAGGTGAAGTAGGAGATTGGTGGTTTAGTAATTTGTCACATATGAAAGTGTCTTCTTATGTAGTTTTTATTCAAAGACAAAATTAGAAGTTTGGAAGGAATAAACCAGAGACATATCACATAGAGACATCTCCCATCATTGAGGAGATAGTACATAAAGATCCAAAGGAAGATGTCCTCATTATCACTCAATATGAGGAGCCTCTACCACCACCACCAGTTGCAGATGTTCTTACATCAGGAGGAGGATCACTTTCATCTTTGCAAGATGGTCTTAAGCTCTTGAAATTTGGAGCCCCATGCATGATTCATGAGATGCATGAGGAGGAGGAGGCAAATACTAGTGTTGGTACAATCGTAGAAGAACAGTCATCATTATTACTACAGTTGGAGAGGCCATTGCACCGGTTGGAGGAACTCTTGCAGATGTGCAATATGTTCCTCATATTCAGCTTATCAAAGGTTTGCATATACTTTCATATCATATTATTTCATTACCTCATATTGAGATTTTTGAGACTATGCCATTAGGGAAAGTTCATAACCAAGGATTAGAGCACCTTGCTGATTTGGAGCATCAAATTATCACTACACAGAGGACCCTTGAATTGATCAAGGAGGAGATGTATAGCTATCCTAGTTTGTCATGGTTGAGCTACACCCAACACTTTGTGTTGAAGTGTGGAGTTGCAAAAGATGGGTGGTGTTAGCATTGATATTTTCATCCCATCCATCCCACCTTATTTTACTCTACTTTCACCTCATCTATGTCATTTTCATTGATCTCCCTTTATTTCTTAACCATTTTTCCCAAGGGTGCCCATATCATCACTGTTCACAAGCACCAAACCCTAATTTCCTCTCCCACTGAGCTAGGGTTGTTATGGAAAAAGAGACATATGAGAAGAGGAGGTATAAGGGATGTCATTTCAGTAAGTATTAGGCCATTCCAAATCATAAACATCATGTCTCCATCATTTTTTAAGAATCATTCCAAGGGTCAAGTCATTTGCCACTTTTAGGGTCGGTTTTTCTTAAAACTGTGTTTTTGACAAAAAAAAATGAATTTAACAAAAGTGAGAGATATTTTTTTCCCTAATAGGTCAAGAAAGAAAAAAATCCTTCGTATTTTACACAGGTTTCATGGTTTTAGAGAAATTTCAAAACTACAGGTGCCACAGGAGAGTTGCTGCACTTCTGGAGTGACCTTGAAAAAATAATTTTTTCTTATAGCTGGAGTGTCCAAATTACTTACTTGATGAGTCAAATGATAACTAGACAGAGATTCATTTCCAATGACCTATCATGAGCTCAATTTGGAGTTGAGGAAAGCCTCCAAATGTTTCCTGCGACATCACTTTTCATTTATGCACCTTCATTCAGCACTTTTTGACCAATCTTGAAAAAATAATTTTTTGACAATGAAAATCAACTCCAAACAGAAAACCAATGGTAGATTTGGAAATCAGACAAGATAATATTTCCAACAAGCTATCTTGGGCCTAATTTGGACACTGGGAAGGCCTCCAAATGTGGTCTGCAAAAAGGTGTCGTACGGACATTGTGTGTTTGAGAGGGGTCGTTGTGCATTTCCTCTGGATGTTGCGTGTTTTCTCATAAAGACAAAAAACCTTCTCACAGCTTTCCATTCCATAATTTCATGCCAAATCTCCATAAAAAGGGCTATTCAAAGCTCCATTTATCAGTAAGTAGCCCAACCATCATCTCATTTATGTATTGTTCTTCTTCATAGTCATTCAAACTTATTTCTAAGGCAAGAAACCCCAATTCTTATTTAAACCTAATCCCTAATCTGTTATACACTACCCCTCACATTCATATAAAAATTTTCCTATTTACCTTCCCATTTCCATGTATATTTCCCATATCCCTATTACCTAAAGCAATACCATTCCTAATACCTCTAAATCCTAAGGTTTCCACTAACCTAGGTTCCCATTGACATTCCCATTCCCTCCATTCCCCAAAAAATTTTCTTTTCATTTCACATTCCCTCCATTTCATTCCATCACCCTAGGGTTTCAAATTAAATATGGCTTAAGAGGAGAATGGAACTATTAGTGAGGAGGATCGGCCTCCAAAGCAGAGACTAAGGACTAGAGGGCTGAAAAGAGCTCTAGCTCTAGAGAAACAAAGGGAACTTGACCTAGAAGACCAACTCACACCAAATGAATAGCTCGCCCTAGAAATAAGAAAGGATAGAGAACCATGGCTTGATAGAGCCAATATTCATTTGGAGAGGTTACTTAAGAAGGCCAACAAGGACAATGACTTGTTGAGGGCAACAGTCAAACTTCATGCACGGAAAGAGAGAATTTCATTAGCCAAGCTGAAAAGAGCTAATGACAAAATTGAAAGTTTTACCAAGCAAGGGGAGAAATAAAATTTCCGAGGTGTCTATTCATGCCTCAAGCACTTGATAAAAAAGTACCCTCACTATTTTGATAAAATTTTGGCACACTTGGCACTTCAGTTCATTTTTGGTTTTTTGAGTCTTTTTGCACGCAGAAATTCTGCCAAAGGCGTAGCGACCTGGACGATGCACTCTTTTTTGGGGCCTCCAAATGCCAAATGGCCACCACCAATAGGTTTATAATGATGAGGACATAAACCCTAGCAAGTTTCATAAGATTTGGAGGAGAATTGGTCCCTCAAACATGCAAAACACCACCTAAAAATCATGTTTCTGCCTCCTTTTTGACCTGGTCGCTGCGCGTTTACCAGTCTTGGGAAATTGGATTTTTGAAAGGGAAAATCAAAACCATTTTGAAAAATGAAGATAGATCTAGAAACTCGACTCAAAGATCTTTCCAATGCACTATCATGGAGTTGATTGGGACACCGCGAAGGCACTCAAAACTAGCTTGAAAACAGACTATATTTCCTGCTTGGACGCTGCACGTTTGCCAAAAAATTGCAATTTTTTACAATCTTCAACAAATATTCTCCAGTTTGAATTTTCACTTTGGGAAATGTAATTTTACTGATGTAAATGTTCAAGATGAATGTAAAATTCTTGTTTTTACTTTTATATAAGGTATATACATTAGGTAAGTCATCAGTTGAGGTCAAATGAATCAGTTCTTAGAGATATGAAGGAGTCACTTTCCTCATCCTACACTCTAGTTGTCAGTTCAATATTTCTTGGAACAACACCTCCTCTCATGGATTCGACCCCCTAAATCTAGGATGAGTTGGTTTGAGGTCTATACAATGTATTTTCCCAGTCATTGTAATGGTTGGACTCATTTGGAGTTTTGGCTTTTGAAGAGACAAACTTTTGTATCATTTTTGGCCTGGACATTGATCAAATTTGTAGCTATTTTTATGGGATCCATGTGGTATGGTGTTTAGTTTCAGTTTCTTATTTTGTGCTTAGATGTTAGAATGTTTTTTTTACTTCATCCATCATTTCATTGCTATTAAGTGAATGTTTTCAAGTTAGATGAACATAATCCATAATTTATATGCTCCGTTTTGGTAAATATTCACAGTTTGTAATTTCTTCAGTTTAGAAAGAAACCATGAATTCATTATGCTCTTTCTAGCTCCTCACCTATCTTAATCATCCCAAATTCGAAACCCTAAAGTGCTAAACCATTGTACCTACCTTTCCCCATAGAACACCCTGCAAATCTTGACCTAATTTCCTTGCCCTGACTGTTTGACTCCTTCTGATCCAACAAAACCCTATACAATCAAAATCAAAACCCTGAGATACTATACCTAGCCTAATATATTCTTTCCTCAGTCATCTTGGCTGTGAACTACACCGAAAGATCCCTCTCCTTACCTAGTAGGGCTAGATACTTGGCTAAGCATGGTTTGTGTTTACCTCAGAATTGTATTTTTCAGCCTGAGGTTCAATTTGAGTGATAACATTTTGGCAACCATAATGGGGAGAAAAAGTTAATATATTCCCTGGGAAAGAACGACAAAGTTTAGATTTGTTTGCTGATGGTGGACAATGATCAGATGCATATGAAGGCTGACCCTTCACCTGGTGACTCCATTGACTGAAAGATCCAGAAAACCAACACCTCATGGTGACTCCACTGCATGAAGATCAATAGCTCCGAGAATTTTCAATATGGAAGCTGTTGCAAGAAGGTATGCTCCCATGAGTCGGGACCACATTCTAGGTTTCCCAAATAAAATGCCTAAGGTAGATTGGCAAAGGAATTTGCCTATGTTTAAAGATGATGATAGGAATGATGTTGCTTTACATCTGGTTAAATTTCACATGCATACACACAAGTTGAAGGTTGAATTTCCTGAATATTTTCTTTTAAAGATGTTCATGGCTTCTCTTGAAGGAAAAGCACGATCTTGGCATGAAGGTTCGCCACCTGCCAATATTTGTTCTCTTAGAGTTTTCCATTCAATATTTTATGAATAATACAAGGAGTCCTACCCTTCTTTGTCTTTTGTTAATAATTGTTGTGATCAATTTGAGGTTTTCATTCAAAACCTAGAGGATTCTTATGACGATAATGAGTTCATGGATGAAGAGATCTTGGAGGCTTTGCATGACAATCCATTTCATCACCAAAAAGAGAAAGTGTTTTCTCTCATGGAAGATAAATATAATGTATATTGTCTTGATGTTCATAAAGACTTCCCACAGGAGACAATTATTGCAGCAGTACAACAAGTTGATCAACCAAAGGTTAAATAAGATATTCAACATCCTTGTGAATCTTTAGGAGAGAAAGAAGACAATTACTGTGTTATCAAAAGAAAACAAAGAGTACTTTCTCCGTTGTTTGAAGATGAGATAGATCAACTCCTGAACTGTCATATTACAAGCCAAGATAATGCAGGTTTACAGTGTTCACATAGTCAAGAAAGTGTTGGTAAAAATTCTTCCATTTTTTAAAATGAAAATCTAAGTTTAAATGAGGAAAATCCTGAAACTAGATTTCTAGATCAGCATGAAGAAAAACAATCTCCTTTTTCAATGTTCATTTTTGATGAAGTTTCTCCTGAACCTGATTTGCCTAAGTATGATAAATCTGAAGATAATTTCAATGAGGAGCTTGATGAAACTATACAGGAAATTGTTGTAAACCAATTTATGATGATTATTCCCTGCATGGAGATCAACTAACAGTTATTATTTTATTTCATGAAGATGATAGGGCTGTCATGTTTGATAATCATGAAGAATGTTTCTTGTTTAAGGATGACTTAGACTATGAATTTGATGAGTATGAACCAGAGAGAGAGATTATGCTAGAGATAGAATCAGAGTTTCTCATGCTTCAGGAATTTGCAACTAACACTTAGATAGCAGAAATTCATACTTCCCTATGCACTACTATGGATCAACAACCAAGTGTTCTTTCAAATCAGAATGAAGGGAGTACTTGTATTTTTGCTGCTATATCTCAAGACAAGGTAATGCTTCAGGATTTTCAAGATCCCTTCGATAGTATTTTGCAATCATTGGAGAAGATGAATGTTGTCTTGTTTGTCAGCATAAGTCTTGGTTTTAGTTTTTATTATGAGTTGCCTACATGTACATCATTCTGCTTGCTCAAGGAAAGTGAGAGCAGAACTTCAGTAAGTAGCCATCTCCTGGATTGGTTACACTGGAAGGATCATTTCACTTAATCAACAATTCTATATCAGATTAGAGTAGGTTGGTATCATTTCAGTTCAATTTTATTTTCTTTTTAGCAAGTGTTGACAGAATTCATCAAGGTTTGAAGCCCGAGGTGAAGGCCCTAAGGCTTTGATGATCTGTTAGTGTGGGTTGAATTTTGTAGTGTGTTTTCAGTTTCAGTTTTAGTTTCAGTTTATATATTGGACTCCATGCCTAATGGATAAGGCACTGACCTACAAATTCAGAGATCTGCGATTCTGGACACCTCTTTCGGAGCTATCTTCCCTAGCTGGAGCCGATGTTAGCACTGATATTTGAATCCCACCCATCCCACCTTATTTTGCTCTACTTTCACCTCATCTTTGTCATTTTCATTGACCTCGCTTCATTTCTTAACCATTTTCCCCAAGGTTTCCCAAATCATCATTGTTCACAAGCACCAAACTCTAATTTCCTCTCCCACTGAGCTAGGGTTTGTTATGGAAAAAGAGAAATCTAAGCAGAGGAGGTATAATGGAGGTCCTTTCAGTAAGTATGAGGCCATTCCAACTCATAAATATCATGTCTCCATAATTTTTTAAGAAATCATTCCAAGGGTCAAGTCATTTGCCACTCTTAGGGCCGATTTTTCTTCAAACTATGTTTTGACCAAACAAAGATGAATTTAACAAAAGTGAGAGATATGTTTGTCCCTCGTAGGACAATAAAGAAAAATTTACTTCATATTTTACATAGGTTTCATGGTTTTAGAGAAATGTCAAAACTACAGGTGCCACTAGAGAGTTGCCGCACTTCTGGAGTGACCTTGGAAAAAGAAAGTTTTCTCATAGCTGAAGTGTCCAAATTACTTATTTGATGAGTCAAATGATAACTAGATAGAAAGATATTTCCAATGAGCTATCATGAGCTCAATTTGGAGTTGAGGAAGGCCTCTAAAAGTTTCCTGCGCCATCACTCTGCATTTCTGCACCTTCATTCAACACTTTTTGACTAGTCTTGGGAAAATAAAGTTTTGACAAGGAAATTCAACTCCAAATAGGAAAAAAGGTATATTTGGAAAATAGACAGGATAAGATTTCCAACGATCTATCCTGGGCCCAATTTGGACACCGGGAAGGCCTCCAAAAGTGCTCTTCAAAAAGGTGTTGCAAGGACGTTGCGCGTTTGAGAGGGGTCACTGCGCATTTCCTCTGGACACTGCACGTTTGCTCAGAAAGACAAAAAACCTTCTCACAGCTTGCACTCCATCATTTCATGCCAAATCTCTGCAAAAAGGGTTCTTCAAAGCCCCATTTATTTGTAAGTAGCCCAACCATCATCTCATTGATGTATTTTTCTGCTTCATATTCATTCAAACTTATTTCTAAGGCAAGAAACCCTAATTCTTATTTAAACCTAATCCCTAATCTGTTATACACTTCCCCTCACATTCCTATAAACATTTTCCTATTTCCCTTCCCATTTCCATGTATATTTACCATATCCCTATTACCTAAAGCAAAACCATTCCTAATACCTCTAAATCCTAAGGTTTCCACTAACCTAGGTTCCCATTGACATTCCCATTCCCTCCATTCCCCAAAACATTTTCTTTTCATTTCACATTCCCTCCATTTCATTCCATCACCCTAGGGTTTCAAATTAAATATGGCTTAAGAGGAGAATGGAACTATTAGGGAGGAGGATGGGCCTCCAAAGCAGAGACTAAGGACTAGAGGGCTGAAAAGAGCTTTAGCCCTAGAGAAATAAAGGGAAGTTGACCTAGAAGACCAGCTTACACCAAATGAACAACTTGCCCTAGAAATCAGAAAGGATAGAGAACCATGGCTTGATAGAGCCAATATACATTTGGAGAGGTTACTTAAGAAGGCCAACAAGGACAATGACTTGTTGAGCACAAGAGTCAAACTTCATGCACGGAAAGAGAGAATTTCATTAGCCAAGCTGAAAAGAGCTAATGACAAAATTGAAAGTTTGACCAAGGGGAGAAAGAAAAGTTGGACATACTTGCTGAGGTGTCTCTTCATGCCTCAAGCACTTGATAAACAAGTACCCTCACTATTTTGATAAAATTTGGGCACACTTAGCACTTCAGTTCATTTTTGGTTTTTTGAGTCTTTTTGCAGGTAGAAATTCCGCCAAAGGCGTAGCGACCTGGATGATGCGCTCTTTTTTGGGGCCTTCAAATGCTAAATGGCCAGCACCAAAAGGTTTATAATCATGAGTAAATCAACCCTAAAACGTTTCAGAAGATTTGGAGGAGAAATGGTCCCTCAAATGTGCAAAAAACCACCTAAAAATCATGTTTTTGCCTCCTTTTTGACCTGGTCGCTGCGCGTTTACCAGTCCTGGGAGATTGGAATTTTGAAAGGGAAAATAAAAACCATTTTGAAACATGAAGATAGATATATAAAATTGACTCAGAGAGATTTCCAATGAGCTATCATGGAGCTGATTTGGACACCGGAAGGCACTCAAAGCCAGCTTGCAAAACAAGCTATTTTTCCTGCTTAGATGTTGCTCGTTTGCCAGAAAATTGCAAATTTTTACAATCTTCAGCAAATCTTCTCCAGTTTAAATTGTCACTTTGGGAAATGTAATTTTACTGATGTAAATGTTCAAGATGAATGTAAAATTCATGTTTTTACTTTTATCTAAGGTATATACATTAGGTAAGTCATTAGTTGAGGTCAAATGAATCAATTCTTAGAGATAGGAATGAGTCACTTTCCTCATCCTACACCCTAGTTGTTAGTTCAATCTTTCTCGGAACAACTCCTCCTCTCATGGATTCGACCCTTTGAAGCTAGGATGAGTTGGTTTGAGGTCTATATGATGTATTATCTCAGTCATTGTAATGTTTGGACTCATTTGGAGTTTTGGCTTTTGAAGAGACAAACTTTTGTATCAGTTTTGGCCTGGACATTAATCAAATTTGCAGCTATTTTTATGGGATCCATGTGGTATGGTGTTTAGTTTCAGTTTCTTATTTTGTGCTCATATGTTAGAATGTTTTTTTTACTTCAACCATCATTTCAATTCTATTAAGTGAATGTTTTCAAGTTAGATGAACAAAATCCATAATTTCTATGTTGTGTTTTGGGTAAATATTCACAGTTTGTAATTTCTTCAATTTAGAAAGAAAGCATGAGTTCATTATGCTCTTTATAGCTCCTCACCTATATTAATCATCCCATAATCGAAATGCTAAAGTTCTAAACCACTATACCTACCTTGCCTCATAGACCACCTTGCAAATCTTGACCTAATTTCCTTGCCCTGACTGTTTGACTCCTTCTGATCCAGCAAAACCCTATACAATCAAAATCAAAACCTTGAGCTACTATACCTAGCCTAATATATTCTTTCCTCAGTCATCTTGGCTGTGAACTATACGGAAAGAGCCCTATCCTTGCCTAGTAGGGCTAGCTACTTGGCTAAGCATGGTTTTTGGTTACCTTGGAATTGCCTTTTCAGCCCGAGGTTCAATCCAAGTGATAACAGGAGGAGCACAGTCCTATTCAGTATAGTGCCAAACTATGAGTTTAGAATTGTATATGACCATGAGAAAACATATGTATCACCATGCATATCTACAACACTGTCACTTAGCAGCAGTGATGAGAAGAGGGCCCCATTATTCTTGAATAATTCTGAAGGTAGCTTCACTCATGAAGCACTGGAGGGACAAATGATAGATGGTAGATATCTTGTGGTGGAGAGTACTTTCCATTATCAATATGAAGTTTTCTTGATGAGCTCCTCATAGATCAAAGAGGAGATTATTCCTACAACATGTATGGAGCCTTATGGATTCTAATGGGCCATCGATGAGAGGATCTCATGGATAGACCTCAATGGAGGTTCACTTCAACATTTCATGGAGTGCAAAGCTATTCACAAGGATGTTGGTATTCTACCTTAGAAGGATGCCAAGATTGAGCTTGGCATGATTCATCATCCACATTGGGATGAATGGATCTAGATGAGGAGTAGGAGGTTGCCAACCTTCTTGCAGATCTATGATATCGGGCAACAAGAAGGATGGTTGCGTTGGTTGATTTTGGGTGAGTATGGATAACACCCAACATCTCACATTTGCAGGATCCATGCCATGTATATCACTGATGACATGTAGCAGAAGGAGGCATGACTGCAGTGGTTATTGATGAGAGAGTTTGGACATATCATGATATATCTTATGTCCATATATTTTCTTTTGTTTGGGATATGTCTCATGTTTTCAATGTACTTTTGTTTGGGATGTATCTCATGTTTATGTATGTACTTGGGCTTGGGACAAGGCATAACTCTCGCATGATGTGGCAAAAGGGAGCTTATTTGTATTGTTCTGATGAGGCATTCCACATGTCCATTTGTATGTTGTTGCTCCATGACTTGCATCATGATGATGTAATATGGAAGGAAGAATCCTTGTTGCTATGGTTACTCTTGGGAGAGTATGGGCTGATTTCTACCCATACATTGCATGATATTGATGGGGGATGGCAACAAGAGGACTTACCGCGTTGGCTTCTGTTGAGTGATTATGGTCATTGTAATTGGTATAATGATGATGTGATGGGGAAGTGAGAGGCATTCTTGCGGTGGCTTCCCTTGAGAGAGTATGGCCACTACATTTGGTACAATGACGATGTGGTGTGGCAGCAAGAGGAATTGTTGCAATGGCTTCTTTTGAAAGAGTATGGCTCTAATATTTATATTGATGTTGATTTGGTAGGCAGCAAGAAGCATTGTTGCGGTGGCTTCTATTGAGAGAGTATGGCTCTCTTACTCATTTTCATGATGTTCTAGCATGGTAGTAGAAGGCTTTGTTGCGATGGTTGTTATTGGGAGAGTATGGTTTGACAATGTACAGGTTCATCCATATTTCTCTACTTCTTGTTTTTCACTATGTTGATGCGATGCTTGGATTCCACAAGGCCAATAGGGCTAATGATGACAGCATTGATAGATGCAATCTACTCTATGTGACATGGGTTGGAGAGATAATTCATGAGTTGGGACTTTCCACTTTGGGAAGAAACCACTTAATTTCATGTATCTTATGTATAGAGGAGATATTTGGACATCATATGGTTGCCACTTGGAGATTCATTGATGAGGAGAGTAATATAACTTTTTAGTTGGAGGCCATTCTAGACATTCTAGAGACACAGCTTTGGAGTTGGGCATGCATTACACATTGTCGTAGATGAGGAGGCCTTCCATATAAGGATGTCATTTGGACGAAGGATGCTTACTGTAGTATCCAATTGTGTAGTTGCTTGAGTACAAGCAACATTTTGGCGGGGAGAACTGTAATATTCCCAATTTTCCATCAGATAATTGGAATATTAGAGTTCTTAATTTTCTTAATTAATTAAGTAAATAAGAGGGTTGAGGGACCCATAAACCCCATATATGAATAAAATCCATTTTTGATGTGTGTATGTGGATATTTTAGATCTAGATCTACATTATGGAGTAGTGGAGTAGCTTCTTAAATGAAGGAAGAGTGGAGATCATGGATCCTTAATGTAAAATCATGGAGATATTGGAGGACGTCAATTAATATCATGGTGCATTCAAAGTAATATCATATAGCACTAATGATGAGATAGTGGAAGAAGTTTTTCATCCAATGCACACATGATGGAGAGAGTGGGAATTAAATGCAGATATGGTGGAGAATATGGAGAAACATTGTAGTCTTCATGGAGGCTAGTGGCCACATGTGCAGTGCAGTTATGAGGTGGGCCAGGGCTATGGAATGCTCACAAAGCATATAAGGGAGATGAAAGCAGCAATAGAAGGAAGGCTTTGTATTATTATTTATGATATGTTTAGATCTAGATTTTTCATGTGACATTTATATGCACGCTTGTGCTATTTAGCTAAGTCTGCAATATTGTTTAGCACACGGGTGTTTTCAAGAAGAAATCCCACCCTTACCCACAGGGGACTTAGAGTTCCTACTCTAGGAAGGTTATTCTGAGCTTCTATACATCATCAAGCATTGGTTCTAGATTCAACCACTCTCATATGCACATTCAGTCTCAGGAATAACACATTCTTGCTTGAGGGTCTGAGAGGTGGTGGTTGTTTCTAGCACTTCAGCTAGAAAACCGGTGGAGAATTAATCCTTTCACCTTGTGCTTCATGTTCAGCCTTTCAAGAGCAATAGATATATATCCGGCATTGATGGCATCATTTCATACATCCATGCAGCAGCAGTCCCCTCAAGGATTGCATAGTCCAGTCTTGCAGATCTGAAGGAGGAAGGAAGTTTCCAATATTTCAGCTGGAAATCCTATAAGGGATCATCTCCTCAATTTGGGCTTACTATTTCCATCATCCAGGAACTACATCATAGCATCTAGCATCAGGCTATTGAGCCTCCATCTCTAGTAGCGCAATTTTCTCCAATTTTTGTGCATTCAGCAGCTGCATCTATTGGAGGAGTTTGGAGGAGACAGATCTTGAGCTTTTGGCTTGAGGATATGAATGAGGGATAAACCCTCTATGAATTGAGTTGATTATGCTTCATTGCATTGAGTAGATCTTCATACCCAGTAGTCATATAGTTGCAGGGCCTAAGAGGGTGATTTTCCAAGATTGTCAGTTCTGGAAATCCTTTATGGGTTATCTTGGGTATTCATCATAGAGCCCAGATCTAAAGTTTCAACATAATCAGAGCTCTAGAACTACCAGATCTACACTTTTATATTTTATCGATAGTTGTAGTCATGACATTTGCAGCAGGGACAACACAGTATTCCTTCTAGCAATCCAATAGTTACACAGTCCCTCTTGTGGGATCATTTCAGAGTCATTCAAGGCTATCTATTTGGCTTGAGTGTCTCATAGTTTGAGCAATCTTTTATTGTTTTTCCACCTCCTATATAATAAAATGGCTCAACTATTCAATACATTTTGATGGTGTATTTATATTATTTGTTTACTTTGTTGCAGTTATTATATTGTGTTTTAGTATTACTGCATTCTCCCTTTTGGGATATTACACAGGGTTGAGCCACATTAGAGGATTTGAAAATTTTTAAAAATCCCTAAGGTCAAGAGGAAAAATCAAATTGTGCACCAAGTACTCAAGAAAAATGCACCTCTTCGCGCATTTTTCTTTGATAAGTGCGCCTTTCCGCATCTTTCCCTTAAAAATCTGTGTGGTCATGGGAGTGGCGGAATTCACTTTCTGGGACCACGTGGCACACTCCAGGAAATGATCCCACACTTGAGGACACCCAAGGACAGCCACCTAAGCCACCTTGGGACCTCAAGGGAGCACACACAGGAATCAAGTGGCACACAATTGAATCAACCCCCTCCCTTGGGTCACCATCCACCAATGTACCAAGAGAGGGAAGGATAATTTGAATTCATATATAAAAATCCACCAGGAGATGAGCAAAGGGAGAGCACATCGTTATGCTGGCCAAATTACCCATGAGCAATCCAGCGATGTGCAATCCAGAGAAGAAATAGAGAGGGTATTCAATTTTTAGCCATCCAACAACTTCAATCCTTTGGAGTAGAGAGAGAGACCTTGCACCAAGCAGCTTGTAATGTTCCAAATCTGGAACTTGCTGCTCCATAGGGAATATCTTGAGATATTCCATTTCCTTCTTCAGTGAGACATCACAAGTCCATTTCAGAGATTTATTGTTGGGGAATTTACAGGATATTTCTCCTTCCAAAGAAGGGAGAGATCCTGAGGCTAGCTGGCCCTTCACAGACTCTGTCTATGGATATGCAATATTCCACCTCGGGAATTTCTGCTACAGGGTCCTTGAGGACGCTGTATAAGGAAGCTGCTGTAAAAATAAGAAAAACCACTGCTGGGATGCCTTAGAAAACACATCATACAACTCCTATGTAGAAAATGAGCTCAAATAAATAACTCTAGATGGGTTATTTAGATCTCCCCAATCTAGGTCTCTAAAATAATGCTCAAAGAGAGAGCTTACAGCAATACATAGACATATATGAACTCTGCAAATATGAAATACACCATAAGAGGGAAAATACTACAGCCATCATGATATTATGATATATCAGCAAATAAATACAAGAAATAGTTGAGGGACAAGCCACTCAAGCTTTAAGATCCAACCTCCACTGATTAAGCAATAAGATACATGAGTTGCTGCAACTCCACAAAATGCCGGAGAGCAGTGACTGCGCTGTGTATATGAAGGTATAAGCTGCTGAATATGAATAAAATACATATGTGGCTGAAGGAATACAAGAAATAGCCCAACAACAAAGATATGGGCTGAAATATAATATTTCTAGCCAATGTATGAAAGATTGTTAGAAATGTTGGAGAAACCAAAATGTGACAAGAGACTTGTCACTACAACTGAACCAAAACAAGAATAAGGTTGTGGCTGATCTCAAATCTGATTGCCCTCCTCTGATAATGTATTCAATCCAAAGGGTTGATCCCTTTGTCTCAAAAACATCCTCCTTTGAAGCTCCAGAACCCCTCTCTCACTGCCTCCTCCAAAATAACGCAGTTTCCTCCATGGACTGCGTAGTGGGAGATGATGGAATGTTGGCGCATGCCAACAGATCTGATATGAATCCAAGGAATCCTCCTTGCAGCTCCTCCAATGAATAGATCACTCCTCCACTGAAGAGAACAAGACAAGAGAGACTCCCTGAGTTCCTCCTTTGCTGCACCCAGCAACACAACGTCCTCTCTGCTGCAGAGCTAACACTGTAGGATATGAATGCAGTTGTGGCCAATGCTGGATTGAGGAAATGTAGCTCAATCCTCATCCTTACTTGAGGAAGAGGTAGGGATTCTCGACTGGGAACACCCTAGTGAGGGCACCATCACCCTGCTAAACAGCTCGGGGATGCAAGCCTTTGCAGACCCAAGTCTGAAACTCCAAAAACACGTATGAAAATGGGCTGCCATCTCCTCCTTATAAATAAAGGAACCTTTTCTCCATCTTGGTCCCACCAATTAGGGTTTCCACCCTCACATGAGTATCTTACCTCCAAAACTGCACAGCTTCTCTAAGAAACCTCTCCTCCTTAGGCAACATTGTTGACTTTAGTCAAAGACTAACTCAAGTGATCCAGGTTCCATTCACACCCTTATGTGTTTATTTCAGCTGCTTTCTTCTCCTCCTTTTCAAATGAGGAGTGTTATTTCTTCATCTACAGTGGGCTAAGGTGTCTCCTTACCCATTTTATTAATAAAAAATAAAATGTGCAACTATAATGTTCCATTTTAGCTTGAGGCTAAAATTGGGAACATTACAGTCCTCCCCTCCCACATGTTGCTTGCCCTCAAGCAAATGCATAGAGAGAACAAAATTTTCTCCCCCTTCTTCTCTTGTGGCCTCCTCATCAATGGTCCCACCACTACTCAAATACGCTGCAATAAATCTGTCCTCCAATGCTCTCTCCCATGTATGCAAGCTGAAAATGATGCTTCGCATGGAAAGATAGAAGGTGTAGTGGAATCCTTCTTGCTGTGCTAAGGCCGCCTTAAGGTAGGAGTGATGATATGCATGGGAAGTTTTTGCTCCCAATTATGATCCTCTCATCCATGCTATCATCCAAATGAAAATCTCACCCCCGATTTCTGCAATGTGTTGGGGCTGAATGGAGAGTTGTTTTGGTTTCCCATGATGGCCCTCTCTCCATTTGCTGCACATATGGGGTTGCCTTTGTCTTTGGGATGGAAAAGTATGGCCTCCAAGAATGGCCCAATCTACCCCATCAAGAAAAATCAGACATGAAATGCCTCTACAAATTCTCCAAGTGGTCCCTCCCACAAGAAGGTACAGGTAGCAATGTGGCAATCATGGTTTTCCCATGGTGTCTCCTGCAAGATAAAACATATACAATGGGGAGAATCATGCTCCCAATGGGTTGTACATACAATACTCTCCAAATAATTCTCCTCATGAGTGTACCAACATTAGAAATGCAAGGAGCAATACACAATAAAAGAAAACTGTCAAATGACAACCGGAGAGTGGTTCAAAGTTCCACTCATGGAACCTGTGCAGTGCCTCCTTGGCCTGCCTCAAAATCACAAATAACAAGTGTTGTACTAGCCACTTGTTTTCTGCCACAAAATCCTCACAAAATGGAATCATCAAAATACAAATTGGTGCCAATGGAGCAACCAAGAAGCATGTGGCTTCCCCCACAAACCATCATAAGAATAGCTAAAATCAAGGCTACAAGTAGCTTCAAGTACATTATACCAAGTGCAAGAAGGGATGATCCTCCTTGAGCAATATGCTGCTCATATAAAGTAAAGAGGTACATAATGTGAAATTATACCGTCTCTACCATGTACTTGAGACCTTGAGTTGAAATGGCTCATTCGAATGCTCTCCCTCTCCTCCAATGAGTAAGGGAATGGTTGTGCCAACCTCTCCAAAAAAAACAATTGGGCTCTGCATCTATTCATATGCTGATGTAGATCATGCTGAATTCCCTCCCAAGTGAACTCCTTTAGCAAGGAAAAGTATGCATCCAAATGCATAGCTAGGAAGTCCTCATATGTTGCATGCAATAGTGTCTCCTTGAGACTATAAGCCCTAGTCAAGAAGAGTCTGCCATGATGATAGATGATCATATCATCCACTTAGTATCTCCCATCTCCATCAAGGCCATCCAAAAATCATGCATGCACCAAGATCCCGGGGAATACTCAACCCGAGCTGAGTCCTCCATCCTGGATCAATCCTCCACATAGATAGTGCTGGTGTTTTGCGATATGGTGCTCCATCACGCTGCTTCCTGCTACCTTGACATTCCCTCATGCCAAAGTCATCGTCCAAGTTGCTTCCATGCCATCATGCAGCATGCTCAATAGAAATGATGCTCTCTGAAAATGAGCCTCCCATGAGAGACTATCACCTCCAAAGAATCTTACGTTCTTGGCCAATGTAAGCATGAGTGACCTCCATCTACTCCAATGCATGAAAGAGTCCTTCCTCAAAGGAAGTATCCCCTCTTTCACCAAATCTATGGAGTAGCCATCCTGCATCATGAAGATGCTATCCTCCATTTCTGCAGCAACTCTATCTGCACAGTAAGACTGATGAGAATGGGTGGTACTGAAAATGAGAGAGTGTATCCCTCCTCCATGTGCTCATCCCCAAACTCTCTGTGCTATAATGGACTCCTCTAATGTCTCCACCCCTCCGAAATCCAAGAGTGGTGAACCAAATAGCATGATGCCTCTCATCATCTCTAGATCAAGTGGCCTCCCAAGTGGAAAGCCTCCAAAAGTGAGACATCAAGATAGGAAGTGGACTGTATATATGAGAGGAATGAAAGTCCCTTTCTCTCTACTGCGTAGTGCAGTCCTTCTCCTATGTGAGGAAAATCTCTGAAGTAGATAAGGGTGAATGCCCATCATCCCTTCATGCTGATCCTTCTGCTCTTCTTCTTCTTCCAATGGTGCAGCGCTATATGCACCTCCTCTCTACCAACATGTGAGTGTATCTCCTCCCCAATGAGAGGCCTTGGATCTTGGCCTTCCCTTGAGAGAAATGTCTCCAAACCCTCACAAATGGAAGAGTGCCCTTCATACAATGGGGGTCTTGCCTCTAGCAAGCCATTCTCCTGATTTACTCCCCCTCTAGAAAGATGGAATGATCCTTGTTTCATGGTCCCCTTCCATGCATGCAAAGTGTTTGAAGTTTTGTCACACCATGTTTCACATTGGTTTTCATCAATCCCCTTTGCAAAACTCCTTGTGAATTCAACATATGATCTCTTATTTGCATGAAAACATGAAATAGAATCTTGAAACCAATCATCATGAATCATACCTTTGAGTTGCAACGTTGCTCCTCCAAAGGCCTCAACTCTTTCCCTCCATCCTTCTTGCAGTAGATATGGGCAAAGTACTACGTTGTGGATCTGCATGTGTGGCTGAATGCTCACACCCTTCATGAGAATAGCTAGGGCTTGCTTCATCCACAAACCATTTCAGAAAATTTCTCCCAAATTTTCCGTTCCATCAAGATCTTCAATAATCTCCTCAATGGTCTGGAAAAGAAGAATGGAAACCTCCTCTTCTGTCATTCCTTTCCTTGTTTCCTCTGTCAATATCCTCTCCTTGGAGAGAAGCTCCTCTTGCTGATGGAAATCTTGTGCACAGGCTGAGCCAAGATTGATGCTCTGATACCACTATAATGTTCCAAATCTGGAACTTGCAGCTCCATAGGGAATATCTTGAGATATTCCATTTCCTTCTTCAGTGAGACATCACAAGTCCATTTTAGAGATTGACTATTGGGGTACAAGATACGTCTCCTTCCAAATAAGGGAGAGATCCTAAGGCTAGCTGGCCCTTCACAGACTTTGTCTATGGATATGCAATATTCCACCTCGGAAATTTCTGTTATAGGGTCCTTGAGGACGTTGTATAAGGAAGCTGCTGTAAAAATAAGAAAAACCACTAATGGGATGCCTTAGAAAACACATCATACAACTCCTATGCAGAAAATGAGCTCAAAGAAATAACTCTAGATGGGTTATTCAGATCTCCCCAATCTAGGTCTCTAAAACAATGCTCAAAGAGAGAGCTTACAACAATACATAGACATATCATGAAATCTGAAAAATCTGAAATACACCATAAGAGGGAAAATACTACATCCATCATGATATTATGATATATCAGCAAATAAATACAAGAAATAGTTGAGGGAAAAGCCACTCAAGCTTTAAGATCCAACCTCCACTGATTAAGCAATACGATACATGAGTTGCTACAACTCCACAAAATGTCGGAGAGCAGTGACTGCGCTATGTATATGAAGGTATAAGCTACTGAATATGAATAAAATACATATGTGGCTGAAGGAATACAAGAAATAGCCCAACAACAAAGAGATGGGCTGAAATACAAGATTTCTAGCCAATCTATGAAAGATTGCTAGAAATGCCGGAGAAACCAAAATGTGACAAGAGACTTGTCACTGCAACTGAACCAAAACAAGAATGAGGTTGTGGCTGATCTGAAATCTGATTTCCCTCCTCTGATAATGTCTTCAATCCAAATGGATGATCCCTTTGTCTCAAAAACATCCTCCTTTGAAGCTCCAGAACCCCTCTCTCACTGCCTCCTCCAAAATAACGTTGTTTCCTCCATGGACTGCGCAGTGGGAGATGATGGAATGTTGGCCCATGCCAACAGATCTGATATGAATCCTGGGAATCCTCCTTTCAGCTCCTCCAATGAATAGATCACTCCTCCACTGAAGAAAATAATACAAGAGAGACTCCATGAGTTCCTCCTTTGCTACACCCAGCAACATAACGTCCTCTCTGCTGCAGAGCTAATGCTGTAGGAGATGAATGTAGCTGTGGCCAATGCCGGATTGAGGAAATGTAGCTCAATCCTCATCCTTCCTTGAGGAAGAGGTAGGGATTCCCGACCGGGAACACCCTAGTGCCCGAGGGCACCATCACCCTGTTAAACAACCTGGGGATGTAAGCCTTTGTAGACCCAAGTCTGAAACTCCAAAAACACGTATGCAAATGGGCTGCCATCTCCTCCTTATAAAGAAAGGAACCTTTTCTCCATCTTGCTCCCACCAATTAGGGTTTCCACCATCACATGAGTGTCTTCCCTCCAAAACTGCGCAGCTTCTCTAGGAAGCCTCTCCTCCTTGGGCAACGCTGTTGACTTTAGTCAAAGATGACTAGTGATCCGGGTTCCATTCACACCCTTAGGTGTTTATTTCAGCTGCTTTATTCTCCTCCTTTTCACATGAGGAGTGTTATTTCTTCATCTAAAGTGGGCTAAGGTGTCTCCTTACCCATTTTATTAATCAAAAATAATATGTGCAACTATAATGTTCCATTTTAGCTTGAGGCTAAAATTGGGAACATTACACAGCTAGAAGGTAAAAATGTCCTTGCATCGAGTCTTAGAACTCCATAGTTCTAAGGGCCCTTTGGCAAGATTGTAAACGTAGTAGCAATAAGAGGGGACCTTGATGCCATGTTAGTATCTTTGTTATGTTTGAATATTTATGAGCTTTCGTGCTTATGTTTATTTTAGTTTTTCTTTCTCTCTATATATGCATTCTATATCATGATTTAGTGTGTTTAATGTTTTATAGCATGTTCACTGACTTGCTAACTCTTTTATTTTTTTTCCTATGACCAAGGCTTGGAGGCAGCGACCACTCCTAAGAAATTGTGAAACTAGACACCAAAAACACATAGATAATTAGTCGGAGTAAGTGTTCCTAATCCACATAGTCTTAGCTAGTTTTCATTTTTCCTAGTTAGATCATTATTTTTAGTTTAATTTTTGGCACTAGGAGTTGGGACCAGGAATCAATTATCTTAAGAGAAGCAAGTAATATCTGCTTCCTTTGCACCTTTTGGTGACCCTAGGCAAGCATATGAAAGATCTCTTATGATAATTAGCCATCTCCCCTTAGTTTCTCACTTAGATTAACTAGGAAAAATTGTAAGTGGCCCACTATCTGCACATGATTTTCTTATAGCAAGGAACAATCAAACATAGATTAATAGGGGACGTGTAAAGGATCATCGCATATCCACATCTTAAAACTCTATGATTGTTCACTTTTTTCTCACACACTTTCACACCATAAGTGAAGTAAATACAACTTAAAACTAACCTAATTGAACTCACTAAATTTCCCCACAGGGGCCATAAGGAAAATTATAGTTCAAGTTAGGACCATGGGGGTAGGAATCCAATAAGCTACCATGGTCAGTTTACATCTTGAGACATAGAATTTCACTGATTAGGGAGCTTTAAAATCTGTCTATCCGCCCACGGAAAAGAAACCCGAGCGCCACAGAGACCCGATTCAAAGGGGGTTAAGCTTAGGTCTAGTGGATGCGGTATTATTTGGGGCTACCTAACCCATCTAATGCTTAGTACTGGTAGTTGATTTACCAAGAAGCTCAAGACTCAAATTCTTACGTGGGAAGATGATATTTAGTGGCAAAATATAGGGAATCCTTCCCTATAGGTGACGGTGCATGCAACACTAGATCCTCTACCCATTAAGTTGGTAGATTCTTCGGCTGCTGGAAGGCGTCGCCAGTTCTTTCGGGACGTTAGCCCCAATACCCACCAGAAGATATCTTCACAAGGCCCAGTTACAATTGAGAGTATGAGGACATTTTAGGTCTTTAGGATTTTGAGTATCACATGCAAAAACAACCAAAACCTATTTTTGATTGATTGATCACATAGAAATAATTTAAAGGAAAATTAACTTTTGTTTTCGCTTTGTTTTATGTATGTGGTCACCATTTTTTCTTTGATACTTCACCTCTCATAGAACCGAATAGTTTTTCCAAAACCATACCTAGTCGACACCCTAACAGACCCAACGGGGCCTCGTCAATTTAGATGCCTTTTGGACCTCCCCCCATTACTGGGAGGAGTTCGAGGTCTTTTGCCGTTTAGGCGTCAAATATGAAACACCGCTACCCTTATTGGTTCATCATCCTTTATTGAGGCATCTTTAGTTGGGAACCCTTGAGGATCACCCAACGCCACATTAGTGGAAACCCCCACAGGGTCACCACATACCACTCCTCCCACAACCCCTAGGGGGCAAAGGAGCACTACCCATTTGGGGATCCAAGTGAATGCACATCCGGGTGCATCACAGATAAACCCCATATCTAACCATAAAATTTTGTCTTAACAATGTGCAATGGCTCTCAACCCACAGTCACCGTTATTAGCATCGTTGAACTTACCTGATCTAACCAAGTTAACGAATGACCCTATTTCCCACAACCCAACATGGCCTCCCATGCCCACGAAGATCCCATTGGACATTCCAAATCTCAAAGGAAAGCAATCAGAAGACCCAGGAAATCACATAATAAATTTCCACTTGTGATGTTCATCGAACAACATCATTGATGATATTCTTTGGCTAAGACTATTTTAGCGCACCTAACCGGACCAGCTGCGAAACGGTATGTGGAGCAACCTTCTTCTACACATGGAACATTTAGCGCCCTCGCTACCGCGTTCCTCGCATATTTTCAGTTACCCATCCATCATGATTTTGGGATGGAATTACTGACACATTTTAGATAGACACAACCGTCCATATTCTTTGGATGAGACTATTTTAGCACACCTAACCAGTCCCATGCCCACGAAGATCCCATCGGACATTCCAAATCTCGAAGGAAAGCAATCAGAAGACCCAGGAAATCACATAATAACTTTCCACTTGTGATGTTCATCGAACAACATCATTGATGATATTCTTTGGCTGAGACTATTTTAGCGCACCTAACCGGACCAGCTGCGAAATGGTATGTGGAGCAACCTTCTGCTACACATGGAACATTTAGCGCCCTCACTACCGCGTTCCTCGCATATTTTTAGTTACCCATCCATCATGATTTTGGGATGGAATTACTGACACATTTTAGATAGACACCAACCATCCATATCTCGCACCATCTCCATGAATGGCGACAACATCGTAGTTTGTGCAAAGCCAAACTTGACGATCGAGTTCTGTTGGACCTATTCCTAAAAACTCTCACTGCAGAGATTTCAAAAGATATAGCAACCCAAAAACCTACATCCGAAGAGGATGCCATTAGTAAATCCCAGCAACTCGAGCTAATTTACATGCAATCAAGATACATTTATAACATCTTGCCTAACACCCTGTGCCTGCAAACTTATAAGGAATTTCCAGGCGCGTCGAACTCTATAGACGGATTGATTGGGTCACTAACCCAAAATAACCTAGGGAGAAATAGTCATTACCCTTGTTACATGTATGATCCTAACTAGAACATACCACAACCGGGCTACCATAGTCATCATACACCTTTGCAGAATATGACCAATAGGGCGTAGTCATACCATCATTAGTAAGGAGGCCCATACCCTCTGGCTCAGGGGACCTAGTATGCATCTATAAATGCTGAGGGAAGAGCTCCCCATAGAATCCATTCACAAACTAGGGATAGAGACCCCAATATTCCCAATCCCCCGCACAAAACTCACCCATGCAAAATAATGCGCGGGTGAAATTTGTGAAACCTTCCCAAGCACAACCATGCCAATCATATAATCAGGAGAATCCTAGCTATCCTCCCAACATGGAAAGGAAAAAATAAAAAAACAAACAAAAGGGAAATCCTGGACAGGGGGGTAACAATCAACAACACCCTCCGCAATCTCAGGCTGGAGGCATCTCCAACCGAAATCAAAACAGGGAGCCAAATATCTACCAAGGGAAGAACAAGAGGGTGAATCTTCAGACCAACCACTCTTGCGCAATATATGGTGAATATGGACACTACACTCACCACTATCCCAATATCCTTGAGCTGAAGAAACTCCAGGGTAACCGAGGACAAGGGGGAACCTCACAACAAACAACTGTCATGCAGGAGCCCGTCCCCCATCAAGGGACTATTATTACTCAACAGCAACAAACAAATCCCAATGATTCCAGAAAAAGCAGCCATGAAATCTACATGACTGGCAATGACATTTTTTTTCAGACATGGAATCGGAATTACAATACCCCACCAAACGTTAGTTCGTCAGGGGCTAGCACGAGTGAACCAACAACATCGTTGACTATATCAAAGATACCTATAGAAAATTTGCCAAAGATGGCTAAGGGACCAACTAGGCGAGCAGGAAATCATTCCAAAGCAGCCCATAACTACAACATCGTGGATGATTTAGCCCAATCACCCATCGACATGTCTGTTTTGGAGGTATTACAATCATGCCCTAATCAAAGGAAAGCCTTACTTTCAGCGTTAGGCACCATCGACTCTGTCGATTCATGCCTAATGGCTTTTGATTTACATAAATCCACCCCTAGGCTTCCTTCGATGGTTGCCTTCCAGATACCGGTGTCAGTCCAAAACATCACCATTCACCGTTGTGTCATTGACGAGGATCCTTCCACATGCATCATGTCAAAAAATGTTTGGCAGAAGTTAGGGCATCCCTAACTAAAACAATCAGACATCACACTCAGAGCATACGATGGGCACCCATCTGCTCCCATCGGTCTCTACCAAAATGTCTCGGTCTACTTGGCCGGAAAGATGGTCCTTATAGGCATTGAAATCTTGGATGCTCATCTGGATTACATTATACTCATTGGGTAAAGTTATATGTATGCCATGTCATCCATAGCCTCCTCCGTCTTTCGAACCATGATGTTCCCCCATGAGGATCACATCATTATTTTCGACCAGTTGCCATATCACGATAATATATACGATACCAAGAATATGGTACTGGCCAATTCAAATCGTCGTCCATCCTCAGATCATTCCTAGGAGATCCCCCTGTCAGACCAGAAGTATCAACTGATATCACAGGGGCTCTGGTGTGCATGATGTCTACATCAAGCACCGAGGCCATCTAGGAAATATAGATGATTAGTAACGACACCGAAGCCTCTGCCACAGTGGCCTCTCTATCTTACAACGTCTCCCAAACTCCTTTCCTATACCCTCCACCTGGTTTTGTGTCACAACAAGTCTTGGCAATAGTAGTGCTGCCAAACATATCCTTTGCAATACTAGTTTGGTACTTGGTCCCTCCTAGCACAACAAGAGTTACTGGTGTTACCTCTACAGGTTTGATTCCCCTCCCTCCCAAGGAGACTTCACTCGTTCAGGAGACTGTTGCCACCATACCATTTAAGATAACTCCCATCACTAAACAAATGGTCACAACCAAGAAAACCAGTAAAAAAGGGACGAAGGTAGAAAATCCCACCATGCAACGGTAATTACAACCTTGCGCCATATGCAACATAGTAGGCCACCCTACCCACATCTGCCCAGATCTAGATATGTTAAAACTTCTCCTTAGCTATGCGGTAAATATCATGGCAACAAGTTCCCATAAAAAATAACTAGCCACGAAAAATCAAGGAAAATCATTGCGTACCAACCATGCATGCACTATCTGTGGAAATTATGGGATTTACATCCATCATTTCCCAAAAATTTTGTGATACAAGGAAGCCTTACATGTCATCGAGAAATCCTACCAAGAGGATCCCTCCATCCAATCCACTAGAGAATAACCTCGCACCATTTTATACCTGTAAGAGGCACGATGGTCGCGAGAAAGACCCTCGTTCATCCCACCTCCCCCTATTGAACGATGTGCACTTTGCGATGAACGAGATAATTTCATCGCTGAATGTCCAACACTAGAATTGTTTCAGCGATGGTATCCATTTCATGTAGTATATCATGCCAAACATCTAGCCACCCAGTATTCATGTCAGATATGTGGTGGATCACCCATTACGTCATTGTCACTATATCCCTAGATTCTATGCGGCGTTAACTAGTTTACGCATGGCCATAGTACACCTATCCCTTGAAGACGTCTCTGATACAAAATACATGGATAGCTTGACGAAGCAAGAGGATGTGTCGAGTAGATCCATCCTCTTCCTGTCAGCTGAAAAGCGGCCAGTCGAGGAACCATTAGTCACTCCCAACCGCCCTTCATAGAGAAGACCAACATTTGCATTATGTAACAAATGCAACCATGTGGTCACCACTTGCCCCGACCTAGAAGCACTACGCCGCTGGTACCTGATCACGTCGCCAAACGAATAGGACGGGAACACCCAAGTAAGGCTTTTTTTCCTAGTATGTCAGGGCAACCACCATGAGCAGCATTGTACGTATATCCCGCAAGTGCGCCCACTAATTGACATCATCAATCTAGAGATCAAAAACCATTAGGGAAGGAAAATTACCCCTAGGCAACCAACCCCATTTCCACATCGACATGTCGAGCAAGTTAGAAAGGCACATCGACCTAGCATGACCCATGTCCAGACTAATCTAACATGCGGGCTATGCGACAAAATTGACCACTAGTTCAACCAGTGAAAAGAACTGAAGCACCTCATGAACATCTTTCGCATGGTCTCCTCCCTCCCTCAGAGGCACTTCTCTAACTAGGAAAAAATCACACACTGTTGTTGGATTTGCTCACATTTTCACCATACTATAAAATGTGAACACCTCCCCAAGCTTCAAGCGGCGATAACAACATTAAGTCTACATTCCCTAAAAGAGTTAGACATACCAAAGCCAAAAACTCGGAAATGGCCGCAGAGGACCCTCTCCCCTACGCCTGATCTCTTTCGAGCGTCCACTTCAAGGACGAAGAGTAGTGTTGGCTCCCATACAATCTACTCAGTTGGCACAGTGGTACCGTGCACCATTTGCACCGACCATAACCACGAACCATAGGCATGCCCATTAATGGAAACATTCAGGCACCTCTGTACCAGGGACAACCTCCAACTCCCGGGAAGTGCCCAGCCTAACGAGGAACCTAGCCTTGCTCTCACGCAAGCTCCCATCATGGAAATTCTTCCCCCACTAAACGTCGATGACACAATACACCATATACAATTCATATCATCATGTATCAGAACCATGACTCGGGTTGTCTGCTCATCTGTCATAGGTGTCGAATCACCTACAAGTACAAGAGTAGTTGTACCAATGACGGTGCAAAACCCAATCCATATGCACCCTATTGACTGCGTCTGGGTTGACCACATCGACGATGGAATCATTTTTGTGTCTGTTAACCAACTTCGTTAGGACTGGACCTCTTCCTCACAACCTTACACATACTCAATCCCCCTTAGAATCCTTTTCTGATTCATATGAGGACATCCTCGAGGCCATGTCAGAGCCAAATTATTCATGGACAGCTCGTTTTTTTCTCCCTAGAAAAACGTTCAGCCTTGACAAGACAAGAAAACAAGAGATTTATGCGATTGAATCAAAATATTTCCTTCCATCACGGAATGTTTATTGGTTTAAGAACCCCATTCTGGCGCCTGATGCATTCGAGGAAGGGAACATGTCAAACATTTCACCTACCATCAAGGTGAATATATCTTGAAATCCTAAAAAATTCGAAGAAATCTCACTAGGGGCAGCGTGTTCACTAGAGGAGATAACCTCTTACACCCACTTGCTACAAGAGTATCAAGATATCTTTGCATGGGACTACTCGAAGATGAATAGGATTAGTCCCACTATTGTAGAGCACCATATTGACACCTGGTCTGACGTACCACCAATACACCAAAAACAGCATCAACTGCACCCATCCAAGGTCGAAGAAATAAAACGAGAAATCGACAAGCTTCACAAAGCTGAGTTTATCTACCCCATCGCTTACACGTCTTGGGTTCCCAACCTTGTTACCGTCATGGAAAAGTAGGGCACCATATGCGTTTGCACCAATTTTTGCAAATTGAACAAATGATGTCCAAAGGAAAATTACCGTACCCCATTCATCGACCAAGTCATCGATGCTTGTGCAGGTCACGAGGCCCTCTCCTTCATGGATGGCTTCTCTAGGTACAATCAAATTCAAATCCGCCACACCAACCGATACAAGACTGCATTCACTACCCCCTGGGGCACTTTCTCATACAAGGTAATGCCATTTGGCCTAAAGAACGCTGGAGCCACATTCCAGAGGGCCATGAATTATATCTTTCATGACTTGGCACACCTTATCCTTGCCTACATGGATGACCTGACCATCCAATCCAAGAAGTGATCAGACCATCTCAAGGATCTGCGACTGGTATTCCAATGATGTCAGCAATACAAAATACACTTGAACCCCCTCAAGTGCACCTTCTGTGTCACAACAGGAAATTTTTTAGTTTTTATCATATCCCAGCAAGGAATTAGAGTGGAACCCCTCAAGGTCCAAGCTATCAAAGAGGTACCTCCACCTCAAACCCTCAAGCAACTACAAAGCTTATAGGGAAAGGCCAAATTTATGAGACGTTTCATCCCAAATTATGCCACTTGCACTCAAGGATTCTTGCGTCTCCTTCGTCAGGACATCCTATTCAAATGGGACGATCAAGCCCAACAAGCATTCAACACGCTGAAAGATACATTGTCTTCATCACTGTTGATCAGTCCTCTAGACTACAACAAAGACTACATCCTGTATCTATTAGAACCAGAGACCGCTTTGGTTGGAGTATTGATACAAGAGGGCCCAAATGGGAAGGAGCACGTAATCTATTATGGGAGATGTCTTATACCAATGGGGCATCGACACTATTTTACGTCGATGCCTTACCCACAACCAAGCGGAACAAGCCCTTAATGACTGCCACAATGGAGCTTGTAGTGGCCACCTCTCTGGAATGGCCACTGCCCAAAAATTCCTATATGCAGGATATTTTTGGCCCACTTTATTCCGCAATTTCATTTCAGTAGTCAGGAGGGGTGAGTGATGTTAACGCTTCGCTCATAAGGCGAGAGCCACTCTTGCTCCACTACACACTATGATTATCGTTGGTCCCTTTTGTAAACGGGGGATATAATTCATGAATTGGAACCCAACATCGTCGGGCAATCACAAATACATTATTTTAGCTATCGATTATTTCACCAAGTGGGCAGAGGCTATGCCCACATACAACAACACTATAGAAACTACTGCACAATTTTGTTTAACCATGTCATTTCTCGGTTCGGCATACCCAAGGAGTTAGTATTCGACCACGTGAAACACTTCGAAAACAAATTTTTCTAGGAGCTATCTCACCATCTCGGATTCACACATGAATTCGCATCACCATACAACCCCCAATCCAATGGACAAGTAGAGGATGTGAACAAAGTACTCAAAACAATGTTACATCGTATGGTGAATAACCACAAAACAAACTCGCACCACATGATTTTCTCCACCCTGTGGGCATAATGCATGACAGTGAAAACATCAACAGGGTTCACACCCTTCCACTTGGTATACGGGGTTGAAGCCATGATTCCCATAGAACGCGAAATCCTAAATTTACACGCTGCCATCGAACTCCTCGATGAAACCTAGCCTCTGGAGTAGCGCTTAGTACAACTAGAGTTCGTCAACGGAAGTCGATGTCAGTCACTCCAGTATAACGAGGCCCATAAGAAGTGGGTGAAAGCATCGTTCGATCGCTACATCAACCCTCGTTCATTTACCAAGGGAGAGTTATTCCTATGCTATGATGTCGTAAAAGAATCCCTAGGGCCAGGAAAGTTCGAAACATTGTGGAAAGGGCCCTACATCATAAAACATTGTCTCCTCAAGGGGGCATACATATTGACGAATCCGGACGGAACATGCCTAAGAAACCCCGTCAAAGATCTTTACCTCAAGAAATTTTACCCATAAGGGCCAAGAGGGCTCAGCCCTAGAGTCAATGTACATGCAACAAAACTTTAATTTTTGATCAAATACTTGTCACAAAAAATGCTCTAGTGTCATAAATGGGTTTTCAACCCAACCATTACTTTGGATTCGCTGATGGAGCATCGCGATGGTCTCAAAGTTTAGCAATAGCCACCTGGGTCATCTATCACCCTGATCGATCACCATTATTCACCAACGGAGTATGCATCGGTTCAGCAACAAATAATCAAGCAGAATATGACACCGTCATTGGGCTCATGTGCGACGCCTTCAATCAAGGCATTTGCAACTTGCATATCTACCTAGATTCCTAGTTAGTGGTGTCACAGTTAAACTAATAATTTGAGGTATGGGATTCAAATCTGTTTAGAAAATATTTGCGTGCAAAATGATCAAGCTATCAATTTGATCACATTACATTAACACATGTGCCAAGAAATCAAAACTAGATAACATATCACATAGCTAACATATCCTAAACTGGAATGCATATCGGATAAACCATCATACATAAAGACAAAAAACATAAAAAACATAGATATCCATTAGCATAACACATCATCCATAAACACATGTCACCATGTGACACACCATATAGTGCCACAAAAAATATATCTCCCTCATATATATATATATATATATATATATATCAAAAATGTCTGAGTACAAAAGCGGAGTCATGTATCTAACTCATAAGTCAGCCAAAAAAAACATATGTGCAAGTCGACAAAAATAAGGGAAGCATCCTCATAACGGGTGCTTTCCCTATGTACAAAAATCCTCTAGGGTTGTGCCCCTCTAGGTTGAGCACCTGGACCCATGGCTGCTCCTAGTACCAACACTAGGGCAGCTGTCAAGACTGAGGCCGCCACTCGGAGCAAAGTCGGTCGATAGCCCCTCTCACGGGCCATCAATGTCTCCAACCAGACGTAATCCAAGTCATCCACAAACCCACGGGTAGGCATCCCCTGGGTAAGGCGGTCCACTCGGCCCCATGCATCCTCCAGATCATGGGCCCTGACCTCTAGAGTAGCCATCTGATCTGTCACCTCGACGACACGAGCCTCCACCGCCTCGGCAAGAGCAATCATTGTAGCGCACTCGATAGAAACCGAGTTGCTACCCTCCCTAGAGGGGCCAGCCTTGTCGCCGGGTACTCCACCCTAAGGGTGCGCCAGATCCTCTCCCTGTCCCCCAGCTCGGAGCAGAACGCCTCAAGGCCTCCGAATCGGATGGTGCCCCACCAACCGAGCCATGGGACGCCCGACCAACCAACATATGCAAGAGTTACAAAACTATGTCAGTCTCATCATAATACACAGATAAATCATAAATACTCAAGTAAATGTAGAATAAAACGAAAAAAACATACCTGTTGGCCCCTATGCATACCCCACAGGAAGAACCATGTTTGGGTCTCCATGGAAGTCCATCTCAATGTACGGGAAAGGTAGGAACATTTGAGGATTTTCCTCAAACCAAGCCTCTGTAGTGGCATTCCAGTAACGCCCCACCCATCCTCCCCCACCGTGAGGCATCACGGGGGCCCACATCCTCATACGAGGCTCACGAGGACCCCCAGCAGGCACTGCCACCACAGGCCTCTACAACACCACTCTCTCATACATAATGTTACACAAGATGCTAACATATTTGAATAGCTTCATTCCATTATGGAATTTCGAGAGCCGAGCCAGCATCCCGTCGTAGCAGTGATGGGAAAAATCAAAGAAGTGTTCGGCTCTCAACCGGCGCAAAACACTAATCTGCGGGCCCGATGCCCGATTGGGCAAAGATGACCCTTTCAATTGCACAACCACCGCTAGAGCACACCACTCAGCGAGGTCAGTCACAAAGGTTATATGAATACACCCCTCCGTGAGAGTTGCCTCGCCACAATGGTTAGCCGTGAACTGCTAAAGATCCACCCTCCTAGGGGGAAGCGGATAAGGGAGTGCCTCACCCTGAGGCAGTAGCCCGGTAAAAAAATATATATCCATATTGGAATGGATATCTAGATCACACCCCCCTAGCACCATAACCTTGTGCCACTTGTTCCAACATCAGATCACGTAGCGCAAAAGACGATCCTGTGATCACAAGTGGTCATTCTCCAAGAACTTGAGAAGACCCCATCTCACCAACTGCTAGCGTGAATTGACATCATGTGCCACAGAAATATTGAGGTCATACCAGTCCCTCTCCCTCCACAACATCCTGTCATCACAAGAGGCACACATCAGCAACACAAAAACATCCAAAAAATTGAAAAAATTTCACAATTTTTTTCCAAAAATTTTTAGCTAGGTCGCCGCGCCTATTTCTAAAACAGGCGCACCTTTCGCATGCTTATACCTTGTACAAGCAAAGAAAATGTGCACAGAAACCCATTATAGATGGGATAATTTCACTCAAAACCCTCAGTTCTGCGCGAAAACTACGTGCCTATTCCTTGATTGCCCACGCGGTCAAGGCCAGAAAAGGCTAGGAATTCGTACAAACCTGGTTTGAATGGACACCTGCTCAATCACACTGAACAAATTAAAATTCAGGATGTTATGGGACCTACCTGGCTCAAGAATCATGAATCTCGAGTACTAAGGCTTACCGCAACGGTAAGAAAAACTCTGCAGAAGCCTCTAACCTCTCAAACTCTCAAACACTCAAATGTCACAAATGAGCTGAAATGAGCCATATTGGCCTATATGTTTCCCTTTTCATATTGTTTGGAGGACCATAACGATAGCTCAGAGGGCCCAATTGCAGAACCAAAAGAAACATAGTGATAAACACCTCATAATTCCCAATGGAGGCTCCACACATTCATACCTCTTAAAAATACTTTTTTAGTGCCGACAGGTATACCCTCTCTTATCTTCTGTTCATTCAGCACATGTTTTCAATAATATTTGAATGAGGAAGATGCTTTCACTTGGGGTATTTTTTTTTGCAGGAATTGTATGGCACAACAAACCATCCATGGCTCCATTCACCAAAATTTCCAGAGCAGGTATCATTCTACCCTCAACATGATAAAGTCCCAAAAAAACTCTGCATATCCTGACAACATTTCTCCACAAGAAATTAACCATAGGTTTCAAACACACCTGACCATGTTTATCATCCCCCCACATTTCACATGATAAACATCCGTGTTGGTTGGTAGAGCCTCCCCTCCATGGCATACGTTACTCAAAATAGACCATGCATCATAAAAATAATGACGCCATGGCCATGCCGCTTCAGTCCGGGAAGCACTTCATGCCCATTCATCCACCATGCATCAATTCAAATTTTACCATATCAAAATAAAACCTCTTTCTCGGACTACCATTTTTTGCAAGAAGATCGAATACACACCACTACGTCTCGCATTTGGCCTATCATCCCTCCACCAACATAGCCCATCTATGATATTTTCCATCTGCTTCATCAACCTCGCACAAGATACAAACCAATGGGGCCCCCACCCTCAGCAAAAAACCCTCCTCACATCATCAGTGAGCGAGTACTTTTATGTTATGGGGAACCCGTCTCTATGTTTTGTAAAATCCAATCCCATTATTTAATTCTTTTGGTAAGTGTACAAAGACCTCAAACGATGAACAAAGTCCCCCACTCATCCGTCCATTTTTCTCCTATGGCAGTAGTCCCTAGCCACCTTTGGTCAAAGTATCACACCTTTCACACATAAGCCACTAGGACATTCATAACCAACATATACCCACCCTGAACGTCCTATCAAATCTAGGGATTTCCTCATTAGAGATAGTTATTACTCCCGTCGGGCTGCTTTTGTATACTTTGACCTTGGGCCTATGAATTCCAATCATCAGTTTTCAGTCACCCCTCGCCATCATGCCTATTTTAAAACCATCAAATCCAAGACCCTGGTCCCTTGCATCAATAACTCTCTCGGTTGGTTGAGGCTTCCTTTTTGTCGACTTGAACACCCATTCTCTGAAAAGGAAGTAGTACCTTAGATGACCCCTCACCACAATAGGGGCATACTCAGGTGGCACTGTGGGAATCATCATTGCCCATAGATTTCATCGATCCCCCTGACATTCGACTACGACACAAGATTTTATGTCAAGATGGTATCGTACTTTACAACCATTGCACTTTGCTCAAATTCGTCGAAGACCCATGCCATTATAATCATCTCTTTCAGCAATGCTTATACAGGAAGGTCCCAGTCATACACCCATGTGTCTAATGAGAATTTATATGCCATACCAAGAATACGCATGTGGGCACCACATTCCACCTATTGTAAAAGAAAAAACTCCCCTAAGGGCATCAACGATCGTCATCACCAACCAAATCAACAGATCACTACCATACTAGTGACACCGACAGAACCTTTATCTCTCAGATAAATTTGTTTATCTAGCCAAAGCATCATGAGCATGGGACATGCTCGCCTCATAAGAAAATTGTATTTATTGTATCATAATATTTCTTGCAGGGTTCCCACAGAAAATGGTCACTCTTCGACCCACTGTAAGGCACTTCCAACTTTTAGCAGTACGCGGGTCTCTCTCTCTCTCCACACAGTACACAGAAAAGAAACTATAATGTATTTTGGCTATACAGTTCTTCCTATACCTCACACATTAGGGGGCAAGTGTTATCACTGGAAAATCGGACAAGCAAATATGACATTATTAAATTTTAGGCATAAGGATTTACAGGGCTAAGGCACATTAAAGGATCTAAAAAATATTAAAAATCCCTAAGGTCAAGAGGAAAAATCAAATTGCGCACCAAGTACTCAGGAAAAATGTGTCTTTTTGTGCATTTTTCTTCGATAAGCGCGCTTTTGTGCAGCTTTCCCTTGAAAAGCCGTGATATCCCGGGAGTGGCAGAAGTCACATTCCGAGACCACATGGCACACTCTAGGAAATGATCCCACACTTGAGGCCACCCAAGGATAGCCGCCTAAGCCACCTTGGTACCTCAAGGGAGTACACAAAGGAATAAAGTGGCACACAATGGAATCAACCCCCTCTCTTGGGTCAACATCCACCAATATACAAAGAGAGGGAAGGAGAATTTGAATTCATCTATAAAAAACCACCAAGAGATGAGCAAAGGGAGAGCACATTGTTATGCTGGCCAAATTTCCCATGATCAATCTAGCAAAGTCTAATCCAGAGAAGTAGAGAGGGATTCTATTGTTGGCCATCCAACAACTTCAATCCTTTGGAGTAGAGAGAGAGACCTTGCACCAAGTAGCTATAAGGTAAAAACGCCCTTGCATTGGTTCTTAGAACTCCATAGTTCTAAGGGGCCTTTGGAAAGAGTGTAAGCGTAGTATCTTTCTTCATAACAACAAGCAATAAGAGAGGACCTTGATGCCACTGTTAGTATTATTGTTATGTTTGACTCTTTATGAGCTTTTGTGTTTATGTTTAGTTTAGTTTAGTTTTCTCTCTATATATGCATACTATATCATGATTTAGTGTGTTTAATGATTTATAGCATGTTCACTAACCTGCTAACTCTTTTGTTTTTCTTCCTGTGACCAAGGCTTGGAGACAACGACCGCTCCTCCTAAGAAATTTTGGATTGGTACACTTGTGCACCAAAACTACAACCACAGTCACTATTCTCAAGGTTACTTTTGCTGGATGTTTCTGACTGTGCCTGGAATCCCGTTGCACTATTGTTGTGTTGTTTGAGATGAAAAAATGATTTTACTCCAGTAACTCACATAATTTATTCCATCTATCTTCGGTTGGAATATAAAATCTAATTAATTTTTTGCAGGCTTCATCAGCTTCTGTGTATTTCTGGAAATTGGGCTTGTTGATGAACAAATTCTTGAGCTCATGACTGACTCAATAAATAAAACTCCAATGCCTCCATGAAGGCCTTTCTTGTGAGATGGCCTTTGATGCCTGCAAATCCGGATGTGTATTGGGAAGTTTTCTCCAGCTTTACTTGGTAGTCATTCAAATTGATTAGATTTTCTTCTTCATTCACCAGTCTTAGTAAACATTTCTTGTTTAGTACCTGCATCTTTTTATGAAATCTCTGAATACTGATATCCAAATTCGGGCATTTATTCTCTAGTTGAAGCATGAGGCTTCTTTTGGTGTGCATTTTCTTGACCTCTAAAATTGTCTTTTTTCTATCTTGGATCCCCAACTCTTCCAATTCCACTCTATTTTTGGAATTTAAGAGCTTGATAATTGATCTGAATGGGGTATGTTATTATTGTTTACTAATTCCTATTTCAGATTTTGTAAACAATGTCTTATATGTGCTTAAGGGTTCAAGTTCTCTTGCAAGTTATTGAGTCTCATGAGTGCTTTTCATGTTAATTTTATGATCATTACCATAAAAGAAAGACTGAACAACAACAAATAAAAGTAGAGTACATCACCATACAACACATCAACACAGGGATTTGATGAAGGACTTCACCCCTCATGGGCTACATCTCCTTGGTCCAACTTCCATGGCTTGGGCCTCTGTATTATGCTCAAATTTGAAAAATTATGTGTTTACAATGCTTTTCTACTCCTGAAATATGCACCAATGAGTTCATAATGCCCAAAAATGGTCATATAGCCTCTTTTTGCTCCTGATTTGGTTGAAAACTCCAAAATTTATGACCTCCAATAGTTTTTCCACATTTTTCTGCCTAAATTAAGCTAACTCTAGCTAAAAAAAGGCTAGTTGGCGCTAAAGTAGTAGTTCTGCCAGATTTGGTGGATTGCAAAACTAATCCGCATTAAATAATTAACCTGCATTAATGTTAATTAAGCAGGATTAGCACTTAATCTACACTTAGTGCTAAATCTAGATTAGTGCTGATTAATGGAGTTTAAGGTTAGTTAATGGCATATTAATTTTTTAAAACTTCATGCTTAATGTTAAGCCCTCTGGTGCTCCGCCATGGTCACAGGCCTCGGTTCCATGGCTTGGGGTTGGCCCCCTCTCCCCCCATCAAAAAACTTTAGAATTTTTAAATAGTATATGTGGTAACGCATATTTAATAAGAACTAATGCGTAGCATGGTGGTGGCATGTGGCAGTGGCGGGGCGGAGGTCCTATGTTCGACCCCCACCGACCCTTCTGGTCCTTCAAAAAAGAAAATTACACCACCATTGAGGGGGGACACTTAGCTGCCCTAGGCTGAGCCACATGTCCTCTCCCTATTGGCCCTTCTAAAAACCAATCACAAATTGCCAAATCACCACAAAATTTGAACCAACCAAATGTTTCCACTTGGCAGTCCCACATTTAACGGAGGAAATTGACCTAATTTGACCCTTCCCAGTCAACATGCCACGTCAGCAATACGGACTGCTGACTGGGCTCCCTGTCATCATTTTTTGCCTGTTTAGCAAAGAGAACATAAAATATTTATGGGATGATACATAGTCCATTTCACGCAAAACAAGTTATGTCGGATTCAGAACGACGAGCACTACACGGTCGTTCAGGTTTCGAGCCATTCACAGAACTTTGATTTTTGAGCACAAATATGAGCACTTGATCATTCCTCCCCACTGGAAGCATTTTGGACCCAAAAATATCTTTTATTACTGAACATGTAGATGAGGGTACAGTTCCCACACCCTTCTAGTCTCAATCCACTAGAATTTGCTTAATTTCAACAATTTGAGATTTTCATAAAAACTAATATTTTTCCTTGATTCTGGAGACCCTATCTTGCTGTTGTAGACACCGTCATGCTGAAATTTCCCATAATTTTGTAAACATCAATATGGCCTTGCAGGAACAAACATGTTCCCACCTTGGTCATCAATAAAAGGAAACTTGAAAACTATCTCACCTCAAACACTATTGACATGGCGATTTTTAGTTTGTCTTGCCTTGTACTTGCGACGAATTTTGACCAAGTGTTTTCGCCATTGCCATGTATCATTTTGAAAAAAAAAAAGTACTTCTGGAACCTATACCTTCATTTTCAAATTGTTTTGGCTCTTTCTCTTTGACCTTATCACTCTCTTGCATCGGCATCTTGTTCACATCACTGCTCAACACTGATGTAGACTGCTGCAAATATTTCACATCTTGTTTACCTCTTTTCAAAGGCAACATGTTAGAGCCCTGAAACATTTTATTACAAACATTAAAAACTTCAATGAAATAATCTTGTTCATTTGATGCATATTTTTGAAAGGTCTCATTCAAAACATCACTATGCTTGAACATTAACAAATCCAAATTTTGACTTGCATTCACTATTCTCTTCATTTCTCCTGCATGTATAAGAGACAAACTCCTCTTCTTCTTATGCACTCTAACTATGCACTCAATTCCATTCTTGAACAAGTGGTACTTATTCTCATGGCGATGAAATATTGAGTTCCTGTCATAGAGATAGGGACTTCCCAAAATGATACCTGAAATCTAAAGCCGCACTACATCAAGTTCAACTTCGTCAAGAAAGTTTGAATTGATTGCAAACCTTAGGATGCACTTCTTTGTTATCTGCAAGTTGGAATTCTTGGATATCCATCCTAAAGGATAAGATCTTGGATGTGTAAC
Organism: Pinus albicaulis; assembly: GCA_034641835.2. Taxonomy (NCBI): domain Eukaryota; kingdom Viridiplantae; phylum Streptophyta; class Pinopsida; order Pinales; family Pinaceae; genus Pinus; species Pinus albicaulis. Next base: position 419,663,468 of record CM076570.1, on the reverse strand, counting down.
AGTTTCTAGATTTAACCTCTTAACTAAGTCTTCAGAAATCAAATTAGCTTGAGAACCACTATCAAATAGTGTGTCTATTTTGGTATGTTTTGAAACAACTCTAATATGAAAGAGTTCAATTATTGTATCATCATCTTGAGTTACATTAGAATAACTTGAAGAACTAGTGCCTGTTATGTTATTAACTTTCAAATCCATTGTTGTAATCTTAGTTTCATCTCCTACATCTGAAACTAAGTCATGTTCAATGACTGCAACAATTTTCTCCTTCTCTTTGGTTTTAAGTTTGTTTGGCTTCAACTCTAGATGGAGTTGCCAACAATTGTCATCATCATGGCCATTTTTCAAACAATGTTTACATCTGAGTTTCTCTTTCTCTATTTTAATAGAACCATGTTTATTTCCTCTTCCATTAAACTTACCCTTTCCTTTACCTTCATACTCAAGGAAACTATCACTTTTCTCATATGCACTATCTTTCCCTCTTGCTTCTAGATGTGTGGCTTGAAAGAAAACCTCATCTAATTTTGTGGGATTTAACACGAGAATAGTATGTCTAAGATAGTTTTGCAAACCCCCAATATACTTTAACAAATTTTCTTGAGAAGACAAATTGACACCCAAAATAAGAGCCCTTCTCCTAAATTCATGAGTGTAATCTTGCACACTTTGACTTTTCAATTGTCTACAATTTTGCTAGTCCATAATGGCTTTTTGCATGTAAGTTAGAGGATATAATTTCCTTTTAATGGCAACAATAAAATTAGACCAAGACATTGAGATCTTCCTGTGGTTTTTAATCTCATCTTGTGTCCTTGCTTCCCACCATACAAGTGTTGCACCCTCCATTCTCAATGAAGCCAATTGAATCTTTATGTCATCCTCTTCAAGGTTCTAAATTCTGCAGTAAACCTCCAATTGCTGAATCCAATTATCCATCTTCTCTGCATTCACTTCGCCATTATGCATCGATAGCTCAAATTTCACATCAAGTTTAAGTAAGGGTGATTTACTAGTTCCTTTTGAAGTATGTGGATGAACAGATTGAAAAGTTGTGGTAGTGGAAGATGATGAAGAGAAATGTGTAGATGGTGGTGAGGATGATGGTGGATTGGATGGTGGTTTCCTACCATCTCCATGGACTCATCCTCCTGAAGAACCCTCTCCTCTTGGAGGTCTGGAACTTTCTCCTTGCATCCTTAAATTCCTCTCCTCATATAGGACCTTTACCATCTCAGTCATATCAAAAAATTCCTTTTTGAATGCTCTCTCATCTTCTGTCATGGTAGGTTCTCCTTCATGAGAAATTCTCACTGAAGACTCAACTTCAACTTGAGGATATTTTGGTGTTGAAGGTTTTGGAAACCTTTCCCTTCTTCCTCTTGACCCAACTGCAGTGCTTTCAACCAACTTCCCTTGTCCTCTTTTGATTTTGAACCTTGTAAGCATGACACAAAATTGCAAACAGTTAGATCCATTCTTGCACAACAAGAGCTCTGATACCAAAAAATGATCTAAATGGGGTATTTTAGTATTGTTGTGCTAATTCCTCTTTCATATTTTGTAAACAATGTCTTATATGTGCTTAAGGGTTCAAGTTCTCTTGCAATTTATTGAGTCTCATGAGTGTTTTTCATGTTAATTTTATGATCAATTTAACATAAAATAAATAATAAACAACATAAAATAAAAGTATGGTACATCACCATACAACACATCAACATAGGGATTTGATGAAGGAGTTCACCTCTCTTGGGCTACATCTCCTTGGTGCAACTTCCATGGCTTGGGCCTCTATATTATGCTCAAATTTGCAAAATTATGTGTTTAAAATACTTTTCTGCTCCTGAAACATACACCAATGAGTTCAGAATGTCCAAAAATGGTCAACTAGCCTCCTTTTTCTCCTGATTCGGTTGAAAACTCCAAAAGTTATGACCTCCAACAGTTTGTCCACAATTTTTTACCTAAATTTACCTAATTGGAGCTAAATCAGGCTAGTTGGCACCAATGTAGCAGTTTCGCCAGATTTGGTGGGCCACCAAACTAATCCGCATTAAATAAATTAACTTGCATTAACGTTAATTATGCAGGATTAGCACTAAATCCACGCTTAATGTTAAATCTAGATTAGTTTTGATTAATGGAGTTTAATGTTAGGTAATGGCGGATTAATGGTTTTAAAATTCGCACTTAATGTTAAGCCCTCTGGTGCTCTGTTGTGGTCACTGACCTTGGTTCCATGGATTGGGCCTGGCCCCCTGTCCCCCCATCGGAAAAATTTAGAAACTTTAAATATATGTGGTAACACATAGTTAATAAGAACTAATGCGTAGCGTGGCGCTGGCGGGGAAAAGGTCCTGTGTTCGACCCCCGCCGACCCTTCCGGTTCTTTAAACAAAATTTTACACAATTTTGGGTGCGTGGGGGGGTACATGGCGATCCCAGGCTGAGCCATGTGTCCTCTTCCCATTGGCCCTTCCAAAAACCAATCTGAAATTTCCAAATCACCACAAATTTCGAACCAACCAGATGCTGCCACTTGGTAGTCCCACATTCGACGAAGGAAATTGACCAAATTTGACCCTGCCTAGTCATCATGCCACGTCAGCAGTAAAGACTGTTGATTGGGCTCCCTCTCATCATTTTTTTGCATGTTTAACAAAGTGAACATAACTCATTTATAGGAGCATACAGAGTCCATTTCGCATGAAACGAGTTGTGCCAGATCCATAATGAAGAGAACTACGTGCTCATTCAAGGTTCGAGCCATTCTGAGAACTTTGATTTTTGAACATAAATTTGAGCACTTGATCAATAATAGTTGTGGCTTCCCCATGATTCTTTCTTAAATTTTCCTTGATTTGTTTTATCACATCTATTGGCCTTTTTATCAACTCCTGCTGCTCAAATACAATTTGAATGGAAGGCCATAGCTCTGTGATTACCTCATTTATTTATGTCCATCTGTTTTCTCTAGCTTGGGCCAGAGTATAGGCCATTACTGACTTACTCTGTAACTGTTGAACCTATAATGTTAGCTGATGATTTTTCTGCAACTCTGGAACATAAGAGCTATCAATCTTCAAATTTTGTTCTGACATTATTTTTAACTAATCTTTTAATCTTGCAATCCCTTGGGCGTGAAGATTCAGGTTGTACATAGATTTAACTAATTCATCTACTTTCTGTGTTGGTTTAGATGTCGATGTGGATGCACCTGGTGTTGTAGCTACTGCAATGGGAATTGTTGTAAGAAGGACAATGGCTAACTGTGCTTTTTTATCTTTTTCTTTGAGAAATTTCTCTAACTCTACCTCCATATCTGTTATCTAACTGTTCTGCTCAATAATAATTTTAAACATCTCTTCTTTCTCCTTCTCTATTTCTCCAAATTCCTTGTCTTGTGGGTCTTCAGTGGCAAGAAGTTTCAATTGTTTTCTTAATGCTGCAATATAAACATTTTTCCTCTTTATTATCTATTATACAACCTTCATATCATATGGATTGTATCTCAATTTGATTATTAGGTCCTCCAATGAATTAATTTTGGTGTCTTTGGTTAAGGCAAAAATCCTTTCCAATTTAATTTGAGTCTGCTTATTATTTAGTGAGGCCTGCAACCTTGAATATGACATGGCAACATTTTTCAATGAAGAATACATCATTTCACTAGATTGTTTATGCATTTCCATTTGATTAATGGGATGGATTTTCTTGGCATAAAATGAAAAAACATGCTCTTCATAATTTGATGATGTCTTTGGAGTTGATACTTTGAATTCCAGGAAGGATATCTACATTTCCCCTTCTTAGTATCAAAGGATGAAAGCAATCGATGTTGTGATGTTTTAGTCTACTTCCAAAATTGTGAATAGGTGGAGGCCTTCAACATTTCATTTCTTTGCTTAATAGCCTTGTACTTTGCAAATATGTTGGGCTCAACAGTGTCTGGAGCCAAATATGTTGACTATAAAGTTTCAGGAGGATATTTTTTAGTTGAAGAAGAAGGGGAGTCGATGATGATATCATCATCCCTAGTGGATGTATGAGGAACTATGAGCACAATGGTTTCTTGATTTTTGTTTTCTGTCTGAAATTCTGGTGCTGAATTTGTCTTTTGTTTCTTTTTAAAAATTAAAATTTATTTGGCTCCAATTTATCTGATTGGGGACTCCTCTTGTATCCTTTTCTCTGTTTTTTCCTATTTCTCATGGGGTGTAGGAGTCTGAGAGGTTGTAGTGGAGATAACATGTCCCTGTGCCTCTTGCAGGGTGTTCTCTTCCCATTGGGTTTGGTTCATATATTGCTCGATTTCTAACCAAGGAGTATGTGTATATGGTGTTGCTTTATGCTCCACCCTCAGCTTCGAAATTAAACCCAAAGGGTTATAGGACCATGTGAAACTTAGCTTGAAATTCATTTGTTTTAGCTGTAAATCAGCTTCTCAGCCAGTTGTTATGGCATTGCAGACAAAGGGCCCTACATGTGCTTTAATCTTAAACTGTGCTTTCTTCTTGGCAGCCATAAAGTACATGTCATCCATATGGATCATCTGTCTTACGTACTCTAATGATAAAAGTCTCATAGGTACATATTTTGGTAGCCTATATGGTGGCAATTCACACCCATACACCTTGATTTCTGTATAATTATGGTATAAAAACCAGTCAACTGTCTTTACTTGATTACTTAAGTGCAAAATATTTTGAACATTTTCTCCTATATGGGGCTCCAATTCACTATTTAGAAGGAAAACTATTGTGTACAGGAACTGATCTACATACTCCATGAATGAAAATTTTGTGGAGTTTCTTCTTACCAAGGATGCCCAATGTATTACTGATTTGGCTTCACCCTGCTCATTCATCCTCTATAGAGTGAAAGGAAACTTGCTTGCTTGATTGTAGATGAATAAGTACACCAATACAACAGTATACTTAAAGGATCCCTCTATGGGAAACTTGTCCAACTGATCATGCATGGAAACTGCAATATATTGGTTGTAATTAAAAATTATGCTCTTCTCATCTATGGCAAAGATTGAGAGGAAACCAATAATGGCTTCATCAACCCATTGGTCTGAATAGTATTTGAGGATATATGAAATAATGGTGAGGAATAAGGAGGATTAGTTTTAGGAAGTTTGGCATTCTCAGGGAGAAATATCTCAAAGATCTTCACTCTCTGTGGGAAATTCATATTTTTATATAATTCAATGAGATAATTTGTGGACGAAGGCACTGCAGACTCAAAATAATTAACTTGAAGCATCTAGGATATAGCTTCAGTTGTAATGGTGAGGATAAATTCACCATTATAGCTTACTATGGCTCTCTGAGATGGTACATAGCTAGAATGACACCAAGAAATAAGTTCAGGGAATAAGTGAGTTTGGGGAAACATGAACTGTGGAAGGGAGACTCCCAAATTCTTAGCTTATCGTGTTGGTCAAGGTATTTTTGTTTTAACCAGCTGTGAAGTTCTAGCAAGTCGAATTCATATATGGTGTCTCCAATTTTATATTGCAAATCAACAAGAGCCAAGTGGTCTAGGTCAAAGGGATGGGTCAACATCGGGTTCTCATCCGGTTTCTTCCCTTTATTATTGGGGGATTTTCCTTTTGGGGCCATTAGTAAATTGTAGATCAGACGAAAATGAAGAAAATTTTGAATTACCTAGATCTGTAGGTTGATTAGAAGGTATAGAGGTGGGGATGATGCCTGTAATATGGAGCTAATTCGGGGTTTGTGCTTGAATTACAATGATAGGGAGATTTACTGGTTCTTTTCACAGTCTGAAACTTGTAGCAATTAAATGGTAGGAGAAATAATTAGCGAGGAAAACTAACTTTACAGTGTATTGAGATTAAATAGAATATTAATTTGGTATGCCATTACCAGTTTACCGTTGCGGTGGGAGTGGATCCGTTGCAGAGGAGTGAGATTTATTAATGGTAGCAACGGTTGGTCAATGTGGTAAAAGAGTGCCAGGTGGTTGCGTTTAATTGAGGGTGTAACGGATATGGGGGGGGGGGGGGAGGGGCTAATCAAATGGTCATAAGATCAGAGGGTGTGGGGTATCACAGGGTGAGATGGTGGAGAGTGAGTGGAGAAGGCGGGCTAAGTGGTAGTGGGGTTGGGAAAGTGACATGGCATAGTAGTATTGGCGGATGAGAAGGTGGTCAATAGCATGGAATCTTTGGAGGGAGGTGGGGTGAGATGAGGTAAATGAGAGGGGGGGGGGGTGCGAACTGTCATGAGGGTGCCACGTTACCTTGTGGTTCCACCTATTTCGGATCCCCCTCCACGAGCAAAACGTTGTGGACATCAAGGGGGCCCGAAATAAGTTTATCGTCGTTGACCTAGGCGGGATTTAATATCGACCGTCAGTTATCTAATCAAACTTTAAACTTTATGAAAAATTTCATAATCCCTGCTTTATTACATGCACTCTAAAGCGTAATCAGGCCAAACTTAATGCTTTTTTTAGAACCTAAACTAAATTAACATAATCCAAGGGTGCATTTAAGCTTGCATCCCCATTTAGCTAATCTAACTAACCATTTCAACCAATATTAAACTAGATGGTTGATTTATTATCCTAACCTAATCTATTTGAAAAAATAACAATCAAATCTAAGTGGAATTTAAACAAGCTGCACACTTGTTTAAGATAACCTAAATTGTTTAAAATAAAATAGGTATTTCTTGCACAATCATATATTTAACAACAATAAGTAATCCTTTATTCATCAAATTGATATGATGGTAGAACTTTCAAACAACATAAATAACCAATTGTGTAAAAGATTAGCAAATGAATTTCAAAACAAGCAGATTGCAAAGAAACTACATCGTAATATGGTGTTTTTAAGAATACCATTCTCACTTTATCATCTTCCAACATAATTATAAGGAGACTATATTTTGTGCCACATGGTGGGCTACACAATTTATCCATATGTGTGAAACCATCTTTATGGGAAGGGAAAGGGTTAGGTGGTCTCATGTCTGCATCCTAGGGAGATAACCTTAGTTTAGTGTCCATACTCTCATTGTTCCACATTAGCACCCGTAATCCCCACTTGATCATCTGAATAATCAAGGAAGAGTGTGTTTCTTCACCCTCCTTGTACCTCCAATGTACAACAACTTCAAACTCAGCTTTCTAATGCATTTAATTAGTCTATATTTGTATTTCCACTGAAAGACCATCATCCCAAAAAACAACAGTACACAAATATTGATACCTAAAGCATTTGGACCATAACAAGCGTTAGGAGAGTAACCCAAAAATCCAATTGTTTTGTGCCTAACCTAATCTACATATGACGTAACTTCAATAGAGCAGAATGATGTCTATCCCAAATCAAGGAAAACATAAAATATATATCACTTGCATACGCAAATGTAGTGCTAAATTAAAATTCCTCTATTTGGGGAGTGGTAGCAATGAAAAATATTTTAAAAGGGTATGTCGATGAATGATGTAAGTAGAATCATTCGTTATCCAACATATCCAATGGATTTTTCAAAAAAATTAATACTATCTTATCAAGAAATAATGCAAATTACAACACCGCCACCATGCAAAACATGTCGATATGCCACTATGCAAAACTTTTCGATATGATTGGTGATATGTCATTTAGTTGCACATTCTCCTATAATACCTCAAAAATTTCATCCACAGCTTTGCAGCAATTGATTTGAATACCATCTCTCATGAGACATTTCAACATCTAATTTGCTACTTCAAAATGTATGATGATCATCAAGAAGAGGTTTGTTAAAAGAACCTTCCTCACCTACACTACCACTATATGATCTCCCTTGTCATAATTTAATGACCTCCTCGAATCTCATGCCTTTCATCTCAGGAACAAAAGCAAGGACAAAAAGGAATGCAACACCAACAATAGTGATGAATACTATAAATGTTTTGGATGTGCCCAACACATCAATCAAATATAGGAATCTCTCTTAAACAATCATATTGAATATCTAACAAGTTGCTGCAACAATTCCTCCACACATACTTCTATATTTTGAAGGATAAATTTCAGAATTGATTTTCCGTGGAACTGGTAACATGCCAGGTGAGAAGAAAGCTATATATAAAACAAAGCCACGAACAACAAGGCAACAATATCTAATTGGACCCACATCAATGTACCAAGAGCAAAAATGATGGGAAGAGTATTGTTTGGATGTTTTTGTTTTATTAATGAGGTCTAAGGGAATTAGTTCTGTGAGAGCCCCCAATATGACACCCAACCTTATCCTTTTTCCAATGTGACATATGGGTTGGGAAAAACCAAGGGAAACTGGAACCCTGGTAGGGAAGGCCTCGTACTTCATTGAAATCAACAGTGAAAGGAGGCCATGTTGGCTATATAGAGCTATGAAAATAATTAGTTTTAAACCCTATATGACCTTTAAAGCCCCAACACTTGCAACAATACCCCTTTTAAGAAGGCTTAAAGTTTAAAATAGTTTAGGGAGAGTGCAAAGGTTTTATGCCATTAGGAAATAATATTTTGATCGCAGCACTAATTATTTTCTTAATCATGCTGCTGGAATGAGATATATTTCAGCAGAGGCAGTCTCGCAGAAGCTCGAAACTGAAATTTTTGAAGAAAAAAAACAATGTGTTTACACTTAGGAAGTTAATTATGGCAATCTTGCTAATATCTGTAATTTTTTGAAGGGAAATCGTTGGGATATGCTAGAGGAATTATCATTTGAATTGATTCCATGTGTTGTAATTCAAGTATTGCTTGAAATCAAGGATAATGCTGGATTGGAATTGCAATTCTTCATCTGGTTAGAAAAACAACATATTCAACAAACGATACGAATTCACTTAACTTTGCTGAGCATTTTCTTGTAAAGCTTTCACATCTAAGGTAATATCTTTGTACCCCATCAAAGACTGGTCTTCTGAAGCCCCTAAATGGCTAAAGCTTCGACCTACAAATCCTACATTTACCCCTAATTCCATGTTTGTTCCACTAAAGCCTTCATTGTCCACCACCGTGACAATCATCAACAAAGCCCTAAGCACATCTCTTTTCGTTTCTCGATTTCAACTCTTAAAGGAGAAAAAATTTCATAGGGTTTCATTTAACACAACGCACAGGTGCCTGATCCATAAGAAAATAGTCTCCATCTACGTGTAGAATTACAAATATTCATCATTTAACAATTTGATATTGTGTTGGTTTTATCGAACCCGAGGACACATGGTGTTACTAAAAAATGTAATTAATTCCAGGCCTTACTGATTTCCCCCAATAGCCTTAGGTTATGTGTTCTAGACTCCTATTACTTGTGAGCCAAATAATGACACTTTTCTCATTTGATTGGCTTGCAAGAAAAGAACCAATTAGATCCCATGAAATTCCTTTAACAAGGCTAGTGCAACATCTTAAAACAACAATAGAATATGCATCACTCGTATTTCAAATTGGAATTTATTATCAAAAATACACCTGGCTAAAATTGAATCATATGGAGACCAATTGAGATCCACATACTTCAGTTGGTACAGACACATAAACCATCTCGGTTAGTAATGCAACCAACATCACAATCTAAAATAAGGTCGAGTCAACAAGTTTTCATTGTAAAACCATACTAAAAATTTTTGAACATTTAAATCAGTCAAAATATATCAACATAAAATTACCACATTTGTAGTATGACCTTGCAAAGTCATCACAACTTTCCAATTCTCAACATCTGGAGGTTCTCCACTACCACTCTGTAGTGTGAGGCCCACTTATTTTCTCATGGATAAGAATCAATTTATCATCAGAGTCTAAAGCTACATAGCGACCATGTTTAGCCCACTTGACATAATTAATAGAGCTAAATTAGTTGTGGATAATGGCCAGAAATGTATGAGCTATTTGATCAACATTCACTTCTTTTCCCACTGGTTTTGTATTCCAAATTCGAACCTTCATGGCTAAAAATCAAACATGTTAGTTTCATCACAAAAATAATTCCCTTTAATAAGATATTTTTGATACCTAAAACATAGCCAATGTTATATTATGACAAGTTACACATATCCAACTTTTTGTGTGCAATTATGAGGAAAATAAATCCAATCTATGCCTTTACTATCAAGAAAGATTTCAGAGGGGTCATCCTTGATAAAGATATCAAGAACGTTGTTGGTCGATGTACCAAGAATTCAGAGACAATAAGATAGTGAAAAAAGGTAGGACATCCATGCCAGAATGTTATACAAGCATAAATTTGAACTAAAAACATTGTGATTCCCACTTTTGGCATTCAATGTTTTTAGTACAATTACCCAGGTAGATGCATTGTAATTATACAAGAAGCAACATAGAGGAGCTAGGAGGAGGAAAACACACATAAAATACCCAGTCATACCAAAAATAATTATAGAGAGATCGATGCGAAGAGAAAGCATTCCAAAGTGACTTCATATGATAAACTAGCCCTCAACAATGACATGGAGAACACAAATATTAATACAAACACATTAATTGCAAAGAAAAATGAAGAGAAAAATATCATATGAACAATTTCTCTGGCTTGACCATTTGTCATAAGGAATTCTATTTGGTGTTCTCAAAAAGCTGAGACACATGGTTTAATGCCTCTAGTGCCAACTGCTATGAATAACAGACCCATGTTAGTGCTCAACATCAAATAGTTCAAAGCTTTCTAAGATACAATATAGGGATTTGGTATTGCAGCCATGGAAATCACGCAATTCCCCTTCACTCCAACTGTCATAAAATGAATCAAATCACTTTGCAGTTCAATGGACTCATTAGTTTTTTCGATGGGATATCAGGCCATACCCAATAGTGACTCCATATATATCAGTTTCATTGTTAATATTCTCCATCACCTTCTCTAATATTGCATCCACCATTTTCTTGACATTGATTTTATCAACATCCATACATGAGGTCTCTTCATTTTGAGGAATTTGGAAATTTCAAGGTTGTATCTCCTCCACAAACAAGGAATTATGATCCACTCATAGTTTCTTCAAGTTTGTTTCATCCTACTTTCTTACCAACCATATAGATAGGCCACCAAGGAAGACAATCCCTATAATTAACAATATAAATGGATGGCCAACCACAAGCACCCCATAGGCTTCAAACATGGCATTCAACCTCATGTGATATCATTCAAGCCACCTTGAAGACAATTTCCACAACAAGATTTTTCCATTCGAAACAACATCTTTCTTTTGTTGATTTTAGAGGCTTGAAAAGGTCAAATAGTTAGTGTTCTCACTCTTGTAGTCCAGGAGCTCCCGCACTTTGGGAATTCGACATTACTCCACCTTAAAAATCTAGGCTCGAGCTTGAGACTAACACACTTGTAAATTTGTAATTTCCAACAAGACCCAATTGACTGTCTCCATTATGAGTGAGCGAAAGCAATCTTATCAGATTAAATGAAAATATTGGAGGCATAATCAATTTTTCATTTATTTCAGGTGTGTATTCTACATTTAATCCAAATTTGGAGCAATAGGATACTCTATGCTTTTATTAAACATTTTAAATAATTTTAGCATCTCCATATCTTACTATATATTTGAAATCAACATCGTTTCTTCCGAAGAGTCCCAATTAAATAGTATAGATCCACATACAGGCGACTATCCATGATTATAACCCGAAAGGAAGTGAATTCTTGGGCTTCCCTGATGTGGTCTTCTGCGATTCCACCCCGCCACAAAGCAAGATCCTCATGAATCTATTAGAAAAGGGTAGGACAAGACCTGCTGCTATTCTGGAAGCGGTTATATCTCCTGGTGTATAGTTGTATCAATCTCAAGGGAGAATAGCAGCTCATGTAGGAGCACTGGAATATCGGTGAAGCTCTCCCATATTTGCTAGAAAAGGAAAACAAAATCGGTGGAAATTCATGCCATGGGGTGGGTTTCAGATTGTCCCCAAAAAATGTCTTTATTCGTGTGATAGCATCAAAATATATATATATATATATATATATATATATATATATATATATATATATACAAAAAAACTGAGAATTAAACAGATAATCCATATAATTGAATAACAGAAGAATTAGAAAACCACTAAGGTCTTAAAAAAATACCAAAACAAATCTCAAAACCCAAAATTGTGAATGGTAGAACTGGCCTTTTTAGAAACCAACCAACTTGTCGTAGCATATACCAAAAAGGCTACCTTGCTACCACTATTCTCAATTGCCCTGAAAAACGAATGCTCTCTTGATCCTGCAGTTGTTGCCTTATTTATGAATGAACTTGTAAGAAATGCAAAATTTATCAATACCAAATTCTTATCTCAGGTAATAGCAGGTTAGGAGTGTGTCCATCCTAGCCCAAATCAACAATTTTAATGCACTTTAAAGAGAATGGAATATAAACCAAAATCCTTTAAAAATGCTATCACCAATTCCCCAAACCCATGACAGAGACCAGGAACCAAAATCCTTAATAATGTTATCACCAAATCCCCAAACCCATGACAGAGACCAGGACAGGCCACCGAAAAATGCAGACATGGTTACCACTTCTAGAGGCGGGGGATCAAAAGGACTCTTAAAAAATAAGCCATTTTAAACCAAATAAGTACAGGCCTCTTATTCGAGTCATGTTTATCGAATCCCTTGAGGGTTTATATGCTTGGATCAAATTATTTCATTGATGTAAAGTCATGGACTCACTATTCTTGGGTGTGGATTGGATTGCTATTATTAAGGGAAATTTGACTTTGTTTTGGAAAATTATTCATACTAAGAGTATTCTTAAAAAAAATTAATTTATTCATACTAAGAGTATTCTTAAAAAAAATTAATTTTTATCAAGGTTTGCTAATTGTATTAAAGGATAGATAAATATAGAGATTTATATTACACTTTTTATGATTCTATTTTTATTATAAAATTTAGAGAGTGTTTTTATATTTTTTTTTATTGATTATTATTAAAGGTTCTAAGTTGTTCATTAAAAATTGGTTTGTTGAATTTTAAAATGTTATGAAATATAATTTTGTGAAATATATATTGTTTTTCAATTCATTGAAAGTGTAATTTATAATAAATTTTCAACTATAATAAGTTAGCTTAGCTAAAAGAATAATTAAGGGATTCTTGAGATGTGTTATATTCCTTTTAATTAAGAGAAAGTCTATCTTTCATCTTTTTTTAGGATGTGTGTGTGTTTTCAATTGTTTATCATGTGTTATATTTGAAATAGATTTATAACCATAATTGTTGATGCTTATGTAAATACTCATATAAGATGCATTAATTTGGTGTCAAAGTAGGTTTAAGGCCTACATATGATTTGAACAACAATGTCATCAAAGGGAATTTTTTTGGTAGAGCTATAACCGGGAAAATTGCAAAATAATACATAAGGAAATTAGGAATACAAGCACAAGGTAGAGAGAAACATAGAGGAGCTACAAATAAAATCACCTAGATGTTAGAGGTCCATGTTAGCTACAATGGATTCCATGGAGGAAGCTAAGAAAATAGGGGCTGCAGTAGATATTCATGATGTAATTAATGAAGAGTTAAAAATAGAGGCTCCATGGGAGATGAGACTAGTCAATTTATTAGATTGGGAAGATGGAGAAATCCCTCGAGTTTGAGAAATTGAGGACCCCAAGAGAGTGAAGCATATATTCACAAAGTTGAAAGGGGATGCATCCCTTTGGTGGGATAATTTACTAGGAAAAACAAATAGAAGGAAAGATAAAATTAATACTTGGGATGGGATGATTTCCAAACTAAATGGTATTCCACAATTTATGCTTGCTGGCTTGAAAACAATTATCCACCATGGTATAAAACCTAGGTTGAGTGTCCACCTTCATATTTGGGATCATAATATTTAAAAATACCCTTTTCTTTACATTGTTTTATTTAAATGAGGGAATGTAAATAAGAATATGATCATTATTATCAATTAAAAATACAAAAGCATGTACATTTTTTATATTTAAATTTAAAGAATTCAACTATATACTAATTGAGTTTCCTCTATTTGTTGTAAGTGGAGAATAATCCAACTTTTACATGTGTGTGAGATTGGCAACTGAGCTTTGCTCTACAATCCCTAAATGTATTTGTAGAATTATTTATAGATTAATATGGCTTTCGAGTAATCTATATTTATATTAATTGACCAACTTTAAATCAACATACTTTGAATTCAAATTAATAAAATCGTTGTCTCTATGAATCTGTTGGAACACCTAATCCTCCATGGGTAGGTGTGGAATACGAAAAGTCACAATGGAGTCCAAGTGACCTTGGAATATGAAACCAAGAGTCACACCATTGTACTATAAATGTACATCATGTATAATGGAAAAAATAAGAAAGCCTCACGCTTATCCTTCATTGTGTGTTGAGTCTCTTGTGTGTGTGTGTTTATCTTTCTCATACACCATGTGTGTGTTTAACATGGTGTTTAACATGGCTGCTGAGAGCGGGCGATTGCGGCCCTACTCAAATTGAGTGAGCCATTTGTGTTTGTAGCTTGTGCATATACACCAAAAATTCTTGACATTTTGCGACATTTAGAGAACTTTACAACGGCGATGTTTCTTGTCATTCTGTGTTTTTGAAGGAAGCGACGTCGAAATTGTGACATTCAAGATTTGTTTTTGAAAACGTGTACCCATCTGAAGGTTGATTTCTTCCTGCAATTTCTGCCCATTAAATTCTGCATTTTGGAGAGCTGTTGGAAAAATTGTTTAAAAGTTGGTTTCTGAAGAAGTTTATGAGTTTTCAAGTAAAATTTCTGAGTTTTTCCATTGAAAAATTTCTGCAATTCTGGGTTCTTCTGCTGCTGGGCTATTGGAATTTTTTTTGGAAACTCTCCAATCCTGCTATACATTTAGAAAAATTATGCTCTATATTTGAAAAAAAAAAATTTCTTACTGCTATTCTTACTCCTCTGCGCTCTGCTGTTTTAAAATAATTAAAAAAAATAAATAATAAAATAATAAAATAATAAAATAAAAAATTCTTTGCAACCCATAGCCCTTACGCTCCCTTTGAAATCTGCTACAGCACTCTGCCCCGTGCTCACCATCCTAACCCCACGGCCTCCACTCATCCTTCTACCTGCGCTAAATACTCAACACTTCCCACGCTATCACTCCACCTATGCTCCTGCCGTCCCAACCCCATCGCACCGCTCGCTCTGCCCTCCATACAATCCACTCCACCTACACTCCTACCGTCCCAACTCCCCACACCCCAGCCCACTCACCTCTCCCTCCCTCCTCTCGGCCCCCGCGCCCCCTGCTCAAAACCTTACCCGACCCTTACACACGCCCTCTATACCTCACGGCTCCTCCATCTCCTTTGGCATTCGGCCTTTACCCCTTACGCCCTTCCCCTTCCCACCAACTGCAAACGCATTCACTTTTTTATTAAATTTCGAATTAAAAAAAAAAAAAAAAAAAATTTCCCCTCCTCTCCCTTTTTAATAAATTTTCTTCCCTTTATTAATTTATTTAATTCCCCTCCTACAATATAACCCCCCTCCATTCCAATCTTAATTATTTATTAAAAATCCCCCTTCCCCATTTTAATTCCCATTTCAATTAATCCATTTTTTTTTAATTAAATTTTAATTAAAAAAAAAGAAAAGAAAAAGAAAAAGAAAAGACACAAAAAACAGCAGAGAGAGAGAGAGGAAAGAGAGAATATGAACAGCAGAAAAATGGAAAATGGCATATGAGGAGCATATGGATTGAATACATAGACAAAAGTGCAGATTACATTATATGATTTGTGGCGTTAATATAAAGGTGATTTTCTGAAGAATTTTACATGAGAAGACAAGTTTGCCATCATTGCAAAACAGCTATTTGAAGAAAAAAATTGAGCTTCCTTAAAGGCCTCTTGCACAAGTGTTTTTG
Organism: Pinus albicaulis; assembly: GCA_034641835.2. Taxonomy (NCBI): domain Eukaryota; kingdom Viridiplantae; phylum Streptophyta; class Pinopsida; order Pinales; family Pinaceae; genus Pinus; species Pinus albicaulis. The sequence goes on along the minus strand of CM076570.1, from coordinate 419,647,525 downwards.
CTGCACATTCAAATATTTTTGCAGAGATATTGACATTGTATTGCTTCTTCATAGTTGCAATCAACACATTTTGTACTTTGAGATTTCCATAGTTGGAAATTCTTTGGAGTCATTTGTATTTGTTGTTGAATCACATTGTAAATGGGTGCATTTTCGGTTGAAGCTGACACCCTTTCATTTTTTAGCCTAAGTTGTTGAAATGACTAAATTCAATGAGGCATTAGAGTTCTTGAATAACCTCATTCATTCAAATGTTGATGACATGATAAAAATGAGCAAGGATGCTCTTTGTAACATTCATACTTGTTTACAAGATGCACAAGAAAAGATTGATTTTTTTCAATTGGAATCTCAGCTCCAACAAGATGAAATTCAGCAAAAGAGTCACCATTCTGAACCTGTTTCTGTTCAGAAGATTGAGAAAGACTCCCATAAGCAGCAAATCAGTAAAGTTGCAGTTGATTCACATTCAGTTCCTTGTACTAGAGAAGATGTACATGCAGATGCAACAGTTCAACCTGCACTTCTCAAGCCCATCATCAGACCTTGGGAAGAGCTTATCCGCAACAAGCACAGAACTGGTCTTGGATATGACAAGGATTTATCCTTTCATATTCCAGACTACACCAAGCCCATCATATTTCAGAGTGCCGAATTCCTGTATGACAGTTCACCTGCAACTGTTCCAGATCATGCTCCACTTCCACATCAGATTGAAAAATTCCAACATTGTGATCTTGTTGGCCATATGAAAGATCATTGTTTTGATCTTCATCCATGCAAGCACTGTGGTCGGCACACCCATTCTTCACATAGATGCTTTAGAAACAAGCCTCCTGCAAGAACCAAGATTCATATTGGATGGATCGCTTCTTGGCAATGGGCATCAACAGCCAATAAGATGTTTAGGTCGCATGTCAGAACTTGTTCACGGATATTGAGCAAACTTGCAGTTGAGTTTTCACCATCATCTCACCTTGTCCCTGACAGGGGGGAAAATGGTGGTCATGTACAAGCTTCGATGACAGATCAAGCGAGCCTGAGCCACAATCTCTCATTTCATTTTCAGAGTTGTAGCGAGTAGCAGAAGTGTATTTCACAAGCGAGCCTGAGCCACAATTCGTCATTCCAGATTCATAGATGTAGCCAGAGACACGGATGCCCATGAGCATGCCTTCTGCTGGTGGACAACCTTAAACCATCATCTTTGGTTGGTGGAAAAACCTAAAACCATCTGCTGTGTAGTAGACCTCCCTTCTTTTTAGGTCGAAGGTCTCCCTTTCATATATGAGGGACACTTCCTCTAGCAGAAGCCTTCAGCTTCTTGCTAGTTTGGTTGAGTTCCAGGAAATGCTTCAAGCATTCCAGAGTTGTTGGTAATCCTAAAACCATCACATGTAGTAGACCTCCCTTCTTTTAGGTTGAAGGTATCCCTTTTTTATGAGGGACAATTCCTCTAGTAAAAGCTTTCAGCTTCATGCCAGTTTTTGAAGAGTTTTGGGAACTGCAACAAGTATTGCGTTCCAGTGTTGGTGGTCATCCTTAAACCACCTCTTCTTTCCAACATTTTCAGAGAGTTGATTCAGCCCAAGTGCTGCCATGTACTTTGCATTTATATTACAACTCTCTTCTTGACTCACACATACCCTTCGGATTATAGATGCTGCCAGAACACTCATCCTCCATGGGTAGGTGTGGAATGCGAAAAGTCACATGGAGTCCAAGTGACCTTGGAATATGAAACCAAGAGTCACACCATTGTACTATAAATGTACATCATGTATAATGGAAAAAATAAGAAAGCCTCACGCTTATCCTTCATTGTGTGTTGAGTCTCTTGTGTGTATGTGTTTATCTTTCTCATACACCATGTGTGTGTTTAACATGGTGTTTAATAGAATCTAGTGTAATAATCAACCATGGTATGTAGCAACAAAACCCCCGCAACAAATAGTGTGTCATCTCTCTAAGATGTGAGGAACAAATTCCTATCTACCCTTAAAACCCGTCTATATCAATTTCAAACTATATTTCTTGTCTTATTACAAAGGGAGTATAAAACTATTATATATTGTAAACTTATACTCTATATTGTATAAATTTGTTATAAATTTAGCATTATAGATGGATTCGTAGACCCCTTTAAGGGGGTCGTTGAATCCATCTACCTAAATTTTAACATTGTAGATGGATTTAGATACCCCCTTAAATGGGTTGTCTCTAAATTTTAACACTACAGATGGATTTAAAGGCCCCCTTAATCCATTTGCAGTGTTAAAATTTATTAAAATGTAAACTTCAGTATCAAAATTGTAATTTTCCATTTCCAGAGTGACACAATTAAAAATGACTAGCATAAATGACTAATTCATATACTTGGTGTACTTGTTAGTTGGTCATATTTTTGTTCTTGGACTATAGTAGTCGTTTACGTTAATCATTTCTAATTTTTTCACTTATTATTTAGTCATACATTTTAACCTGGACTAAATTAGTCATCTAAGTTAGTTGCTTTTAGTTGAGTCACTAATTATCTAGTCGTATATTTTATTCCTAGACTAAATTAGTAGTTTAAGTTGGTTGTTTTAGTTGGGTCACTTAAAATTGTTCAAATTTAATAGTAATTCACTTGAAATAATTATGGTGACTAACTCTTGTAGTCACTAATATCTCATTTTTCACTAGTGGTTTAAATCTTATACTTTTCAAAAACATTTCAACGCATGATTTAAATAAACTATTTGAAGATATATCTTAGCTAATTTATGTTGATATCAACTTCATATATCTATATATAGAAATAAAATGTTAAAATAAAATATTTCAATGTTGTATATAATAAAATATTCAATGTCGAAAGGCAAGAAAGTAATTGAAAGTTAAAAAAATAAAATAAAAAAATCAAGTACTTCCTAATAAGAATAATAAAAAGGAGAAGGGAGACGGGTAATTCATTCAATTTTTAATATAAAATTAATATGTGACATTTACAAATATTCATAATAATAAAAATTTGCAATGTGGGTCATTAATAAAACATTTTAATATGCATGATTAAGTAATATTGATGTATACTTATCCCACTAGGTGTAGACTAGACAGTGACAAAATGTTCAGTTGAGGAACTTCGTGGTGTAAAGGTCACTGCTTTGAAACTCCATGGGAAAAAATCCAACCATGCTAAAGGCTAGTGTGGCCTAGGCCGGGTGCATTCCCCAAGTGATTTTGATAGCTTAGACTCCCCTGGGTCGTGGATATTCAAGCCACAACTTAGGCATGCCAGTCATATTTGGACTCACATTACCTAGCAAACAAAAAGCAAATATTGATTTATACTTAAAAATATGAATAACAAAAAAATAATTTTAATGTGGACAATATATGCCATAGATAAAATTTCTCAAAGAACATGTTATGTAAAATATTTTATTGTCAACTATGTATATATCTTATAAATCAATTGAAAAAACTAATTTTTATGGTTAAAACACTTGAAGCAATCTCACTAAAGTTACATCTTAGTCCTTTTTTGGGTATATATTTTCTATCAATTTTCCTTGAAATCCAACAAGGTTTTTTGAACTTACAAAGTTTAAGTTATGTAATATATATAACATTCAAAAATAATATATATATATATATATATATATATATATATATATATATATATATCCCAAGGGTTAGCTCAATTGGTTAAGTCTGCATCGTTAAAGCACCTTTTCTATTGAGAGGTCACAGGTTCAATTTTCTCTACACCCTCGAGGTCAAGCTCTCTGGTTGAGACAAAAGGAATTGATCCCTTCAGGTGGGTCTGCATAGTACAAATATTCTATAGATGCAGTGGTCAATGATCTCCCCCATGACCTCTCAATAGCAAAGGTGCTTTAACTACGAAGACTCGACCAATTGAAACCCTTATATATATATATATATATATATATATATATATATATAGAGAGAGAGAGAGAGAGAGAGAGAGAGAGAGAGAGAGAGAGTTTTCCCCAAATTTTGCACTCTAAAATAGTTTTGCGCCTAAAGAGATTTGATCCCTCTCGATGCATGCCAGATTTGTGATTAGGATGGATCTATATTGGTTACTTATTGATGTACATGGAGATAAGCCTTTTGTCCTCCTTAACTATTTATTTCAGGATAAAGTATATACCTTATTTAAAATGGTTTGGAAAAAAATATTTTCATCAAAATTTGGTGAGGTAAAAAAGCCAAAAATATACATAATTTGTTGTTTATGGATCTTTTAAGGATCTAGGCTGATTTAAAGACCCTCAAAACCATTTTGGAAAGGAGGAACTATTCCCCTAAAATATTGATCCATGATATTATATGAAAGTTACACCCAAATTTCTACGAAATATACTTCCTAGAACTTAAATGCCAAAAGAATGCCATTTCATACAAAGGATATCCTATACTCCATTTTTTACTCCATATTTTGGAGTGACCAATCCTAGAACGTACATATTTTCTTTCATTGTTGCTATATCAAGTTTACGAAAGCGCTTTTGATACTTTTACGTGAGCAAGATTTATTTTGAGTATTTTAAATATATAATAGTTGTGTATACCACTAAAATGGTTTATGCATAACTATTTATTTAGAGGGAGAAAGTGATGTGATTGTAACATATGCCCATAATAACACATGCTAAGAGGAGGTAGTTACTATTCTGACCCAAGATCCAAGGTGTCGTCATGGAACTGCGGTCTAAAATTTTTGATCTTTCTGACTCACTTAGAGCCTGAGTTGACATTACCTTTGCGTTCGTGTCGCTGAGACGATTCTGGTGATATAAGATTTTGCTTCAATCTGGCCTCCAGATCAAAAGATGTGACCATTAAAATCCAACAAATTAGAGCATGACATGTCACAGTCTTGCCCACGTGGCATCCACATGGCCATACTCCCTGGCTAACCCAATACCACATGGAAATTACTTATTAGCTGCCAACCCGTTCATGGGTTTGGGTCCCATGCCCCGCACTATGAAATAAAATGATATCGACATGCATATAAATATAAATATAAATATATATATATATATATATATATATATATATATATATATATATAAGAATGTACTACGATGGACCAATGTGATGGGTTGTTAACTACCGACAATATTTCCCGTCTCTTAGACCCATTACCTGAACTCCTCTCCCTTTTGCACTTGTAAATGTTTCAGGGTCGGTCTTTGAGGTTCACCTATATGGTGGGTCCACATATCTCCAATGAGTGACTTTCCAAGCGCATGTGTATGCCACCAATGCCTGAGATCATGTCACCCTATTCCCCCTTGTCATGGGCCCTCCTTATGCTTCTGGGGGATAGTATATGAGCTTACATGTACTAGTGGACGACTCCTCCTAGCACGCAATTTGCTTGGGATTAGTCCCACTTGCCATACTAGCCCTACCCCAAATCATCCCAGAGGCTCCTTTCGCGCAACCTTTTGTGGTCTTCAAGGATGCAACCCCTTTGGGGTGACGTCATCCTAGCCTTTTCCCAGTCATTGATTTCCCTCTCAATCTAGGCTACCCATTACACAAGCCTTACGACTAGTGATAGGTCCTTGAAGCCAACACTTGCTTAGCCCGAGAACTTCCACCATGTCTATGGATAAGGTTCAAAGGCTAGGGAAAGAAGGTAATGCTAAGGTCCATTAGGAGAATTTTGAGGTCTAAAATGGGCCTCCTAAGGAAATTATAAAATAATAGTGCAAAATAAAATAATATTATATTACATCACCAAATTTTAGAGGGAAAAAAGAAAAAAGTACTTATAAACTCACATTTTCAACTTATCTCCCTATTGGTTTACTCCAATTTCGAGCGGGAACACTACTTGGATGCAAAATTTGATTCTTCATCTAGGGAGTACCCATGTCTTATACTTTTGATGGACCCTGCTACACAAAAAATGAGAAATACATGAAAAACATGATTGCAATCACGTTTTTTCATGTATTTCTCATTTTTTGTGTAGCAAGCTCCGTCGAAAGTATGCAACATGGGTACTCCTTGGATGAGGAATCAAATTTTTCATCCAACAAGTACTCCTGCTCGAAATTTGAGTAGAATCTTAGGGAGATACGTTGAAAATACAAGTTGAAAAAGTAGTTTTATTATTTTATTATTTTTTAATCATTTTACTTTTTTACCCCAAAAATGGTGAATCATCCCCAATGGTTGACATCATCATCTTGAATCCTATTGGTTCTTATAAAGTTTATTTTAGTTGTACATTTTTCTTTGGAGGCACATTTTAGACCTCAAAATTCCTCTAATGAGTGCCAATTGCGAAGGGGATTCAACAATGGCTCAACCATGGTAGTTCTAAGCGAGACAAGGGAGGTATATGTCCTTCAGGCTACATCAAGCCACCCTAAAGGAACCTAATTTGGCTCAACTGCTATTTTTCTATAATTGCTTGGGCTCATTCAATCATCCTCTCAGAGGTATATGGTCCCTTTAAATCTTAATGATTTGTGGGAAACACATGGTATTTCTCCATATATTTACAAGTCTCTTTTGAGGAAAATAATCTTAATTAAACTTATAATGGAAACCACAAGGCATTTAGTACCCAAGAAGGTTATAAGGATATATGTGTTCCACTAAAAAGCATGAAGTCTCCTACCCAACTTGATTTACAAATAGAAACTATATATTTGGGCTCAATATTAACATTTTTATAGGTCTATGGTCAACAATTTCAGATCAGTCCCATTTTCAGGCATAACCTACATAGATATCCATCAAATAGACATTACTGTAGACCCAAAGCCAACATAGTTAAACATCCAATTCTCATTCCACATATAGTGGTGTGACTCAGTGCATTCCACACAGAAACAAGTGGTTTAATATGTGTGCTTCCTGCACAAAAACGTCAACACAACACTACAACAACAATACACACATTTATTAGAGTCTCACCATTCCAATCACAATAAACCATGATTCATTCCTATAATGAGTACAACCCCAATTTATCAGTTCCACGTGAGATTAATAACAAATAATACATTTACAGACACTTATATGAAATAAACATTGTAGATGAAAATTAATACCATGAATACAACTCTCCACCCAACCGTAGACTACTATAGCCAAACCTTACTTGTGGTTGTCACCCCTGAGCCAGATTCCAAAGCTTAAGGTGGGTTAATTTTGAATATTTCAGTCAACCAACACAACTGAGATAGGTTTTCACAAGGCCCTCACATCCTTCATCCACTAGTCAAGCTCCTTATAAATGATATTGTTCAGGCATAAACATAATTATGCCAATATTTTACTATGCAAAGAACTCCAGATCACTTTCAAGAGAAGATAGCCACTAATGGGAAGGTTCAAAAATGGTCAAGCTTCCTATGGGTGAGAAATCACTTCTCTAGGTGGTTCCACAGTGTTTCAAACACCATAGTTTCAACCCGAAGGCACTTCTGGTGGTTCAAAAACCCTCACAAGTACCTATGTGATTCTACTAGTTCTACAAGTTCACAGACCCCAAGTTTCCAGTAGATCCTTTTGCCTTACAAGCAAGCCTTTCTCTCTAAAACAAATTACCAACAAGCCTCTTGCTCAGGTTTTCACAACTGGATACCACTCTTTTCAGGGCTCGATTCCATATCAATATTACTTTCCCTCTTCATTTTCTTTGTGTTTGTACACATCCCCACCATAAATTGTGTTCTCTCCTAAATTGTCTCTTTTTGTGCCCCCTCCCATTGAGAGCTCTCTCATTTTTCCAAATTGATTAACTTCCCTTGTCTCCTTCATGAATTTCACAACAACCCCTCACTAGAAAATGTATCACATGCCACTCTTAATTTTTTGTCCTTTTATTTACTTATAGTTTGCTAAAGGAAACTTGGGCCAGTCCTACCATTTCAGATGGATTCAATGCACAATCAACACATTAAGTTGTTTTCCACCAACTGTGCTTTTTATTAAAGAACAACAATTTCCTTAAGCAACCTCTTTCCTCAAGAAATGTAATTTTTGTCCCTTTCTCAACTATTTCAATATTTACAATTATTTACAAGAGGGAAAAATGTTAACCAGAGGATATCACAGTCCCCTCCCCCTTGAGGGGGAACACCATCCTTGGTGTTCAATAGCCTTAAACAAAACAAAAACAACCTATATGGAGCTTCTATACACACAACTCTGTAAAACATTTACATTGCATTTACAATTTTCTTCACTCGTCGAATAGAGAAGAATGTGTTTCCCTCATATGGTAATCCACTCCCCACGTGGCTTCCTTGCGTTGAAATTGCCTCCATTGCACCTTGATTTTCTCTATTGCTTAGTTCCAAAGCATGAGTTGTCTCTAATTTAGGATGCATATAGGTTTGGGCTGGAACTATCCCTTTGGTTCCACCTTCCATTTCTATTATGGAAGCCTGATAATTTGTCTGTTGATTGACTAGTGTTGTGTAGATCCTAGGCATGCCACATGCCACATCTCCATTGTCTTGGCTTCCTCTACGTTATAAAATTTCGGACCAGCATGCTTGCACCATGGGAAAACCTTCCTCAAGTGGTTTCTCCACAAGTCCAACACTTGTATGCTTTTTTTCCATAACTCTTGGCTCCTTCTTGTGCTGAATGATTTCTTCCTTCGGTGTTGGGTCTTTGTTGACCTTCTTGGGTAGTAGGGACCGTAAGTGACTCAATCGCTTTGTCTCTTTTCCTTCTAAATTTGGTATTTTTCTTTAACTTCCATTCATATTTAAACAATGGCATGTACTTGGATTGATTATAACAATGTTTCATCTTTTTTATGGCATCATTCAATGTCTGAGGCTCATGGATCTCGATTTGATCTCTGAATGATAGAGGTAACCCACTGATAAACCTTTGAAATTTTTCCTTCTGATATTTAAGGTATGACACATATTTTAGCAACTCCAAGAACTTGGTGACATATTCTTCATCTGACATTTGTACCATTTTGAGCTCATAGAATTATTTTTCTTTGTTGTCGTAGTATCCGTCTGATAAATATTTTTCTTTAAAGAGCCTTTGAAGCTCATTCCAATACAAGCCCTCTTCATTTATACCTCTGAAATTCTTTAAATATTCCCACCATATGTATACTTTTCCTTTTATAATATAGGTGTCTACCCTTTCCTTCATGTTTTCAGAATAATTATGGATTTTGAAAATTTTCCTCATTCCAAGCAACCTAGCTTTTGTATCTTCAGATTTCTTCATTTCTCCATTAACGATGGGTGGTTTGGCTCTCTTAAATTCTTTTGGCTTGTATTCCCTTTCTCCCTTTATTTGATTAGAATGATGATGACACCAATGCCTCTTGGTAGGAGAGTTAGAATGCTTACTATAATGGTGCTCACACGTGCTAGAACTTCTCTCTGGGGTGCTCATTGGTGAATTTCCTCACAGTGTCTTCACTTTCCCATTTGTGCCTTTTCTTAGCCTATTACTGGCTGCCCCATTTATTTTCTCTTCTAATGTAGAAGGAATTTTCTTGTCTCTATGGCTAGCCCCCATCTCACACTGCCTCTTCCTTTGCACGTCTGAGAGGCTTTTCAGTATCATTGCATTTACCTCAGCTTTCTTTTCTTGATCCCTTGCCATCCTTTCATTATCTCCCTTGTAGCTCCTAATTTCATCCCTTAGACTCCGTAAGGCATTCTTTAAGTCGAGAGAGTCCCCCTTGGCCAACTAATTTTTCTTCTTCCCCATGTTGTGTATGGTCAGAACTATACTTTACCATTTCTTTGTTCATTTCTTGTCTATCAAGAATTATGGCATACCACCCTTTGTTGTTATGGGTGGACCTCCATCTTACGTTATCTTACATTATGTATTGTTACACACACATAGTTGTTAGTTCTAAGTAGAATTCAACATATAACAATTGTTATTACCTTGTCTCATTGATGGAAATAAAATGATGGAATACTTGCTAAAACATCTGTCACAAATTGACATATCAATAATAATGGATTCATATCATTCATTAGTACCATGTTAATTAATAAATTCAAAAATTAAGCACAACATTCATACATGCATGCAATCCACCATAAACTGGATTTTAACACCTGAACATTTTTTTAGTTAATATTCTAAAAATCAATATGAACTCCTTTGCAAGAACCCCTGTTGTTGATTTTCCATGATGGATTCCATCAAGTCCGAGTGTTGAACCTGGATGCTCTGATACCACTCTATAACATACCCCCGTCTTAATCCTCATCAAAACACGTGTTAAGTGGAGGTAGTTACTATGCTGATCCAATGTGTTGTAATAGAAATGGGGTCTAATTTTTTTTATCTTTCCGACTCACATAGAGCCTGAGTTGACATTACCCTTGCATTTTTCTTCTTGAGATGATTCCAATGATATAGGATTTTGATTCAATCGGAACACTAGATCAAAAGATGTGACCATTACAATCCGGTGAATTAGAAGACGCCACATCACAGTCTTGGCCACGTGGCCATACTCTTTGGCTAACTCAGCACCGCAAGAAAATTACTTATTAGTTGTCAACCCGTTCATGGGTTTCGGTCCCACACCTCATGCTATGCAATAAAATAATATCGACATGTATATAAATATATGTCTATGAAAGTATGGTTTTTCTTACCAATACGATAGGTTGTTAGTTTCCGAAAATATTTCCCATTTCCCGGGCTTGTTACCCAAGCTCATCTCCCTTTTGCGGTTGTAAATATTCCAAGTTCAATCTTTCAGGTTGACCTGTATAGTGGGTCCACATATCTCTAATGAGAGACTTGTCGGGTATGTGTGTATGCCACCATAACCCAAGCTCATGTCACCTTGCTCCCCCTTCTTGTGAGCCCTCCTTAGGCTTTTGGGGGATAGTCTTCGGGCTTACGTATACTAGCAGGTCACTCCTTCTGGTGCGCAATTTTCTTGGGATTGGTCCCGCTTGCCACACTAGCCCGACCCCATGTCATCTCAGAAGCTCCTCTCACACAACCTTTTGTGGTCTTCTAGGATACAATCCCTCCGTCAAGCTCATGTCACCTTGCTCCCCCTTCTTGTGAGCCCTCCTTAGGCTTTTGGGGGATAGTCTTCGGGCTTACGTGTACTAGCAAGTCACTCCTTCTGGTGCGCAATTTTCTTGGGATTGGTCTCGCTTGCCACACTAGCCCGAACCCATGTCATCTCAGAAGCTCCTCTCACACAACCTTTTGTGGTCTTCTAGGATACAATCCCTCCATGGTGACTTCATCTTGTCCCTTACCCAGCCGTCGATTTCCCGCTCAATATTGGCTGCCCATTACATTGGCCTTGCATTCGGTTAAGCATTTCGGTCTTATGGCTAGTGATATGGCCTTGAAACCAACCCGTGCTCTGCTTGATAACTTTCTTCATGTCTATGGATAAGGTTCAAAGTCTAGGGAAATAAGGTAAGTCTCCTTCCCGTTCCAATTGTGAAGGGGATTCAACAATGGTTCAACCATGATGGTTCTAAGCGAGACAAGGGAGGCGTATGTCATTCAGGATACACTAAGCCATCGTAAAGGAACCTAAATTTACTCGACTGTAGTGGTTATGTAATTTCCTGGGCTAATTCAATCAGTCTCCCAGAGGTTTATGGTCCCTTTAAATCTTAATGATTTGCAGGAAACAAGTGGTATTGCTCCAAATATCCACATGTCTCTTTTGAGGAAAATAATTTTAATTAAACTTATAACAACAACCATAAGGAATTTAATACCCAAGAAGGTTATAAGGAGATATGCGTTCGACAAATAAACATGAAGTCTCTTACCCATATTGATTTACAAACAAAATCTATACATTCAGGCTCAAGATTAACATTGTTACAGGCCTATGGTCGACACGTTCAGACCAATCCCATTTTCAGGCATAACCCACACAACTAGCCATCAAATAAACATTACTGCAGACCCAAAGCCAACATAGTTAAACATCCAATGCTCATTCCACATACAGTGGTGCGACTCAATGCATTATTCACTGACACAGGTGGTTTAATATGTGTGTTTCCTGCACAAAAGCATTAGTACAACACAACAACAACAAGGCACACATTTATCATATTTTCACCATTCTAATCACAATGAACCACGAGTCATTCCTACAGTGAGTGCAATCCCAATTTAATAGTTCCATGTGAGCTTAATAACCAAGAATACATTTTCAAACACTTATCTAAAATCAATACTGTAGATGGCAATCAAGATCAAGACTACAAACCTCCACCTAATATTAGACAACTACAACCAAGCCTTACTTGTGGTTGTCACCCATGAGTTGGATTCCAAAGCTTGAGGTGGGGTGCTTCTGAGTATTTTTAGTTAACCAAAAAAACCAAGACGAGATGTCATAATGCCCTCACAACCTTCATCCACCAACTAAGATCATTATAACCCATATTGTTTAGGAAAAAACTTATTCATGCCAATATTTTAGCATGCAGAGAACTCCAACTCTCTTTCAAGAGAAGAGAGCCACTATCAGGAAGGATAGACAATGTTCAGGTTGCCTATGGGTGAGAAATCACTTCTCTAGGTGGTTCATCGGTGATTCGGTGGCAGTCCTGGTGGCTTAATAGCCCTTACACACACTTATGTGATTCTCCTAGTTTGACAGGTTCATGGACCTCAAGCTTCCGATGGATCCTTCTTTCTTACATGAAAACCTTGCTCTCTAAAACCAGTTGCCAGCAAGCCTCTTGACGAGGTTTTCACTGTTGGATATCACTCTTCTCGGGGCTCGATTCCATGTCAATATTACTTTCCCTATTTTTTTTTTTGTGTTTCTACACGCCCCTTACCCCCCATAAGTTGTTTTCTCTCCTAAATGTTCTCCTTCTGCCTCACTTCTGCGCCCCTCTAGTCGAGAGCTCCCTCATTTTTCTAAACTGACTAAATGCCCTTGTCTCCTTCACTACTTGCACAACAACCCCTCACTGGAAAACGTAGCCCATGCTGCTTTTAATTTTATGTTATTTTCTTTGCTTGTAGTTGGCTAAAAGACAGTTTGGCCAATCCTTCCATTTCATCTGGATTCAATGCATAGTCAACACATTAATTTTTTTTCGACCAACAAGGTTTTCTATTAAAGAACAACAATTTCCTCTAGCAACCCATTTCCTCAAACAATGGAATCTGTGTCCCTTTCTCAGCTATTTCAATAATTACAGTTATTTACAACGGGAAAAAATGTTAACCAAGGGATATCACAACAAGCACATTTTGAACACTAAATAAATCCATTGATTATTTTTCATGAGCAATAATTATTTTGAGTGTTTTACAAGTTGTGCTAAAGACAATGACACATGTATAGCACTATAATTATTTGTCTATAACTATTTGTTTAGAAGGGAGAAAATGATATTAGAATATTTTGAACACTAGATAAATCCATGCATAGAGATATGTAAGAGCTAGTGTGATCTACACCATAAAATTTAGGCCTTCAAGCCATCTCACCATTGGAGAATATCACATCACCTTCAAAGATGTTCCCAAAATTAGGTAACTAAATGTCATTTAGAAGAGATAAACACTTTAACTTAACAAAAACACTTGGAATGTGGAAGTAGAGGGAATGCAAGACCAACCCCTAATGCCTTTTCCCTTGATTAAGGGAATGACATCCCTGATGTTGAACCCAAAATGTCCAAAATGAACCTAAAAAACTAGATACCATGTCCAATATATATATAACGCTTAAATTTCCTAACAAAATAACCATTTAAAAAAGAAAAAAAATCCTTCACATTTATGATAAATTTAATTACAAAAATATTATTATAAAAAATTACATAATTAAAACTATTATAAATTGAGGTGTGAGACCAAAACATTAAGATACATGTTGTTATTGGTACAATGATAAATACAATTATAGTCTCTAGCATATATATATTCCTTAATAAAATAACCATTTTAAAAAAAGCCATTTTTTTTTTTTTTTTTACATTTATGATGAATATATGTGGATAACTAATATATGTGAATATCAACTTCATATATATTTAAAAAAAAAAAAATTATGATTAAAATTTTTATTTTATTTTATATATATTTTATTTAGCATTCAAAAATACAATTTAAACAATGAAAAATAGCCCATTGTATTTTGGACTCTCAAAAAGTTTACACGCAGAAAAATTTGATCTCTCTAGACTCATGTTAGATCTATAGTTAAGAAGATCTAAACTAATATACAAAAATTACATAATATAAATACAAATAAAGTAGACATTTAAATACTATAACAAAAAAATTAAGCATACAACTATCTTGACCTTTGGATTTTTTACAATTTAGGAGTTAAGATGAATTTGATTAGTCTAGATTTGTATATTTTCACTTAGAGCCAATGATGAATGAAATACGTTTTTAAATATAACCTGCATTACAATTGGGGTGTGAGACCAAACCATTAAGATATATGTTGTTATTGGTACAGTGGCAAATACAGTTACAATCTCTAGAATATGAAAATCCAAGTCCATGGCTAAAGCAATTATAAAGGGGCCTGGAGAGACAAGTGACTGATATTCAAAATCTATTCAATGTTGGTGAGAAATGAAGACATAAATACTTGAATAAACGACAATAATAAATTCCTCTATATGCCAATCTTACCACAAACATGCAAATAGTGGTTTTAGATGCTCAATCAAAAAAGACAATTTTTAAAGAACAAATGAAATGTTTTTAAATGTTTTTGATCTATGAAGTGATGTGACTTGATACACTATATAAACTAGTGAAAAAAAAAGAAAAAAAAAAACCATAGCCACAGCCAAGGATATATCCTGCAGCAGAGGGAGATGTATTAAAACCTTCAAATTTCAAAATAGTAACGAAAATATGGAAAAAATGATGTTGCTGTGACAAATAAAGAAGCTAGTAGTTTTTAGTGTGAATTTTTGAAGGCTTTTACGGTGGCTTTTCCCGTTGTAATTTCTCTAAAATCCGGCAGGAATTTATTGAAAAGAGAAGTTTGATTGCTAACCTTGCACAATGAAAGTGCCCTAGGGGTTTTTGAGGGTGCTGAATCCATATATAGAGTCAAAAAACCAGATTAAATGACAAAAACTAAGGTTTTACGTCAAATTTTTTCACCAGATTTAAGCACCTGAAACTTCAAAAAGTCGCACTAAAGACAACTCCATAAAGAAGCAGCACAAGGTTTGAATAAGGTTATTCAGGTTACTTGTTACATATTCGCTGACCTCTGTATATATACGTATTAATTGTGTAGCCTATATTCTTAGCGATGAAGTGCTCGAGCTCTTTAAATTGAAGACGAAGAGGACCACTCAGAGGATATCGAAGCGAGCTCTCAATATATGAGATCGACATGGGGTGAAGGCAGAGATTTTGTTTCTTTTCAGGTTATTATTAACATGTGTTCGGTGTCTCTCTGCAGGGTCATGACTCGAGGGACACCAGTATTACACTCAAACAAATCTTGGAGTGGTGGGCTGGGCGTGATTGTCGATCTGATATGGAGAGCAAGGATGGGGATGGGGATGGGGATGAGGGATGCGAGGTGATTCATGAGGGACTGGGATCTTGGAAGTGCGCGGCTCTATTTTTTTTTACCAAAAAAAATAGCAGTCTTTTTCATTAATAAAAAGAAAGTACATTATCAGCATTCCTGTGAACACTATTTTCTTTTCTATGCCATTCTCTGCTAGATATTGTCTTTATCTCAAAAGAACTTACATTATGGATCTTTTTTTCAGGTGTTTTCATTGTTTATTCATTACACAGTTTTGATACAAAGGATTACATACTAATATGAC
This sequence comes from Pinus albicaulis, assembly GCA_034641835.2. Lineage (NCBI taxonomy): Eukaryota > Viridiplantae > Streptophyta > Pinopsida > Pinales > Pinaceae > Pinus > Pinus albicaulis. The sequence continues at coordinate 419,631,695 of CM076570.1, read as the reverse complement.
TATCAGTAATCTGAATACACAAAAAAAACAAAAGTAAAAAATATCATATGAAGAGTTAATGAAGCCCGAGATTGTGCACCTATTATGAACATAGGCAGCATAGAAGAATTTTTCCAGAACCACCTGAATTCTTCGCTTGGACAACAGATCTGCCACCTCATTTTTCTCTTTATAGATATGTTCATAGCAGATGGAACTGGAATAAGAAGCAATTGAATGAATGTGATCCATCCATTTGGAAAGAATGGGGGGCCTGAAATGGGTGTGAAATTTAGCCCAATCAATAATGCTTTTGGCGTCACTAAATATTGAGATGGTATCTAGACCCAACCAATTAGAAAATGACAATGCAACCCATAGCGCAATCACTTATGCTATGCTATTAATCCCCCTTTCCACCAGAAGTGATAGAAGAGATCTGAGTTCAGAGAAATCACCACACCACAACCACAATTCCTTTTTTGATAGGCCCCATCGAAAGAGCCCCTAGGAAAGACATCCATGTAGTCCTTAAATCTGAACTTTATGAACTTTGGGATGGTTTTCCATGGCCCTGTCGCGTTGAAGTAGGAGATGATATTTTTGGTATCCCTCCAAATCAATGGGACTGCATTTTCGAACAATAGAGTGTTTTGACATCACCAAATCACCCATATGACAAAGACTGTGAGGGCACGGTGATCCTTGTTTTCCTTGATTCATCTATGAATAAAACCAGACAGGCTACCCCTCAAGTCAGGACAAGCCAAATGTAGAAGCAATGGCACTTCACACCAAACTTCCCTTGCAAATGAACAACAACAACAAAAAAGATGATCAATATCCTCTTCTTGTGTAAAATAGAGAGAGCATATACCAAGACCCTAATAACCTTTTCTCTAAAGCATTTTCCAAGTTAAGATTTTTTTTTTAAATTTCCAGTCATCCAAAGCAGGTAAGCTTGCAGGGCAGTCCCCAAGCCGAAATCGGGTTGAACCAGGCAGAGTCTGCGAGGTATGTGGCTCAAAGTGGGAGTGTGGCATAAATTTCTTTAACTGATGGTGCCCCTTTTTCATACCACCTTCCCACTGCAAAGAATTGGCCCTGACACTAATCAAGACACAAAATTGTTGAAGGTTGGAGATGTAGATTTCCCATTCTAATGCCAACCCATTGTGTAGACCCAGTTCAGGAGCCCTCTTCCAGAAAGGGCTGAGAGGAGAGCAAGGCGTTGGTGCAACAATATGTGAAAAACAAGAAATGCCCCTCCCTCTTATATGGTTAATGAGGCCCTCTGAAAGGGAATGATTTCTAATGAACCCCAACACTGCATCCAGTCCAACCTTTGCTAACGCTCCATCTCCTATCTTCTATTTCATAGCCCGCATCAACCATTGACTATTTTTCATCATGTTATGCCAGATAACTAAGGAATTGCCTAGATGATGAGCTCCCCTTTTGATCCATTCCAATAGACTTAAGCCTTTCATGTACTTATCTCGAAGAATGTTCCTCCATAAACCAGCAACATAATTAGCCCTCCAATCAATCTTGATTATGAGAGCGCCATTGAACATTCTGGTTTTAAGGATGCCCCATCCACCCAATGCAGTTGGCCTCGTGATCGCTAGCCAGCGAGCCAGATGGAACTTACCCTTAAGTGAAGAACCCGCCCATAAAAAACATGCCATGATTTTCTGAACTTTGTGACAAACATCCACAGGCATGAGAAAGAGATGCATCCAGTACACAACTAAGCTTTGTAGAACTGACTACACAATGGAAAGTCGACCTCCCAGTGTCAACCATTTGTTTTCCCATCCATTAATTTTTCTGTTGAATATGTTAATGAGCCAATCCTAGTCGCCTTTCCCATATTTATTGGCTTTGAGGTGAAAACCTAGATATTGAATACCAACCGAAAGAGGAGTCCGTTGGATACCAAAAAGAGCATGATGACCTTATTTCGAGCTGCCTCCACCACTTTTGAAATTAAAAAGGATTTGCTGCAGCCCATGTACATAACTGAATGTTAGGATATTCTGACACATAGGAAATAGTTAAGAATAACTTAGTCTAGTGTAGAGTTAGGTAAAGTGTGTTTCTTTACCATGTACATTTGTAACTTATAATCCGACGGTCGCGATTTGTAGTGATCTGACGGTTATCTCTCACCTCGGTATTAATGGCACTTGATCCATGGCTTAACACCCGATTGGTCCATGATATCTATTTAAAGAGCATGGAGGGTCATTTTTCTGGTAACCGTTTATGAGAGAAACATATGTAACTTTTATTTTATATTAATAAATTCCATGAAGTGGCCCCGTTGGCTCAGGGCGTGGACTGTTTCTCTCTTTGAGGGTTTTAACCACATGATTATACTAGTGTACTAATTTTTTATCCGTTTGTGAGCGGTGACCTTCGGTTCTTGATCTACGGAACTTACCCTGTAAATTCCTACATGGTATCAGAGCTATTTTGAGGGCCACGTCCGTTGTTGATCAAAATCCAAAGCTGGTTTGACTGCATGTGAATGCCGTTTTGTAGATCTACTATTTATAAACATTTTTGGGCTTGGAGAACTATTTGGTTGTGTCTAGAGCGTTTGTTACAGTGAGGAACGCCTTTCGTTTCATGCGAAAAGATTTTTGGCTGCCCAAGTTATGTTAGTTTACATCTGGAGGTATAAAGCATCTATTTTGCAGTTATATTTGTTAATAGTTCTGCTTATTTTAGTTTTTTTCCTGTATTAAGATTTTATTTATTTGCCGGATCTATACCCTCTTCTCTGTGTATGCTCTTTGTTGTGCGCCCCGTGCAAACTCGGCAAATCAGAAATAGGAAAAAAGGGATTTTTTTTTGCTACGTATGCTCTTTCCCCACGTCTTTGTGCAATCTCGGGAAATTAGAAATAGTGAAAAAAGTGATAATTGCCGGTAAGGTTAACCGAGAATCTAACATTCTGATGTAATGCTTTGCATTTCATTTTTTTGCTCGTTTTTTGTGCAGGAAAAGGCACGCACACCTCCAATAATAATAATAATAATAATAATCCCCCCTTCCTCCTTTCTAAAATAACATAATCCTTTTACTAAGGGGTTAGTTTATGAGAATAGAGGTCTTGGGTTCAAGTCTCCTTCTCAAGCTTCTTTTGTAAAAAGTTTTTGTTCAAAGGGGCGGAATTTTTTTTTTAAAGAGCTGCACTTCATCCCGTTCTCGTAACTATTCGGCATCTACAACTCAGTTTTTTTCAAAAGGCATAACTTCTTCATCCGGAAGTCGTTTTTCGAGCCGTTTTTTTTTTAAATGGCCTAATTTTTCAAGATATTTACATTGGAGCAGTTAGTTTCAGCTTTTCTCAGCTTCGTTTTTAAAAAAAAATGGAAAGTGCATGCCCGGTTATTCTTAATAGCACCAATTATTTCCAATGGCTACCTCACATGGTAGATATAATTAGAAGTAAAGGGCTTTATAGAATAGCCACAGGGCTAGAAACTAAACCTTCTAATGATGATAAAGTTGCTAAATGGGAAAACAAACAAGATCAATCGCGAGGGTTGTTAGGAATGTCCATTGCTCAAGATCTTCGATTTCATATCCTTGACATTGACACCCCTCATGAAGCCCTGGACAAGTTAAATACTGTCTTTGGCATTCAAAATCAAATCAGGGCCCATCATCTTGAAAATGAGTTGCTTACTTTGGACCCCAATAATTTCTCCTCTATTGAATATTTTTTGTCCAAATTCAACACCCTCAGAGTTCTTTTAGAAGGTTGTAAGGTCAAAAAGGAAGATGGTAGCCTCATCTATTGCATTCTTACTAAGCTTGGCCCTGCATACTCTGTATTTGTTTCTGCCTTCCATTCCACTAGAGAAGCCATCATTTCTTCAGGAACCACCTACAAGAATCCCTCTTTTTATGCCTTTTGTGATTCTTTGATAAGAGAACAAAAAATAATTTTACACCTTGGTCTTATCACTGCTGGAAATGCTTCTAAGAAAGCCTTAGCATCCCAACATCAATCATATCAAAAGAATCCCAAGAAGCAATATCCTAAAAAATATGGTCCGAAATCGAACAAGGGTCCTAAGCAATTTCAGCCACAAACTAAAAAATCCACTCACCAAAATGATAAGGAATATAAAAAAAAAGGAAATAAGACAGATAGACATTGCAACTTTTGCAATCGTGATGGCCATTTAGAGTCCAAATGTTTTAAGAAGATGGAAGCCTTAGAAGCAAAAATGAAGAAGAACAACATCAATTTGGATCACTCTTCACCTTCATCTTTAGGTATGACATTTTCTGCTTGTGGTTGTCAAGCATCAAGATCTGGTTATGCATTAAATGTATCTTCTTCTTCTCTCAATGAGGGGTTTAATGTAACTCTGAGCTAAGTAATACATAACATGGTTAAAATAACCTATGTTTTCTTCTTTTAAAATGATCGTAACACCAAACATATTTATGTCAGACATAGATTCTAGTGTTAGAGATCTGAACCATTCATCTAGATAATGGTCATTTTAATGATGTACTTATGTGTTCTTCGTTTTTCGATGATATCGCGCTCCAGAGATGTACTTAAAGTTTCTGCTGCATCAGCGTTCTTAGACATCTATCATAAAGAAGGAGGTATCATATAACTTGGGTGTCCCTCCAAACTTCCCCATTCTTTGTAAACAATAAATGATTAATGGGACTGTTCCTTTCTTAAACCAAGCATAGTGGAAAGTAATGTTGCAGAGACAAGATGCTAAGCTCCAACACGAAAGCATCAGACAGTCAAGAGACAATTTACTGTAAAGAGGGTCGATTCAAATAATATGCCATAGAAATCAAATATCAGAAGGTGTATGCGGTGAAAGAAATATAGGAAGATATTAGCTATCTTTGGTCTGATACCCAGATACACAATAGAACCATGTATGGGCTTATCGATCTAAGAATCCATACATGACAATGGCGTTTTAAAAGCACCCTCCCAAAGCAGCTAATATAGCAGAAAGATGGATGAAATGAACATGAAACAATATATCATGCATGAGCCATATTTAAAGCGCTTGACTGGTTCAAGCATGGGCATAAACTAGGATGAATCCTTACCAAACCAGTGAGCCACTCGCATTCCAAAACATGATACAAGAAGATAAATGAAATGGAAAGATATGTTATATTAACACATAAGAGAAGGTTACATACTGTGAAATACCAAAGACCAGAATCCTCATTACAGATAGAACTCCTCTTCACTGAGACCCTACGGGCTCTGAGCCTTCACACAAGAGCTTTTACAAGATGTATACAAAAAATGCCTTTCACTGCACAATTCTCTGATAGAAATCTGGAACCCCTACAATGTCTTTCTTCTGGAGTTTTATAGGAGAGACTGAAAACTCTAGAAAATGAGGAAGGTGATGCTCATTTAATTGGCTTAATTTAAACAAAATGGCGGAAAAACTTCGTGCCCACACTGTTGAATGACCATGCTGAGCTGTGTGTACTCTGCTGCCGGCAGAAATAAATGCACTGGGTATAAAATCTCTTCAGGAACACGGTATAGAGAGAAATTCACCTGAACTTTCTGTCCTTTCCTGAAGAAAATTCGGCTGAAATAAACCTTGAGGGCATTGTTTTCTGTGAAAAGATATTTCTAGTGATCTGCAGGGTCTTCGATCCGGTACTTTGCCTCCAAAAGGGTATGTAAAAGCCCCAAAGTCCTTAAATACATTTCTTTAATCCCCTGCTCTTCACTGATATTCTCTATCTGCGCCATTAATTCTCCATCTGCTCAACCTGTGCATTTGAATGACCCTAGAGGGTTTAATAGATTTAAATCCTTGCTTTCTTTAATGGTGGTCATATCATAGCAGCTCCTGGATATTTTTCATAAATTTTGCTCCTTAAACATGGTCCTATCATGTGTTCTCGGCTTCTGTAATGGAGGCGGTGAATCATGATAATTCTCTGCCGCGGCAAACCTGCAAAACCACAAACTCGTTAAAGAAAACCAGACACAGGGATGGTGAACGTGGCGGGGTTGATGGAAATGGTGGTGCAGACTTGGCGGAATGATGAAACGATGCGGGGTGGCGAAGAGATGCAGAGAAACGATGGAGGACGGGCTGGTGATAGTTTTCCATGTAAAACGTTGAAATATGATTAATGAATGAAATATGTGAATGGCGGAGGAAAAACACGATAGACGCGTGGGATGATGACGTGGTGGGAGACTCGGTCAACAGGTGGTCACGCAAATGATCTGGGCCACACGATTTCAGAGCGATATCAATGGTTAGGAATGCATTGTACAACGACGGAATGGTGGATCCGGGACACTGTAGGCCTACCTTAACACCCGTGCAATTACATCAAGCGACCGTCGTTGGATGGAGATCTTTGGATCGGATGGCCAGCGTTAATATCGCTGCACGAATTTGATCAGAAGATAATGCGCGATGGAGGGTGGTATTGCCGTCGTACACCGGGACGCGTGGCTTGAGCTGAATGGAATCGCTGCGTTTTGCGGAGTACCGCCTGCCTTGGATAAGCAGTGCGATGGATACCACGGGTTTCTGAATGGTTTTAGCGAGGCGGGGACCACGAAAGCAAAGGGATATGGTGCGTTGATCTGTTTTTAATCGAATGGATCCAAGCACACCTGATAGGCATATACGAAAAGCGCTTTTGAGTTTAGCACATGGTTTAGTGCTCAGGTCATGCGGGGCGTAAAATAAAGGGAGCTGAGACCGAAAGGGGGCTAGGCCCAATGTATTCTCAAATATGGGTCATGGCCTTTGAAAGAGTAATTTAGAGCGGGAGGAAGAGTAAAGTTAGGCAAATCAGGAGCGTTGCAAGACGGGGTGGGGAAGGATTTGAGTATTCAGATCAGATTGCTCGCTAGAACTTTGACAGAGGATTAATTGTGATCAACATCGGCTCCATCTGGGGACGTCACGTTCATCCCTGGACGTGTCGAGGACTTGCAGACCACCAGATCGTCCTTTATGCAGATTCTGCCCTTCAAAACCTTTTCTTCTCATGATTCATTATAACACTTGCATCATTCAGACAGCAACAAAACAAAAATTGATATACTATATGATACAATCAGGCCACCTCGACCTGAATTAGAATTGGAAGTAAGGCTTGAGAAATTGGCCGTTTACAAGGGCGTCAAGCAGATCACCCTGTAAGTTTTCCAACATAAAAGTATTGTTGCCTCCTTGTTCAACAATTTTAAAAGGCCCAAACCAGAGGGGATCAAATTTGCCATGTTTTCCTTTTTCAGCCCTCCGAACATCCCACCTGAGCACCAGATCTCCAGTCTGCAATTTCCTGTCTTTAACATGCTGATCAAATATGTGTTTCATTTTCTCTTGATATTCTGTTAACCTCTGATTCACTTGGTCCCATGTTTCCTCTAATTCCACCAATTGATTGATTCTCCTGATCATATCATCAGGTTCCTCTTGACTTTCTTACACGAAACGTGCCACTGGTAAGGCCAGCTGCACAGGAAACACTGCTGCTCGTCCGTATACCAATTCATAGGGAGATTTCCCAGTTTCTCTCTTGCTGGTTATTCTATTTTCCCATAGAGAAAATTTTAATTGAGAATCCAAATTCTAAATCGTCCTTTATGGGTCCTTCAAAACCTTTTCTTCTCATGATTCATTATAACACTCGCATCATTCAGACAGCAATAAAACAAAAATTAATATACAATATGATACAATCAGGCCACCTCAACCTGAATCAGAATTGGAAGTAAGGCTTGAGAAATTGGCCGTTTACAGGGGCATCAAGCAGATCACCCTGTAAGTTTTCCAACATAAAAGTATTGTTGCCTCCTTTTTCAACAATTTTAAAAGGCCCAAACCAGAGGGGATCAAATTTTCATGTTTTCCTTTTTCAGCCCTCCGGACATCCCACCTGAGCACCAGATCTCCAATCTGAAATTTCCTGTCTTTAGCATGTTGATCGAATATGTGTTTCATTTTTTCCTAATATTTAGTTAACCTCTGATTCACTTGGTCCCATGTTTCCTCTAATTCCACTAATTGATTGATTCTCCTGATCATATCATCAGGTTCCTCCTAACTTTCTTGCATGAAATGTGCCACTGGCAAGGCCAGCTGCATAGGAAACACTGCTGCACGTCCATATACCAACTCATATGGAGATTTCCCAGTTGCTCTCTTACTGGTGATTCTATTAGCCCATAGAGAAAATTTCAATTGAGAATCCCAATTCTCACCCCCCTCACCCGAGTTTTGTTGGAAGATTATTTTTAAGCCATTCCCCTGTGGGTAGTAAGCTGTGGAGTGATTCAATGTAATATTATACTGCTGGCAGAAATTTACAAATTTTGCAGACTTGAAGGCCTGTGCGTTATCAGTCACTATTCTAGCAGGACAGCCAAACCAAGCTATGATGTTTTCCTCCATGAATTTGATTATCACAGTATCTGTAGCATTCCTTGCAGGTATGGCTTCCACCCATTTTGTAAAATAATCTGTGGCAGTCAATATCCATTTATGTTGGCCACTTAAAGGTGGGTGAATCTCACCTATAAAATATATTCCCCATTGTTGAAATGGTTCATTAACATGAACAGGAATCAGAGGTAGAGATGCCAACTTTTGTTTTTTAGCAAATTTTTGACACTTATCACATGCTCTAACCCAAGTAAAAACATCTCCAAATAATTTTGGCCAGTAGAAACTAGCCTTCAGGATTTTATGAGCTGTAGCCCTCCAGCTATAATGTCCTCCATAGATTCCTTCATGAAATTCCATCATTATACTTTCTACTTCATCCTCTGTGAGGCACAATAGTAGTATGCCTGAAGGATCTCTCCAATATAATTGGCCATTGGCAACTATATACTTTTGTGACTTCAATCTTAATGCCCTGTATTTTGATTTATCACAGCTGAGAGGAAAACTGAGTGTCAGAAGATATTCTACTGTTTCTTTATACCATGGACCAGTGAGATACCTTATGTGTACTTTCTGAGCAGTCAGCTCTAGTCCTTGATGCTCTTTTTCTTTCCCAGACTCTTCATTTTCTATCATGGACAAATTTATGCCCAGAGCTTGATAGTTCGATTCAGATAACATTTTTTCAAGCCCCTGTCCTTTGATTAGCTTAGTAGGACGGATGTCCAGATCATATTCTTGTATTTCTGCAATCCATCTCCCTCTTTTCCCTTCACTGTCTCCCTGAATAAGAACGTCTATAACAGCTGTAGTGGGGACAAATGCAGTAATGTGGGACTGCAAAATGTACATGCGAAATGCTTTGAGGGATTTTACTAGGGCATATGCCTGCTTCTCTAATATGTTATATTTCAATTCTGCATCATGAAGCACTTGGCTGAAAAAGGCAACAGGTTGTTCATATCCATCTTCATTCTTTTGCAACAACACTCCAGCCACTGTATGTGGTGATGCAAAGGAAAAAATCATAAATGGCTTGGAATAATCAGGTCCAGCTAGTACAGGGGCTTCAGCAAAAGCATGTTTTATCCTCGTGAATGCTTCTCTAGATTCCTGAGACCATTTAACTTCATTATTCTTTTTCAACATGTCTGTTATATGCCTAACTATCTCATCATAGTTAGGAATAAATCTTCTCAGGAAATTGATTTGGCCTAGAAACACCTGCACCTCTTTATTATTCCTGGGGAGAGGAATACCATTTATGACTTCTACTCTTTTAGGGTCTATTTTCACACCATCTTTAGTCACAATGTGCCCTAAAATCTTGCCTTCCTCTAATGCAAATAGAGACTTTTGTGGATTGAGAGAAAGGCCATACCTTCTGCATTTTTCAAAAGTTCTGCGTAAATGCTCAATGTGCTCAGCATCATTTTTTGAAAACACTGTGATATCATCAAGGTAGACTACTAAAAATTTATCCAACTCCCCAACAAAAGCAATGTCCATGGCCCTCTGAAATGTGGCCCCTGCATTAATCAGCCCAAAAGGCATCCTGGCATACATAAATGTACCCCATGGTGTGGTGAATGCAGTTTTCTTCTGATCTTCTGGAAGTACAGCCACCTGATTATAACCAGAAAACCCATCCATCATTGACATCCTGGAAGCTCCAACCAATTTCTGCAGGATATGATCCATCTTGGGCAGTGGATAATTGTCCTTTAAGGATGCTCTGTTTAAATTTCTGAAATCCACACATAGCCTTATTTCTCCATTCTTCTTTCAAACAGGGACTAGATTTTCCACCCATTCATAGTACCTCAGTGGTACAATTATTTTGGCCTTTAGCAGCTTCTTGATTTCTTTTTCAATGGAGGGAAGCAGCAGAGGGTTTATCTGTCTGATCTTCTGCTTATAAGGTTTTGCGTCTTCCCTCAGAGGAATTTTATGCTGCATTATATTGATATCAAATGTTTTCAGGTCCTGATAAGACCATGCAAATACATCTTTATAAGACTGGAATAATTTCAGGTATTTCTTCTTGTATTCCTCTGGGACCTTCTTCGATAGTTTTACAATTTTGGGGTCAGCATCAGTACCCAAATTCAGGTCTTCTACCTGATCTTCTTCTACTACTTTACTAGGCCGCAATGGAATATCATTTTTGTCAAATAATATTTCTAGAGGCACCAGTCCTCTAGGTATAACATTTCCCTTTAATTGCAGCACTCTACTACCTGCCATTTTCTCCTCCCAATTTACCCTCTGAATTGTTTTCAGACTCCTCATCTTCACACTCATCAATATCCATATTAGAGAATTATCCTACTGTTTCTAGGAATCTCTTCATCTGTTCTTCATCTTCAAATACCTGCCAATGCTTAATATTATCTGGGATTGATGGTCTATAACGTACCTCAACTTCATACCTTAAGAGAGGGTTCTGGGGCGGACGAAAAGTACTAGCAGCCATAGCAAGAGAATCTACCATTCTATTCTGTTCTCGGGGCATGAACTGGATATTGAATGCTGAGAAGAAATTCTCCACCATGTCCCATACTTCATTTCTATAAGCTCTCAGCCGAGGGTGTTTGGTTTGACACTGATTTCTGACTTGCCTGACCACCAGCTCAGAATCTCCCAGAACTTTTAAACTTTGGATACCCATGCTCTTGGTTGTCTGCAGTCCTAGCAACAGTGCTTCATATTTAGCTACATTATTGGTAGCTTCATATTCCAATTTAAAAGACAGTGGCACCCATTTTCCTGTAGGAGAAATTAATAATACTCCAGCCCCATTACCTTCTCTTGAATTTGCTCCATCAAAATGTAGAGTCCATACTCCTGCCTCATGGTCTTCTAAAGGCTGCTCAGTCTTGATTTGACAGAAGGAAGGTTCATGGGCATAATTTTGATCTTCTTCTAACATCAAACATGACAAATCTCCTTCCTTGCTGTAGACTGGTGAATTCTCTGAGCTGTCGGCCTTAGTCACCATCTTGACAAATCTGGTTTCTCTGTACAACCTCCTCTCCTGGCCACAAAAAACAAGGATAGTGGCATAGGTTAAATCCATCTTGAGTGACCCACCAATTTTTGTTCCCCAAGGCCTTGACAACAACATGCCAAAACGAGCTGGGATGTCAGCTACCACGATTTCCACTACCACCCTTTTTGTTGGGATTTGGGCCATATTGACTACCAAATCCTTGATCATCCCTAGACACTTAACTCTTTTGGAATCAAATGAATAGAAGTCTTTATATGGACGTGTGATTTGCAGTCCTAGTTGTTCCATGACTGACAAAGGCATAAGATTATGGGAAGCTCCAGAATCTAACATAAAATTGTGTAACAGTAGGTCATGAATCACTAGGGACACATAGAAAGGAGGAGTAGAGGGGTCTATCTCCTCGACATGTGGGCCAAAAACTACCATGGGTCTTTCTTCTTGGAGGTTGAGACTATCTAGAGTGACTGATGCTTAAGGAGGGAACAATAAAGAAGTGACTTGAGATTGATATGCAGGTTGCTTCAATAGTTCAGTCAATGGGACTGGGATTTTGACTTTTTCAAGTTCTTTTTGCAGATTGAAAGCAGGAGGGGACTTTTCTATTACAACTTCTTTTGAATCTTTATTTTCAACTGAGGATTTAACTTCTTTTGATACTGATTCAGCATTAGGAGGAGTAGCTACTTTTGAAGAAGAAGGAATTTGGTCATCAGACTGCAAGGGTTTGTTTAAAAGGCTCTTACCTTTGATTGTAACTTTCTGTGTTGTTGAATCCTTTTGAGCAGGTGCTTCCTTTTGAGGGGGTTCTTATTCTTGATCCTGAGTTCGAGTCCTCTTCCTCGAAGATCTGAGATCATATTTTCTGTTGAATTGTGCTAGCATGAATTCCTCAAATTGTTTACAACAATGATCAATTTCTGCTTCTTCTGCGTCTTCAAACTCTTCTTCTTCTTGCAACGAACATTCTACCTCATAGGCAACATCTTCAACAGGGTTATCTTCTAGACCATCCAAGTACAGAGGATGTGGTACTTGATCTTGTTGTTCTTTTGGATCTTTTGGCAATATCTGCAGGGGTGGTTTCCTGTACTGAGGATTATATCCTTTATTTGGGGCATTATAAAAATTCTTAGGGGCTGAATTTTTGGCCTCCAATTCGAGCTTAACCATCTTCTTAATCATTTTGCTTATTTCCCCCATTTTTTCTGAATCTTTGTTCTGATTGGAAGTAGATACTTCCTCTTTACCCCTTCTTCTAACATCCTGTTCAACCTTTCCTTTTAACTTTCCAGTGGAGGCAAAATTTTCTTCCAACTCAAGAGCATCTGACTGAGCATCATCTAGGGTGGCAGGCTTTCTTTCCCTGAGAGAGAAACCAAAGTCTGAGTCAAAGGCAGCTATGAAAAGAACTTTGGCAGCATTCTGATGAGGCTTCATATTTGTAGGGAGGTTTAGTTATAACTTATTAAATCTCTTGATAAATTCTGACACCCCTTCATTATGTTTCTTCTTGAGTGTATTGAACTCAGTAAGACACTGTCCATGATATTTCTTTTCTCCCCATTTTCTGAGAAAAGTATTTTCCATATCATCCCAGGTGGTTACGGAACGGTTTCCTAATGTTTTGAACCATTTTCTGGCTTCACCGTCCAGGGATTGCACAAACAGTCTTAAGACCACATCTAGATGTTCAACATCAAAGTTCTCTGCAAAAGAGCAGAAAGTATCAAGATGTTTTTGAGCATCAATTTCATTTTCCCCAATGAATCTGGGCAATATCTTCAAGTAATCCTGTGGCATATCATTTAACACTTGGGGTAGTGCCAGGGGAGCATATTTATTCAATAAAAAGGCTGGAGCATTTTCCATTGGAGGAGGTGGGGGTTGTGCGACAATCTGATGTACAAATGGAGGAAGAGGAGGAGGCGGGAGTGGAGTATGGATAACAATAGGAATATACTGCACCGTAGGCTGAGGTGTAGATGGGAATAGTTCACGGTTAACAGCAGCTACTTCTGTGACCTCCTTGACCTCCTCGGCCTCAGGAGTAGGGTAAAGATTATCTTTAATTATGGCACTGCCCCTGGGTGGACTATCTGAGTATTATTCAAGGTTTTCTTCAGCGAAGTTAGGATTTACTACTTGAACTTCTTGAGAAGAAGAAGATGGATATTCTTCTACAGAATATTCATGGATTTCATTACGGACTGATTTCTTCTCTTTCCAAACTCTTCTATGAATAATATTTTCTGGGTCAGACACGAAAGGTGTCTTTGGCTGAGATGTATCTGACCTCAAATGCGGCTTACGAGGAGCCAGGACTACAAATAGATTTATCAAATAAACAACAGTGTGGAGTCGCCAAGGTGAGAGATATACAACTCTTCAACTCTCTGTGCTCACCTGATTAGAGAGTGAATAAATATTGTTGAGGCCCAAGGATAATGATTTTCTTAACTTCGATCCCTGGCAGCGGCGCCAGAAAGATGTTGTCGACAGATATTGCCGCTCCTAGAGACAGCTTAGAGTTTCCATAGACCAGTGCCTAGGACATATTATCATAGCAAGGAGTGTATCATATAACTTGGGTGTCAATCCAAAACTCTCCTGCTATCTCTTGTAAAAAAAGGAAATTTATTTAAATGGGACCAGAACTTACAGAAACTGCTACAGGGAAAGTAATGTTGCAGAGACAAGATGCTAAGCTCCAACACGAAAGCATCAGACAGTCAAGAGACAATTTACTGTAAAGAGGGTCGATTCAAATAATATGCCACAGAAATAAAGTATCAGAAAGTGAAAGCGGTGAAAGAAATATAGGAAGATATTAGTTAACTTTGGCAAGATACCCAGATACACAACAGAACCATGTATGGGCTTATCGATCTAAGAATCCATACATGACAATGGCATTTTAAAAGCACCCTCCCAAAGCAACTAATATAGCAAAAAAATGGATGAAATGAATATGAAACAGTATATCATGCATGAGCCATATTTAAAGCGCTTGACTGATTAAAATATGGGCATCAACTAGGATGAATCCTTACCAAACCAGTGAGCCACTCGCATTCCAAAACATGATACAAGAAAGTGGATGAAATGAAATGTTATATTAAACACATAATAGAAAGTTACATACTGTGAAATACCAAAGACCAGAATCCTCATTACAGATAGAACTCCTCCTCACTGAGACCCTACGGGCTCTGAGCCTTCACACAGAAACTTTACAAGATGTATACAAAAAATGCCTTTCACTGCACAATTTTTTGATAAAATTCTAGAACCCTTACAATGTCTTTCTTTCTGGTTTTTATAGAAGAAACAGAAAACTCTAGAAAATGAGGTAGGTGATGCTCATTTAATTGGCTTAATTTAAACAAAATGGCGGAAAACCTTTGCGCCCACAATGCTGAATGACCATGCTGAGCTGTGTGTACTCTGCTGCCGGCAGAAATAAATGCTCTGGGTAGAAAATCTCTTCAGGAACACGGTATAGAGAGAAATTCACATGAACATTATGTCCTTTCTTGAAGAAAACTCGGCTGAAATAAGCCTTGAGGGCATTGTTTTCTATGAAAAGATCTTTCTAGTGATCTGCAGGGTCTTCGATCCGGTACTTTGCCTCCAAAAGGGTATGTAAAAGCCCCAAAGCCCTTAAATACATTTCTTTAATCCCCTGCTCTTCACTGATATTTTCTATCTGTGCCATTAATTCTTCATCTGCTCAACCTGTGCATTTGAATGACCCTGGAGGGTTTAATAGATTTAAATCCTTGCTTTCTTTAATGGTGGTCATATCATAGCAGCTCTCGGATCTTTTTCATAAATTTTTCTCCTGAAACATGGTCCTATCATGCGTTCTCGGCTTCTGTAATGGAGGCGGTGAATCATGATAATTCTCTGCCGCGGAAAACCTACAAAACCACAAACTCGTTAAAGAAAACCAGACACAGGGATGGTGAACGTGGCGGGGTCGATGGAAATGGTGGTGCAGACTTGGCGGAATGATGAAACGATGCGAGGTGGAGGAGAGATGCAGAGAAACGATGGAGGACGGGCTGGTGATAGCTTTCCATGTAAAACGTTGAAATATGATTTATGAATGAAATATGTGAATGGCGGAGGAAAAACACGATAGACGCGTGGGATGATGACGTGGTGGGAGACTCGGTCAACAGGTGGTCACGCAAATGATCTGGGCCACACGATTTCAGAGCAATATCAACGGTTAGGAATGCATTGTACAGCGACGGAATGGTGGACTCGGGACACTGTAGGCCTACATTAACATCAGTGCAATTACATCAAGCGACCTCCGTTGGATGGAGCTCTTTGGATCAGACGGCCAGCGTTAATATCGCTGCACGACTTTGATCGGAAGATAATGTGCGATGGAGGGTGGTATTGCCATCGTACACCGGGACGCGTGGCTTGAGCTGAATGGCATCGCTGCGTTTTGCGGAATACCGCCTGCCTTGGATAAGCAGTGCGATGGATACCACGGGTTTCTGAATGGTTTTAGCAAGGCGGGGACCACAGGAGCAAAGGGATATGGTGCGTTGATCTGTTTTTAATCAAACGGCTCCAAGCGCACTCGATAGGCGTATATGAAAAGCGCTTTTGGGTTTAGCACATGGTTTAGTGCTCAGGTCGTGCGGGGCGTAAAATAAAGGGGGCTGAGACCGAAAGGGGGCTAGGCCCAATGTATTCTCAAATATGGGTCATGGCCTTTGAAAGAGTAATTTAGAGCGGGAGGAAGAGTAAAGTTAGGCAAATCAGGAGCGTTGCAAGACAGGGCGGGGAAGGATTTGAGTATTCAGATCAGATTGCCTACTAGAACTTTGACAGAGGATTAATTGTGATCAACATGTTCCTACCTTGTCATGCAACCTTCTATCTGTTTATCAGATAACTCATTCAGGTGAAGGGAAAATAGTAGAATTCTCACCTCATGATGTTGTAATCAAGGACCTCAAAGATCCTAAACATATTTTAGCTACTGGCATTGCTGATGATTCCACAAGGTTGTATAAGTTTGACAACTTTGGGTCATCATCTCTTCCCTCTATTTTTGTTGCTCATAATGATGATGTGAGAAAACTTTGGCATGAGCGATTTGGTCACTTAAACTATCGCTCTCTTCAAACTCTGTGTAAGGAAAATATGGTGACGGGCCTTCCTATGGTATCTTGCCGGGATGGTGTTTGCTCCGGATGTGTACTCGGAAAACATCATCGGGATAGTTTTGACAAACGTGCCTCTTGGCACACTTCAACCCCTTTGCAGCTTGTGCACAGTGATTTATGTGGTCCACTTCCTGTAGTTTCTTTCTCTGGTTGCAAGTACTTCTTAACTTTCATTGATGATTTTTCCAGACGCACTTGGGTATATTTCTTAAAACTCAAGAGTGAAGTTTTTAACATGTTCTTGGCCTTTAAGGCCTTTGTTGAGAAACAATCTGAACATCAAATTCTTAAGTTAAGATCAGACAATGGCAGAGAATATGTTAACAACAGTTGCTCCTTCCCATAACAGAGCTGTGACAATTGCTTGTCTGTGCTTATGCTCACAAAAATGGTGTAGCTGAAAGGAAGAATCGCACCTTAAAAGAAATGGCTAATTGTATGCTTAAATCTAAAGAACTTGGTCTCAATTTTTGGGCAGAAGCCATTAACTGTGCAAATTACATAGTAAATCGCACTCCTACTAAGGTTTTAAAGAATATAACTCTAGAAGAAGCTTGGAGCTCAATCAAACCATATGTAAGTCACTTTCATGTTTTTGGAAGTGATGCTTGGGCCCATATTCCAGATGCGAAACACAAAGGCTTAGAACCTAAGAGTGAAAAATGTATTTTCATTGGATATTCTGAAGATGTCAAAGGATATAGACTTCTTCAACCCAAATCCAAAAATTTAATCATTATAATAGATGTAAAGTTTGATGAAAATATATCGGCCTGCGAGCCTAGTTCGGCGAGTGTGCCACCTTTGGCCTGCGAGCTTGTTTCGACATATGTGCCACCTCTCTCTCTCTCTCTTCTATTTTTAATACCATTCCTTCTAGTTCAGATGATGACAGCAGGGATGAAAATCCTCCTCCAGCTCGTGAAATTGTTCCTTATACTCCACCGCTTCCAAGATGGGTCCGCTCTACTCGGGATGCAACAGGTTCTCTTGGAGGTGACCCTACCGATCGACGACGTACACGTTCTTAGTTCGAAAGAGCCTCTTCCTTATTAGCTCAAGTTCCAGAAAAACTTGATCCAAAAACCTTTGAAGAAGCCTCCGGTCATCCAGATTGGGATGAAGCTATGAATGAAGAGTATCGTTCCTTATTGGCAAACAATACTTGGGATCTTGTTCCTCTTCCAAAAGGAAGAAAACTTGTCAGATGCAGAGGGGTTTACAAAAAAAAGTTTGGACTAGATGGAAAAGTGGATAGACATAAAGCTCATCTTATCGCTAAAGGTTTTTCACAAGTTGAAGGAATTAACTATACTGAAACCTTCTCCCCTGTTGCCAAAATGAATTCTATTCGCCTTGTTCTTTCCCTTGCCGCCTCCTTTAAATGGGAAGTCCATCAGATGGATGTTAAATCTACCTTCTTACATGGAGATTTTCATGAAGAAATATACATGGAACAACCCCCTGGCTTTATCCAAAAAGACTCCAGCCTTTTTTTTCACCTTAGGAAGTCTCTCTATGGTCTCAAACAAGCTCCTCAGACTTGGTATGTGAAAATGGATAGATTTCTCTTAGAAAATGGCTTTTCTAGGTGTCATTTTGACAACACTGTCTACACCAAGAAGGTGGGTAATTCCTTCACCATCCTTGTTCTTTGTGTTGATGATCTTATCCTTACTGGTAGTGATCCAAACCATATAAACCATGTGAATTCTATCCTCAAAAAGACGTTTGAAATGACAGACTTAGGAAACTTGCATTATTTCCTTGGTCTTCAAGTCTTGCAATCCAAGGAAGGCATTACCCTCTCTTAGTCCAAGTATGCCTGTGATATTCTACACCACTTTCACATGGAAGACTATAAGCCTGCCCCTTCTCCCTTTTAGTCTGGAGTCAATATTTCAGTCAACTGTACTACCCCTGAAGTTGATGCCACCTTATATTGTCAACTTGTTGGTAAACTTTTGTATCTAACCCATACCCGTCCTGACCTTTCCTTTGCCGTTGGTCTTGTCGTTCGGTTTATGCACCAACCTCATGAAAGTCACTGGAAAGCAGCTAAAAGAATACTTTGATATATTCGAGGTACAATTCAATTCGGGATTCATTACAGTGCAGGAGCATCTCCCTTGTTGATTGGTTTCGCTGATTCTGATTGGGCTGGTGACCCTGATGATCGGAAGTCCATTGCAGGATATGTATTCACTCTTGGTTCAGGACCTATTACTTGGTCTTGTAAGAAACAAAGTGTCATCTCCCTTTATTCAGTAGAAGTAGAGTATTGTGGTGCAGTTGAAGCCAACAAGGAAGCCATGTGGCTTCGTCAGATCCTGTCTGAATTTGGTCTTCATCAATAACATCCAACTACACTTTGGTGTGATAATCAGAGTTCCATTCAACTATGTAAAGATCCAGTTCAGCATCAGTGTATGAAACACATTGAACTCCACATACACTTCATCATAAATCTCATTCATGATCGTGTTCTTGAAGTGCAGTATTGTCCGACCAATGATCAAGTAGCCGATATCTTTACGAAGGCTCTCATAGAAGCGAAGTTTACCAAACTTCGATCCATGCTTGGAGTTCAGGAAAGTTGTCATTAAGGGGGGATAGGCTGTAGTGCCTCCTTCCTTCTCCTCTTGTGTCACTTTTGTAAATCCTTCAATCCTATCCCAATTTGTTCTTAAGGGGGGATGATGGGATATTTTGACACATAGGAAATAGGCTCCTTTTGTGTCATCTTTGTAAATCCTTCAATCCTATCCCAAGTTGTTCTTAAGGGGGGATGTTAGGATATTCCGACACATAGGAAATAGTTAAGAATAACTTAGTCTAGTGTAGAGTTAGGTAAAGTATGTTTCTTTACCATGTACATTTGTAACTTATCCGACGGTCACGATTTGTAGTGATCGAATGGTTATCTCTCACCTCTGTATTAACGACACTTGATCCGTGGCTTAACACTCGATTGGTCCATGATCTCTATTTAAAGAGCATGGAGGGTCATTTGTCCGTTAACCGTTTATGAGAGAAACATATGTAACTTTTCTTTTTATATTAATAAATTTCAAGTGGCCGTGTTGGCTCGTGTCGTGGACCTTCCTCTTTGAGGGTTTTAACCACGTGATTATAATGGCGTACTGATTTTTGATCTGTTTGTGAGCGGTGACCTTCAGTTCTTGATCTACGGAACATACCCTGTAAATTCCTACACTGAAGCCCTACTAAACAGTGATAAAATTTTGTGGAAATGCTGCCAGTTGTCATTTCCATCCATACCCCCAAATAGAAGATCATCTACAAAAATTAGATGTGTCACCCTCACATTATTGAATATCTTTAGACCTTTGATTAGTCCTCCATTCTTGGTTTCACTACTTGATAATCTCAGACAATCCATGGCTATAATAAATAAGAGAGGAGATAAGGCACAACATTTTCTAAGTCCCCATAAAGCTTTAATGAACCCTATCGGATAACCATTAATCAACACATCAAAAATAGAAGAATAAATGCAAGCCAATATCCAGTTAATGTTACCTTGATTAAGACCGATTTGATGAAGAATCATGCGCATAAACCCCCAGTCGAGGCAATCGAAAGGTTTAGAAAAATCAATATTCATCAAACTAGCCTCTCCCCTTATTACCTTTAATGAATGAATGCATTCCTGTGCCACACCGATGGTGTCCTAGATCTATCTTCGTTGTAAGAAGGAAAATTGTTCAAGGGAAAGGAACTGAGAAAGTGTACCTTTAATCCTTGTTGCGATTAGCTTGGAGAAAATTTTGTAAAGAACATTGCATAAGGATATAGGTATGTAATCTGCAAAGGTAAGAGGAAGCTCCTTCTTTGATATCAAAATTATAAATGTCGCATTCAACCCCCCATCGATAACTCCTTGAGTCCTTGACTCCTCTACCGCCTCTAGGATATCGGATGACATAAAATGTCCACTGTGGAGATTCCGAACCCAGAAACTCACAACTCTCACCACAGAAATCTAAAATCTACAAATGAGACAATAATTCAATCCCCCAACCATCGAGCCCGGGGCTCTTCTCCCTTTTGGACTATTTTATTATCTCCCATATTTATTCTTTGGTTATCGGGAAACCCAGTCTCTCATTTGTATCTACTGAAAACATTCTAGGTAGTTGGATAGCCATGTCCTTTTGTGCTACCATATCAGGAATTTTAGCCACATACTATGATTCAAAATAGTGTGACGTTGCCTCTTGAATATCTCCTTGCCCTTTATGGACCCTCCCCTTCAAGTCAGTAATCTTATTGATTGTGTTCCTTTGTTTCCTAGCGTTTGTGAAGGAATGAAAGAATTTAGTGTTTTTATCACCATCCTTCAACTAGCTCACCTGGCTCTACAATCTCCTTTCATTCTCCTGACGAAGGAGAATGTTATTATTCTCCCCCTCCAGCTCTATTATACACAGTTTGTATGTCTCTAAGAATTAAAGATGGTCCCTTGGGTCAAAGAAATATCTCAGAGCAGTATGAATATTAGTTAATGCTAGTTTCTCCTCCATTTTTTTCTAGGCCAACCATTCTTTAGTGACCCTTTTGAGAGCCTGCAACTTCTCCATAATTATTACCATTGCCCCAACACCATGTCTTGGTTGATAACCAGCCCATGTTTTTGCCACTAGGGATTTAAAAGCAGGGATTTTAATCCAATTTAAGTCAAACTGAAAGGGCATTCATCCCCTCCTTTCCGATCCATTCCATTTGAGAAGAATCGACATATGATCTGAGATGAATAGAGGAAGAGTGACCGAATAAACACCCTTGATATTAACCAAAAACGTTGAGAAAACTAGAAATTTGTCCAGTATTTTGGATATGCCTTCAGGCCTAGATCGGTCATTCCGCCACATAGGTATCGTATTCAAAGGATTGAAATTATTAAGGTCTAAAGAAGCAAACAGATCATAAAAAAATCGAGATAGCGGGTCCTTAATTTCCCTCAGTCCCTAGATATCCTGACCATCCAGAGTTAGATTAAGATCCCCAGTTGTTACACAAAATTTTGTCATTGTCCTCGCAATCCCCCACTCACACATTGGAGGGTCATTTCTATGACCAATGCATAGTGTCATGCTTTGAAAATTACATCCTTGCATCCCTTTTGATGAAGGCAACATTCTTCTTGTTGACATTTCCCTAAGTAGATCTGGAAAAATCCTTATTTTTTCCTTGGCGTGAGTAGCCCTTTATCTCCTTGCACCGACCTGGGAATTTTACAGTAAGCCCGCGCCACTTGGTGCTCTGTCCTAGTGTGATGCCCACGCCAAGCTATCTATGAAATGTTTTTAAAAAATAGAGGCGGAGGTTCCATTCCAACCACCTCGGGGATGAGTCATTGGGAGTGGTTGAACTAAAACAACCACGTGCCTCCTCCTTTAGCTAGTAGTTTCCATATCCCTTGAAACACTCCTAAAGAATAGGCCTCCATTCCACATTTGTAGGGATCCCAACCTCCTCCTTTGCCTCTATATAAAAAAGATTTCTCTCTTTATGAAAACTAGCTGAACTAGCTGTAGCTGAAGTTGAACAAAGAGAATTATATAACTGAAGTGTTGAACTTGAGAGACTAAGCTATAGTTGAATAACTGAGTTATTGAGAAGGTAGAAAAAGGAGAAATCCCTCGAGAGGTCCCTTATCCCGTCTAAATTCCCTGACGAGCTTTGAGATGTGCTTCACTCGAGCCCCGTTGGAGGAGACCGCAACATCAGAGCATGGTTGTATCCCTTATTTCTACCTATTAATATAAGTGACTATTTTCTGGTTCCCGTCTTGCGTTTTATCTTTATCGAATGCAATATGCTAGTCTTCTCTGATTGGTTAGTATATTTTGGATGAAATTAGTATGTGGGATATGGTTGTCGTTTTCTGATATTTGTGCAGGTGTCCAAGCATGCTAAGCGTAGGGACCATCCGGACCATCTTCGTCAGATATTTCTTCGTTGTCGACACTACAACATCCGACTTAATCTGCGTAAGTGTGTCTTGTGCGTTAATTCCAGTAGAATTTTAGGGTTTATCGTATCTAAAGATGGAATTCGCCTCGATCCACTTAAGGTTGAGGCTATTGTTAATCTCCCCTCTCCATCCTCATTACATCAGTTTCAGAGTCTGCAAGGTAAGGCCAACTTTCTACGTCGTTTTATACCGAACTATGCCGAAGTAGCTAAAGGATACACACGACTTTTGAAACAGGACGTCCCTTTCTGTTGGGATGAGATTACTCATCAATATTTTGATACACTCAAGACATTGTTGGTGAACGCTCCTTTGTTACATCCTCCAAATTATCATCATGACTTTTCCCTTTACTTAGCTGCCGCTTTTAGTAAAATTTCCATGGTTTTGGTTCAAGATGATGATGACGGTCACAAACATGTTATTTATTAACTTTCTTGTAACTTTCTCGATCCTAAAACGCGTTATGCTCATGTCGAGAAGTTAGCACTGGCTACGGTCCAGGCCGTCCAGCGCTTTCGTCATTATATCCTTTTGTGTACAGTGACTGTGATTTCTGATTGCAACCCCATGACCTATATTTTGTGTCGACAATTGCTGGGGGGAAAATACTCAAAGTGGATTTTTATCCTTCAAGAGTCCGATTTGGAATTTACTGCTTCCAAATCAAAGAAATCTCTAGTTTTTGCTGATTTAATTTGTTCCCTTCCTTCCGACTCTGCTCCGTCTCGTTTTGAGGACCATATTCCAGAGGATACACTTTTCTTGATTAGCACCCTCGATCCCTGGTACAGTGATATGATCGTATATCTCCAAACTTCCACATTCCTGTCTGAGTTGACAAAGGATGTCCTCCGTCATATCCAACATCACTCACAACCTTATCGCATAGTTGGAGATACTCTCTATCACGTTGGAGTTGATTCCATACTTCGCCGATGTTTGACCCTCGAGGAAGCTGAAAAAGTGTTGAATGATTGTCACAATGGTGCCTGTGGTGGTCACATGTCTGCTTACGCTACTACAAAAAAGATACTTCGTGCCAGATATTTTTGGCCTTCCATTTTCAAAGACTATATTGTCGCAATTCGTAAATGCCATGATTGCCAAATTTATCAACGCAAGATGTGTGTGCCACCTGTTCCCCTTCACCCTGTCATTACCGTTGGTCCCTTTGCCAAATGGGGCATTGATTTTATGACGTGTAACCCTCACTCGGCCAGGGGGCATGCTTATATCATCGTAACCGTGGACTACTTCACGAAATGGGCCGAAGCAATGCCTACACTTTCCGCTGACGGTAAGACAGCTGCTCAGTTCATTTTAAATCATATTATAGCTAGGTTTGGTGTCCCTAAAGCCATCATTACCAATCATGGTTCCCATTTTCGGCATTATATGGTGGCGGAGTTGACTTAGGTTGGGCTTGCGGCACGATAACTCAACGCCATACTACCCTCAAGCTAATGGCCAGGTTGAAGCTGTGAACAAAGTTCTTGTCACAATGCTTCAACGTATGATTGGGATCCACAAATCAAATTGGCATATCATGTTATTTTCAGCTTTGTGGGCATACTGAACCTCAATGAAGAGTGTGACCGGATTCACCCCTTTTTAGTTGGTTTACGATCTGGAAGCTACTCTCCCGATTGAATGTGAAATACCTTCACTCAAGCTAGCTTTGGAATTACTGCCTAACACTTCGCCAGAAGAAGAGCGTCTCCTTTACTTAGAAAGGTTAGATGAAACACGTCTCTTAGCTTCTTTGGTCATCGAGGAACAAACGAAGCGAGTCAAAGCTCATTTTGATCAATCAGTTTCCTCTCATTCTTTTGTTGAAGGAGATATAGTCCTCCTATATGACCAAGCTCATGATTAGCTAGGGGCAGGTAAATTTCAACCTATGTGGCATGGGCCCTACATTGTTAAACGTGTGTTGCAAAATGGGGCCTATGAGCTAATTGAATACGAATGCCATCCTCTTGAACAACCTAGAAATGGGTTGTATCTCAAAAAATATTATGCATGAGTCATTTGTGCATATCAGGTGTACATAGGTGTTATTTTCATTTTTTGTACATTTTTTTTGGTTTGGTGTGCTTTGTGAGCATTTTATTGCTTATTGGATCTTGCTTATGTTGCAGATGTCTATTACCCCTTATGTCAGTTTCACGGATGGTGCTTCCCGCAGTACCAAGAATTTGTCTTCAGCAGCCTGGGTAATTTATAATCATGCTGGTGAGCTGATAGAATTGCAAGGTATTTGTCTAGGACGAACTACAAAAAATGTCTCTGAATATAGCACTGTCATTGAGCTATTAACCGAGGAAATTAATCTCGGCATACGTGCATTGCTTGTAAATCTAGATTCACAGCTTCTTGTTCTACAACTCAATAATCATTATTCGGTTAGAAATCCGCACATTCTTAGATTGTATTTACGTATTCGTTTGTTGGAAAGACATTTTGATTTCATTATTTATCAACATATTCCTAGACGAATGAACACGTTAAATGATATAGTGGCTAACATTGTATTAGATAGAAATTTGCATAATTTGTAAAAACATCATCATATGTAAAAAGATCCATGTAAGGAAATATATGTATATATATATCACATGTTTGCAACTGTGTGCATCATAACGTCAAAAAATATGTGTATGTTTTTTTTACATCCCGAGACATAATATCTCGCAAAAATATGAAGATAAAATAAACCTAGGTGTCTACTCATCATGATGCTCATGATAACATGTCACGACCTGTACTAGCCGCCTCAGCAAGCGGTGTATTAGGCTGGGCACCCCTACAGTGTGTCTCTGATAGGTGCGAGGAACATCATCAAAATGTGCATAATCTGGGACTCCTTGGGTGATCCCCTCTAGGTTGCGCACTATCTCATCTTCCTCGCTGCCCTCACCTTGAGGGTCGAAATCGCGAGGGATTGGCCTCGCTATTGGTGGCATGCCAACATGTCTCTCCAGGCCAACATCTACATCACATGGATTTAATGTTAGAACATACATAAAAAAAAAAAAATCATAATACTCATAAAATTCAAAAATTGAGTCTTACCCAAATCTTCGTCCCAATCTTCTCCCTCCGGGAGTGGGAGGTTCGGGTCACCAGTGAAGTCTGTACCAGAGTAGGGCCAATCCTCCATGACAATCAGTTTTCGATGGAGCCAATCAAAAAATTCCGGCCTCCAAGACATCTATTGGCCGCCCCTTGCCCTTGGCATCAGTGCTACCCATCGGGCCATCTGAGGTTCTCTCGCTGGTGGATTCGGAACTATGACCTCCTATCACTGAAAAATTGGTAATCATACCAAGAAGAACGATACCAGGAAGGATCCATAACCAAATTGTTTCAGTTTGGTCTTCTTGCATTTGGTTAATTGGCGCTTCATGTTTATGGTCACCGCCTTTGCCCAGTTGAAGAGGGTCAGAGCCATGCAATCCACAACAAGAAGCAACTGTGTCTTTGTTGCTTTGTGCGATGCTTGCAATCCTGTAGCATGTGTGATGGTATGCAATACCACGTGTAGTGTCAAATCCGAGATAGTTTGTATATCAAATTTCCCACTACCGGTTCCTTTCCGCACTCCTCGACATACCCTGTCTATCACCATGGACATGTTTTCCATGCAGGGCCGAGTGTCGGTTAAGAGTGGTGATGCACCTCTCTATGATAATCCTGCGATGAAGTATACGTCGGAAACATCAATCTCAAGTTCCTGATCCTGTAGGATGAAATTCTCTTGATCTTCATCCCATATACTGATAAGATATTGTATCAATTTCGGTTGGGCTCGGAGACATGGTGTGAGGAATAATTTTTTCAAACCACAGTTCCTGAGGGCTTACATAACTCCCTTATTTTCCATGGCTAATTCATCTTCCTCACTATGTTCCCATTCTTTCCATTCAATGACCATTTTGCTCTATTCTACCTGCAAACACACACATACAAGTGGTATTAGTCAATATGTATCCTTGAATTTGTAAAAAATTGGGACATTTGATAAGTATTATTGATTAAAATTGCGTTGCACCGTTGGCGCGCCCTAATGTTAAAAATAGGGTGGTCGGCGCGACTCCGTGCCCGAAACCCGCGCCGACCGCGCAACCCTAGATTTTACAATTTCTCCCCCCAAATTCAAAATTGACAAATGTAGGAAGAAAGGAATAGCTTAAAATGACAAGAGGGATCTCGACTCTTACCTGGAGTTGACGGATTTGTGATTGATGTACTGGATTGGCCGCTAACGTCACTGTAAGATTCCACAGTAAAATGGGTAAAAATTGCTCCACAAGAGGTAAAAAGTGAAAAGTAATTGTTTTTTACTATTTTTGGCATTTTATAACTTTTTCACAACCCTAATTAGGTTTTAAGGCATATTTTTCGATTATTTTATGATATTATTTTTGAAAAATGGGTTTTATACATGTCTCTTGTGCAACAACAGATTTTCATGTGACACAGATGAAGTAACGAGTTATATTTTATACTTTTTCGGACTCGGTAAAAACATGAAAAAGTCACTACTGGAGTCATCTTTTAGCTCTTTTCTGACTCTCTAAAATTGAAA
The DNA here is from genome assembly GCA_034641835.2 of Pinus albicaulis. Classification (NCBI taxonomy): domain Eukaryota; kingdom Viridiplantae; phylum Streptophyta; class Pinopsida; order Pinales; family Pinaceae; genus Pinus; species Pinus albicaulis. The sequence goes on along the minus strand of CM076570.1, from coordinate 419,604,463 downwards.
ATATTGCCGAGACGCTTGTCATTTTGAACTCATTAAATGGCTGCGAAACGATATCTACCCAGTATACGTTTATCCCTTTTTTTGGCCTGGGATGGATTATTTACAAAAAAGGAATACCTTAGCCTATCGTGACTAAGAGGTTCCTTCGGACACATTTTTCTACCTTTTTGGATCTGTGAGACTACCTACGAAAAGGGACTGCTGGAGTTTTCTTGTCTGCCTTCTTTTCAAACTCTCTAAACATGAAAAGATGCCAAGTTCTCCCTTTGTCAGACTCGTTAAACCCTGATGACATCGGACCTTGTCACCATGACATTATTCGAGTTCCTCCTTCATAGGGCTCGTAAAATGTACTTGGATGGATTTTTCCGAAGGAAAAAATTATAGGGCAAGCATATGCTATCCCCTTCAAGCTTGTTTTCAAAATTAATTGGGGTACTTGCTAGAAATGGTGGGGGAAAATGGAACCAAATTTTAGTTGTGTTGGCAGTATGTCACTCTTGAACATGGCACTTGTCTGCATTCGTGTTAGGTTGGGGACATCTCATTTCGTCATTTTTTCCTCCATTGGTTTGGGTAATCCCTTTTTACCTCTCATTTTCTCTTTTCCATGTCATCATGACCTCAGATCCTTTGATGTCAAATACTGCCAAATCGAGTGTCGTGTTGCTGATATGTTCAAGAGAAGTTCGCCTCTGTAGTTTTTCAACCTCCCTCTGATTCTCTATTGGTCCTGATTCAAAAACATCATATTCCTCTGTCTCGTGTAAATGATGTGGGAAACATTATGGCCCTCCTTTGACCAGGTCACTTCCTATCGACTTCAGCTCATTATCCACGAATTTGATCTAGAGACTCCCCTCCGGTATCTTGGAGCCTGCATGCCTTAATGGAAGGTTCTTTGCATTTGATGCAAGGTCCACATCATTGACCTTCGATTGACTGACTCTGCGGGTGTTCGACGCCATATCACTTTCACATCCCGTGGATTGTACCTTGTGTACATTGAGAACCATTATCATTATTGGTGGTTTCTCTCGCGTCTGTTAACAACTTCCATCATTGGTTGGTAATCAGACGATTTTCTTGGATGTTCGACTTCATCTCATACATTCGCATGCTAGAAATTGTACTTGTTCGGGTCGAGATGGAGTGCAAGACCCTGGATTTTGTCTGATAAGATCTAGGCTATGCGTTCGTTATGGATTATTATGCCTTATTGCATGACTCTTTGATTGGATGGCTGCGACCATACCCGAGTCTATTTGTTGATCTTTACTACTAGATGGCTGCATCCATACCTAGATCCCAATTTTTATACTCTATTATGGATGGCTGCGCCCATGCCACATGTTCATATATCGGAGATATCAGTTGTATTTGTAATTGCAGGTTTTCCAACAGCGGTGTTTGGTTTGAACGTGTTCTCATAAATAATTTCGCCCCTCCCTCTCCCTCGGACCTCATGCTTTAGGGGGCATATGTTACACAACATTTTGTCACTATCCATGAAATCCCCCACTCACACATTGAAGGGTCATTTCTGTGACCAATTCACAGTGTCATGCTTTGCAAATTACATCCTTACATCCCTTTTGATGAAGGAAACATTATTCTTGTTGACATTTCCCTAAGCAGAGCTGTGAAAATCCCTATTTTTTCCTTGGCGCGAGTAGCCCTTTATCTCCTTGCGCCGAACTTGGAATTTACACTAAGCCCACACCACTTGGCACTTTGTCCCAGTGTGATGCCCATGCCAAGCTATTTATGAAATGTTTTTTAAAAATAGAGGCAGAAGTTCCATTCCAACCACCTCGGGGATGAGTCATTGGGAGTGGTTGAACTGAAACAACCACGGGCCTCCTCCTTTAGCTAGTAGTTTCCACCTCCCTTGGAACATTCCTAAAGGATACGCCTCCCTTCCACATTTGTAGGGATCCCAACCTCCTCCTTTGCCTCTATATAAACAAGCCTTCTCTCTTTATGACAACTAGCTGAACTAGCTGTAGCTGAAGCTGAACAAAGAGAATTATACAACTGAAGTGTTGAACTTGAGAGACTAAGCTATAGTTGAATAACCGAGTTATTGAGAAGGTAGAACAAGGAGAAATCCATCGAGAGGTCCCTTATCGCGTTCGAATTCCCCGATGAGATTTGAGACGTGCTTCACCCGAGCCCCGCTGGAGGAGATCGCAACATCAGAGCATGGTTGTATCTCTTCTTTCTACCTATTAATGCAAGTGAATATTTTTTGGTTCTAGTCTTACGTTTTATCTTTATCGAATGAAATATGCTAGACTTCTTTGACTGATTAGTAGATTTTGGATGAAATTAGTATGTGGGATATGGTTGGCGTTTTTTGATCTTTGTGCAGGTGTCCAAGCGTGATAAGCGAAGGGATTGTGACTTGTTGAATCGAGAGCTAGCAGTTCTCATCACCACTACAATTGCTGACAATAGCATTGGACCATAGGTAGGCTATCTTATCGTGTCCTCTTTCATTCGATTATCTAGGAAACCTACACCTTAGCATGATTCCTTGTTACTAGATCCACCCTAGGGCTAGAGGGATTGTCTATGTCTGCAGAGAGGATTTACCTACATAACACTAGCAATGATGGTGTTGGGAAGGCATAGAACACTGGTCCCCACCCAATCTTCCCAGAACAAATGTTTTCCTAGGAATGGAGCATAAATGTTGTGAATATGGAGCCTCCCATGTGTGCCTTGAAGGTGACTTGTAAGTAATATACCGACATCAGTCATGTATGCCAATGCATCGAAAATAGATGGATCCCACATGGCCCCAAGGCCACTATAGTGCCTAGAAGCCCCTTTTTCACAAACCAAATAGTTATTACATATGAAGAGTTTCCTGAAAAAAATTATCGAAGGGTGTAAAGTTCAAACCAATTCCCTGAGTGCTCTGGATTGTGGGCATCACCCATACCCCTTATATTGAGGGAAAGAAGGTTCATGGGGGAACCCTGGTTGTGGATTTGTCCCCTCTAATTATCCTTCTAGAATGTTGAACTAACACAAAAGAATGTATATCAGTGCCCACCATGACTGCACCAGAATATTCCCCCTCACCTAGCAAAGTGAAAATATTTTTGAACTTAGGAGGACGCTTCTTTTTGGTAGAAGATGTTGGGAAAAATACTGAGAGGGGGCAGTGAATCAGTATTTACAAGAATCAAAATCTTTTACTTTTCTCTTACTAATTTCTATACGCGACTTTGATTAACCCAACTAGCGTATGTACGCAGTTATACTAACAGAAACTTGTGTATACCCAAATAACTTTACTGTTCAGATAAATATTCAGAAACATTATTTAGCTTAGATCATTAGTTATGCATCAAATAGTTAATTAGTAAATATGTGCAGTAATAACAGAATAAATTTTCATACAAGAGCATCAGACATGACCCCCAAGATTTAAGGTGGAAACCCAATACGGGAGAAAACCACCATTGTTGTCGTCTTTGTCTTCAATATTTATTATATATAAAACTATTTACAATGTTGTATTGATGCAGACTCATATCAGTACGTAGGTATCTACCTATTGAAGGTTGCAACCTTCTCTCATTCTCTAGCTGCTATTGGAAGGGAGCTCTAACCCCTTGATCTTGTTTACTAGAAAATACTAGAAGGGAGCTACAACTCCTTGAATAGAACACCAGCTTCTACTTACAGGAAGCTTCTACTTCCATGCTGAAGGCTTCAACCCTCAGATCCACTGCAGACCACGTTTCATAAATTTTCACACTCGATCCAACAGCTTAAACACAACTCAATATATAGATCAACACCAATAGCCACAACCCAATCTTTAAAAAGAACAGTGAAATCACTGTAACCAGAACACAGTAATAAACCCATACTTCTGAATCAACATGCAGAATCAATTAAACCTTGATCATTTATCACATTAAATGCATACGCCACTTCACTTTACTGTAACCTGCATGTATACACGCTTTCTTTCACACCAACCTGCGTATAGATCTATGAATATTGAATTTCCAGAATTTGATTAGACTCAGAAACATATCTGAGGGTTTCAGCCATACATCTTTTCAGATTTGCAGAACCCTTATTTAGTAAGCATCATCAATCATAGTTAATCATTCATTGATCATATTTGTACATAGTCAACTAGCAGCCTATATAGTGTTCAAACAATCGAGATCTACATGAAGAATTCATTAGTAGACAACAACAATAAATAGATAACTTCTTCATCAAGCTTCAGAAAACCCTGACTTTCATACGTTCTTTTGCTGAAACAAACCCATGTGCATACGCGCTTTTACCGTGACGAACCAGTGTATATATCTGTAAATATTCAAGGCTGCAGAAAGTTTCAGATCAACATACTTACCCAGATTTTACTTTTCACTTCAACAATCATGCACTAGGTCACAGATCTAAACATCTCACCAACAGATCAAGCAAATACATAGTAATTTTAGGTCTAGAGATCTTAATCCATCATTGTATTCATGGGTGCATCATAATTTCAGATCTACCAATAAAAAATAACCCATTCCATGTAGATATACTTCAGAGATAAGTATTTAATTAAAACCCATGCACTTCCACCCCTTTGCACTATTATCTTCTTCTCCTTATATAGGTTTATCCTTTCCCAATACCATGAGCCAAAACCACACAAGTGTCGATGGTATTCTTGGACGAAATCAAATAGACGACACAATGCTCAATATTGTGGGCTAAAACCATGGTAATGACCCCTGGTATCATCATTTTAGAGCGCAAAAGGCATACACTACTTTTCTCTTTCTTTTTCACGTGTGTACGTGACTTGGCTTGCACGAACTTGTGTATAGAATCTTAAATATGAATATTAACCATATGTTGTTGGACCTTCTGCTAAGCCAAAACCATATTGTGTTGGACCTTCTGCTAAACCACTATTCTTCTCCAGATGCCATATACTTCAGCTTTTTCAAGTGAGTTTCCATCAATAACAACATATGCAATCATAAGAATCTTGCCAATAGAAGGAGTGCATGATCCCCGTAACCCCCCTACCCCAGAGACTGTCTGGAAAAAATACCTTCGAATATCCAGAGGCTCCAGACTGGTCGAAGTGTCTGAAAGAAGATGATTTGGTTCCAAATTTGGAGTTAGAAGGGGTGGATGATAAGGAAAGGAGGGGGGTTTGTTAGGAATAGGCGAGGATGGTAGGGCCACCATAGGTGTAGGAGTAACAAACTCTAATATATCGAGACCTATAATACCCCCCCGCAGGTGAGAGTGGTATGAGGAACCAGCCATAAGGGAGGGAGAAACATCGACAAAAGGAAGAGAATGATCAGTGCACGTAGCCACATGGGGATGAATACCCTCCCCGAACAGGACTCCTCGACCCATCCCCAACCTAGACCCCTCATCCAATGAAACATGTATAAATTCTCAATTATATGTAAAAGGGGGAAGATAGTTATTTGTTTAAGGTCGAGCAGCTGCTAGATCTGATGGACAGATTGGTACCTCACCTCCACCAAGAGCTACAGCTGGAGACGACGACCCATGTGCAGCACCCACTGAAAAACATTGTGGAAAATCCTGGTGTAAGTGACCCATCGCATGACAGAGAAGACAATGAAAGGGTACCGCCCAATAATCGATAGAGATATGAATCAATGAACGACCCTAGCAAATTTCAATTTCCTCTAGAAAATCCCTCTCGAAATCCATGTTGATCAGGATCTAAGCAATGCGTTTGTCCAATCAACCCAGGTTTCCCCCTTCTAATAAGTAAAAATATCCTGGGTGGTTTGCTATATTACAGATATCCACCTCATTCCTGAGCTTGAGGGGCAGCCCCAACAATTTTTCCCAAACCAGTGTGTGGTGCCCTCTCTCAGTAATGTGGTCAAAACTATGTCCCATCTCCTCAACACCATAAACCCTCTTCCTTTAACCCAAGGTTCCATTAAGATGCACTATGAATCTTCCTCCGAGAGGAAATGGAAGAAAATATAACCCTTGGATAGCATGTTGATCTTCGGGCGATATTTGAGTTTTGGGAATCACTAGTGTTCCACCCATGATTTTAGTTGTTTTCCCATCATCCTTCAATGTTGTCACTTGTCGACAAGATCTTTCCACCGAAGCCGCTCTATACTTTCCCAGTATGAATCTGCTCCCAACAGGAGTTAGGGTTCCCCCGAGCTAGCTTTGATAGCCCTATAAAACTTATGGTGACTCTTTATTCTGCTAGTCTACAAATTGAAAGAGCCCGAGCCTGACTATGTTTTTGATTGACTAGAATCCACTGGAAAATTCGAGGAAAGCAAAATAGGCGGGAAGGATGGGTTCATCGATGATTGAGTTCCCTTCGATATTTCCTTGAACTCAATCTGATTACCAAGTTCTACTAGATCCTCCGTGCAGATGGAGGTATTAAATTGCATTTCCTCCATCTGTCACCCCTATGATCAAACCCCAAATCCTCTCGGTGGGAATTTCAGGTCACCTCCAGGTGGAAAGTTTTAGTGGCATCTGGTATGTACATTATTCTTGAGCCCCATGCCCATGTATCACCTACCAAATCCCAGCCACCATTAGGAACGAAATGGTCAAAAAAACAACACCAGAAATTTGACCAGAAAATTTGAAGTTTGCAACTCTAATATACAGGGGTCTTTCACATTTATTTTCTTTAGAAAGGCCCAATTCTATTATGGAGGCAAAAATATTATCACCGTATTTTTCTTTGAATGCAACATAACAACAATGAAGGAGTCAAGCTACTTTGTCACACCTCTCGTTGTTTTATATTAATGGTATATGTGCGCCTATTCAATTCCATGTTGTAGGTAGTGTTTTTCCAGTTAAGAGACCGATAACTTCTAGAACATGAGAGTGAATATCCTATGAAGCAATGACTGTGTGGAATAATATTTATATTTAGATAAAATTTATTTTTAAAAATACCACAAGGAATATTATTCCAGTGGAAACCAAGTATAAATAAATATATATACTAGAATTTGCACCAAAAGGGTGCAAAGATATGCAGGTAGAACTGTATATGAATGTCGAGTGACACATAGGTAGCATTGAAGGAAAAAATAATGTGGATGTGGAAGGCATGAGGAATCAAGAGGCTACAATATTCCTAAAGTAGAGCTTTCCAAGTGGGTAAAATTACTAGATACAAATAACAAACATAGGAAATCCAATATTTACTCGTGAAAGTCTTTATTGGGAAAATCAATGCCAAATAGATACTTATTATTTACTTAGCTACTTGGCCAATCTAGCCACATTGATACAAAGTCTTGTTCTATGTTCCAACATCAATCTCTTCCAAATGGTGCTTCACAAACTAGCTCTACGCTAAACCATAGATAAATTTATAGCAAAGGCACTTCACAAACGAGCTCTACACTAAATCATGGATACATATATAGAAAATTGTAAACTTCTAATCACAACAAAGCATTTATTTTCATTTCTATGTTATTGGATCCTTCATCAAGTTTTTTATATTTAGAATACAAAGTACAACACTCCATCTATGATAATCTTGGTCCACACGCAGAAGCAAGAGAGCATGGCTCCTAATACCTGTCAACTTACACCACACAATGCTATCATTTGAACGTACACGTGCATATTGAACATTTTCTCTTGACCTTTCATCACTACCTCATATCTGATAAGTTTGATCCACACACAAAACCTTACACCACACACTTGACAATGACATATATATTGAACATTTTCTCTTAAAAATAACATATAGAGAGAAATAAACCAGTGGTAGTGTTGTCACGACACATATATAACAGACCATGGTATAATGCAAAAATACTCAATAGTTTGTGGAACGATACAAAATAATAATGGCCTGCTAAAAAGGAATGAGTGAGTGAGATCATAATATTTTGAAATGAAGCTAGAGATGTCAGGGGAAACTTCCAAATATTTGTACTAAAGGTATCAAAAATTTTGGAATATACATTTGATCACTGAAAAAGGTATGTAGAAAACCTATGTCAAATGTATTGAAAAATAGATTTTAGAGTTTAAGGATGAGAAATGCTAAAAAGTACAACTTCAAAACATCCATCTTAATCCAGGTCAAATTTTAAAATATTCATTTAATCATTGAAAAAGGTATATGAAAAACATATCTAGTTTATTGAAAAAAAAAACTTTTAAATTCATATTTTGTAAGAGATTACCAAAAGTTGCAAAGTTAAATTCCTCCCCAACACCCCACACCCAACCCCGACACTTATAAGCCTAGACCCTCTAGTGAATGCATTTTCATAGAAGTCATTTGAGGTCAATGGGGAAGGAGGGACTTTCTTAATGATGTACTTCATGTTTGGTAAAGATTCTAGAATCTAAAATCCAATTTTCAAAGACCTTAAGCCATAAATTAATTTGGCAAAATTTGTATTCTACCTCCCACGGTTGGTTAACCTTTTCATAAATATTATAAAACTTGTCTTGTAAGTTTCCTAAAATTTATCCAGAATATTTTTCCTCATCATGCAACATCTCTCTCATATTCAAAAATTTTCACTAAATGACAACTGGAGAAATTTCAAAATGGAATAAGATGATTTTCAACCACAATCCAGCGGGAAAAATAATTTTTTCACCACTAAATTTGTAAGAGAGTTGGTCAAATGTTTTGCCCTTATTCTTAGTTTGAATTTTCTAAGGAAGATTGTGAAGCACTATCTTGATTTGAAGTTCCTTTTTGGAATCATTTACTGTTTTGCTAGCTATTTATTGGAATAATTTCCCAAGTCCATATTGTTGTGAGACTTGCAAGTCAAAGACAAGTCATGAGCCAAAAAAGTCAAAATGACTCAGAGGAAATTCATATTTGCATAGAAAATTTTTGACTCAAGTCATATGAGTTTGAGTCAATGCAAGTACGACTCACTAACCTTCCTATAATAACCAAAAGCTGCATCATTTTTTCTAGAAGATGTGTGAAGTTTTTCCTAGACCTCCTCAACATTTTAACCCTTTTATCTTGTCAACCTGTTTCCTAAGTAGAGTCTTGCAACACTATTGCATACATAAGGGATTAGGCAGCATTTAGAGGTTGCTTCAAATGTTGAAATTTTCCCGTAGAATGGAAACCAAAAAATCCACCAAAATATTATAGGTATTACTCAGAATTATTGAAAATTTTGTTTTCCTAGGATTTACTTTCTATTAAGGTTGTGATATTGCACCAAGAGGCACATTCCACAATGCATGCAAGGGAGGAGGGGAGGAGGCCATCAACTATTTGCAGTGTGTGTGCCCTTGTATGTATTTCTTAATAAACTAAATAAATAAAACATTGGCAGAGGTAAATACATGGCTAGCACTACTACAACCTAATTTAATGAAATCTTGAATTTCATTTAGATATGGTTTATATTCATTAAAAATGAATAAGGAAAGAAATAATATTTTTAAAGTTTAGTTCCATAAGGCAATAAATGAAGAGAAGAACATGAGGTTTGGGTGGAGTGATGAAGTGAGATTTATATGAAGAAAAGTGAAGCTCCTTTTGTTGCGACCAATTTTCCCAACATGTAACTGAACCTAGTAGAGTCTTCACTCAGTGTGAAATTTTATTAACAATGTTAGTGTTGTTTAAATCATTATGAAAATTATTTTGGTATGTGAATAAAATTTATGGTTTTGCAGGAATTCCAAAAATAACCCACAGGTAGTTCTCTAGAGTCAACAACAAACTTCCATATAACTGATACTGAAGTTGCAACAGCTCTGAGCCCATGGTCTCCATTTGCAATATCAACACTTCCCTCTGATAAAGATTGAGCTCATGGTTAACGATAGAGGGCTTGAAAGTATAGCAACTTGATGAATTTGATATAACTTGGTGAATAACAGATCCAGGGATAAGATGAATATGTGTTAGTATAGAGCCTCACTCAAATATCGATCTTGTTGGGAGGTAGATTAATGAAGAAAAAAATAAGAAGCTCTTACAAAGCCCATAACTTTGTGGTAGCAATAGGAATAAATTTCGACCTATCTTGACCTAACATGGCAGTTAGATCATTAATTTCAATGATCCATATCATTTCCACCATAGAATATTTTAAATATTTGTGTGGGTCATACCAGGATTTCACCACCGCAAAGTTGTCAGAGAATGAAATATTCTTGGTTGAATTTGCAGGATATTCAACATAGTTCTCATACTCGGGAAAAAAACCATGTATCAGATAATGAAATATACCTGGCCGATGTAACATCCCTCATGAAAATTACATTTAAAATGTAATAAAGGAAAAAATAATAACCACAGTCGATGGGACACATATTCCAAGCTGAATGGTGGGAAAAACATCCTAGCAAGTGTTCACTTCAGTTTATTATGGCTAACAAATTAGCAAAGGAAATGACAAAGGCTTTAGAAAGACAAAGTGGAATTTATTGGCATTAATTTATGAAAATAATGGAAATTAGGAGAAAAATAATGTGAAAGGTCATAGGATGCATGTGAGAGGAGGAAAATGAATAAAATAGAGGCCTCGTTAATAAAAAGGATTATGTGGATCAGTTGGGGGGATTTTGGTTCAACTTAGTTTTGGAGCACTTATTCTCTCTCTCTCTCTCTCTCTCTCTCTCTCTCATACTCTTGAGCACTTATAATTTTCTTCGAGCATATTGGAGAGTGTGGATACTTGGTGATTTGGAGCAAGAAGGCAAAGGAAGCCTAGGAAAGTGAAAGAGGACATCGGGATCAACAACTACAATGGGATTTGATTGCAGGTACCAAGTTTCATATATGTTTTCCTCAATAGTTTTGGCATGCATGGTTTATGCATGTGGATTTTCATAGCCTTTCCATTTCCTGGATATTCATGGTGTTGTGGGTTTATTTCCATTGATTGTTTTCTGGTTGGTTCTCATGATCCCTTTAGTTGTGGGTTCAGTTATTAGGTCCTGGAGCCTTGGTTGGACAAATGCTCTGGAGCCCGCTAGAAAACTATGGGTTGAGTTACTAGTCCTGGAAGCCTTTGTTGGGAAAATTCTCTAGAGCCCGGTGGATGGTTGTTGGGTTGAGTTACTAGTCCTAGGTCCTTGGTTGTACAAATGCTTTGGAGCCCAGAAACAACTGGGGTTGAGTTACTAGTCCTGGAAGCCATGGTTGGATAAGCTCTCTGGAAGCCATGTAATAGCTGGGGTTGAGTTACTAGTCCTGGAAGCTCTCGTTGGAACAAACACTCTGGAGCCCTGGAACAGCTTGGATAGAGACCAATATTTGATGCTTGTGATGTCCAACCGTGAGTTGGAGTCATTGGTTGAGGGTTGATGTGGTTTGGACTCTGGAAGCCTTGGATTGACTGTGATTGATGTGTTTATGAGATCCCACATTCATGATTGGAATATGGCACAGGGGTGATCAGCTAAGGTGAGACTTGGCTCAACCAATCTATGGTCGGGTAGAACGTGGAAGTCCCATATCTAGTTGGTTTTTACATTCAGTAAAGAAGAGCTCATTCCTTCGGTATTTGTTATGAAAATTATTGGTTTATGTATGGATTTTTTTGTTGTGATATCCATGGTATTTATGTTGGTTATAAGCATGTATTTTATCAGTGATGATGTATGGATCTATCTATGTTTTTTCCTATAAATGAATATACAATGTATATATGGTCAAATATATTGTATTGCAGCTTATGATGTAAGGGATAAATTCTTCTTAGCGATTTTCATATAAGTATTAGACCCCTATGTTTAATTCGGTTGTTTACACCCATAGATGCAATGTTTGTGACATGTTTGACGAAATGCCTGTCATGTCTAAGGTTACGTTGGTGAATTTCTAGGTAAAAGGACTCCGGTTCTCAAGGGGTTAGGGGCCGTGGCACAAATCCTAGAGATGTAGGCACAAAATTGACTGTTTGGGGCCCTATCCGCTACCTTGCCAAGGATATCCCATAGCTAAGGGTCTATAGCTACTCCCTTTCCCTTATATTCCCGCAGCTAAGGCTCAAGAGGGTCAAAATTCAGTCCCCCTTCAAGTTTAAGGGGTCTGTGAGGGTGTTTTACCTCTTGGAGGTGATGTTGATGTTGTGTAAGGTGTGCTTTTTGTGTTTCTGTTGGTTCCACTTCCTCAAGGTCATCTAGGAGGTTGAATCTCATATTAGTATCCTCGCATGGTGCTGGGTAAAATCCATAGTCCCTATTTACTCATAATTTTAATCGCAATCTGTGTGTAAAATGCATCCAAAATTCATTGCCCAACTAATCCCCAATCCGGGAAATCTCACAACATTCTTTTATTCTGAGCTGGAAATTTAAACAAATAAATCTGAGAGCTTTAATATCTCAAATCTCTGAGATTTGAGATATTAATTTCAAGTTTCTCTTGCATATAAAATCCTTGCACACACCTTTGTACTCAATCCAATTTCCGATTGGCAATATCAATACTCTATTTCCTGGAAAATTATATGTACCTTTGTGGAAACTCCTCTTCAATACTTGGGGTTTAGTCCTTCTAACAAAACCTGCTCACCAACTTGGAATCAATATATCATCCTTGTACTTACACACCCAAATACAATGGTCAACAAGCTCTCATTTAACCGTAAACTACTCGGACCCACAATTCATATGTTCAAACCAATATATGTACCACTTAAGAATTAATCCCAACGAACCAAACAATATTTTAATTGTTCAGGTCTATGCCTTATCATCATACATTTGTATTAGCTCTATTGCAGAGTATTTTATTAAACAGTCTAGGCCCTAATCTTATAACGTTCTCCGAGCCCACGCTAACATTCAATAATAACCTTCACTTTATAACCCGAGACTTTATATAAATAAACATATGCCAACGTGAACGACGCTGATCATACCTTTGTGAGACCCGCAAACCTTAGTTAGAATAGCAGTAGTCAATATATATCAGAGTTGGGCCCCAGCGTTAATGCACCTATCGCAGCCAACGGTTGTTGGTTTGTCGCTTCACTTCAGATGATCTGACGTCCCCAATCGAATATCGTGTGTTTTAGTTTCCCGAACGTTAATTCAAAAATGTTGCGCGATGTAAATGGTATCACGAAACCACTCTTCTCCACGTGTCAGTAAGATAGTGATATCGCATTGTTTTTACAAAAACAACTTACCACTTTCCACACGTGATACTGCCGGGTTTGGTTCTAAAACCACCTTTGCTATTCACGTCTTCGTGGTTCCGACTAACCCTATTTCAAGGTTCCAGTCGGCTCTTCAACGTTTTCTGTAGTTCAAATCCGCCTTCGACAGAAAACCCTTCCTCTATGTTGTCTCGTTCAATAATCAACATAACTCCACGATCCTTCACGAGGATTCATCCCAACATCAGAACAGAATTTTGATACGGTCGGCCTTTCCTCACACGACCATTATATATATTCAATTGATGTATAAAAAGTGTGTAACTATCAGCATCCGGGAGTATATGCAATTACACAGTCTTATCGCTTAACTCTTCCCTCACGGAGTGCCTTCACACATTCTGTCCAGTCACTGAGGAAATTCAAGGCCCAACACACAACCTTTAACCCAATAAATAACAATCCCTCTAATGGCTTCTACAGGTATGGCCAAGCATAATAATGAATTTCAGTAACATCAATTTATTTCAATCCCACGTAGAATCACAATTAACCCAATTACACAGAGCTCACACTGCTCATAAATTCCGCATAGTTAATTCGTGTTCCACTGAGATTTAAATGGCCTATATACACATAACTCAATCACCGAGTTTTTTATTGGTCACAGGGATTCAAAATTCCTTCATCAAGAACACATTCATATATTCACACTAACTTAATTCAACAAAAGCACAAATAGTACTGAAATCCATCTTTCCATAACACATGCATAAGGTTACTTACAATACTCTTAGTTGGCCAGATCCTTGATCAAATATCCCTTCTGCAATCACTATCTGCAGATCTCTTACAATTATACGCAACCCTAAGTAGCTCTCTATGCAAGTCCCTCTTTCTAATTCCCTTGAGGCTTAATTTTATACAAAAACAACAGAATCGACTCAATTCCTCTAACGCTCAAAAACTCTTCAAATCTCTAACTCTTAGAAAAATACTCTGACAGAAAAAGACGGACTGTCTCTTCCTATGCCCACTAATCATCCGGGAAGTTCCATTTTCCTCTCTAATTAACTAAAAATAACTCAACTATGAATAATTACATGGGGAAATAAAACATGAGACCCCCCTTTACATTTATTTATGGACAAAGGTTGTTTTGAGCCTAATTCCCCTGCATCAGACTCCCCAGGTTAAAATAGTTCATGATCTCCTGATCATGTGCTTTCATCTTCGTCTTCCTGGATCCCACATCTTGTTCTGCAACTGGTCATCTGTTGCAGCATTCTTCCTTTGTATTCCCCCTGGCTTCCATACTTTGTGCTGCAGCTTTCCACTGGCTGCACTTTTATAGCCTCCTTCTAGTTTTCTTTTGCTGCTACTTCTTTGTTTCTTAGTCACCTTCATCATCAGTTTTCTTATAATTTCAATTTCTTGATCTAATGTGTTTTCTGACTGCTGGACACCACTTCTCCTTGATTGCTGAACTTCTACTTCCTCTTGCTGTAATATCATGCTTGTTGTAGTTATTCCTACTGCCATACTTACTTCAGCTATGTCTGTAGCCCTTCTTACTGCCTCCCAATCATCCATACCCTCTTTTCTTCTGCTACAGAAAAACTCTTCTAGATTTTCACTCATGACAATTTCTCTACTCTTTGCCTTCATCAAATCTTCAGAGTGATATTTGAATTTCCAGTCATCATCCTCATCCCTTCTATTCTTCTGGACTAAACATGCCTTAGTCCTTCCATAAGTTCCTGCAGTCACAAAACAAACATCAACCTCATAAAATCTTTGTGTTTTATCCTCCTCTTCTGGCAACACTTTAGTTTGTTGCTCCAATATTTCTTCCGGAAACACTTCAATCAGCTGTTGCTCTACCATTTCACCTTCTTTTCTGAATGTATTTATAAAATATCCCATTTTTGTGTTTTCGTATCTTTATTTACGCGGGATGCCGAAATTTCAATTCAAAGATGTTCTGCTCTTGTTCTTCTTCCTGAAATCTTCGCACTTTCTCCTTTCTTCCCCGACGATTTTGCCAATCACCTCTAGTCTTTCAAATACTGATATTTCAGCCTTATCAGAGTAAAAATCTGATTTTCAAATCGTCGTAGCAGCCCCAAAAGTCTGCCATACAACCTTCTCGTCAACCTTCTCTTGGATATTCGAACAAGCCAATTCTTCTCCGTCCTCTGCAGAAATAATAAGTTCATTTACAGGAGGCATGATAGCCTCACCTTCATCCTTCTGCAACAATCCATCACCCCTAAAAAAAACTCCAAAAGATGGATTGTTTCCTGCCTTGCCTGTCAACACAATCAATTTGTCAAATTTTAATTCACAAGACCCGGTGGTCTTAATTGATGATCCAATCACCAATTCTTCTCTTCTACCAGCAAAGATTTCCGCACATGAGACATGACCATCTCATCTTCATATTCAGAATCCCCAATTCTGAAATTGAGGTTCTTTCTCTTGCACAGGATTCTGCTGATCCAACACACTCTCCAGTAGCTCAATTTCTCCATTCCACACCCATATCTTCCATTAAATTCTTATCCTTTTCTCAATGGGATCCGCTCAATGTCACAATTTATTCTTCTAAAGATCAACAGATCCGAATTTTTTCCAAACATTTGTTAAATAGAAATCATAAGGCTCTAAAGGTTTTTCCTTGGTCAGCATCTCAGTATGTTGTCCCAACTTTATTTTCTTCTCAATCAGCATATCAGTATGTTGATTCCAGCTCTTCAAAAAATCCTTGAGACAATTAGTTAGTCTCTCCTCTGGACCATCCTCTGCAAGGATGTCCCTCTGCTCTAGTTCATAAAAATGAACTTTCCTCTTCTCATTCATCTCTGTCCTTACCATCTGAACACCTTCTCTCTGTGTTTATGTCCTCTACTCCAGAACACTTAATTCATGCCACAATCTTGGCATCTCCTCTGAGAAAACACCTTCACAATCTACACTATCTTCTGTTGTCACTATCTCCTGAGACTTCATTAGAATATAATTTTGATTTCCCATCTCTACAAAAACTTCAGCTATCTGTCCATCACTCTTCATTTGGAAATTTAACAAAATAAATTTTTCATTATCAGCATTAATGACAAACTAATCATCACCAACCTCATTGAAACAATCTCTTCTAGAAAATAAGGAATTAATGAATTCCTTCTGCTGCAATAATTCGATCTGCTCCTCATCTGAAAGATACTCATCATACTTCACTTGGAAACAATTAGCTTCATTTAGCACAACCTCATCACATGAGCTGTCTCCATAAATACATGCATTCATACACAACTTGTCAGTTTTAAAAACATAAGACCTCATGGTCTCATTTGATGATTTGATCATCCAATCTTCTTGTTGTTCCAAGTCTTACATATGCTTCAGAGATTATTTAATAGTCTTCTCTTCTTCAAATTCTTCAAGTTGTTCAACCTCCAGCTTTTTGCCAATATCATAAAATAAAGCTCTTCTACTTCCAATATGTTGGAAAGCAGAATCTTTCACTAACTGCTCATGGACATCTTCAAAGCATGTAGGCTCTCCATTTTCCTTCTCAGTGACAACATCAACAATTTTCTCATCTCTGCATGGCTTTCCTGAAAACATACAAAATATGTCAGATGTAAGGCTCTTGGACCCTGTAGTGTACCTAGAGGGAATAATATGATGTATTAATATAAGAATGATAAATAAATGGGCCATAGTTAATAATTAAAGTGGTTAAACCACATTATGTAAGGGACCACATGTAGCAAGGGAATAAAGTGATAAGCCCATTGTATTGGATGTATGGTATTGAGAGACCCATGGTAACTACCCATGGTATTGCATGTATGAAACCTATATAGAGGTTAGAGACTCTCCATTGAGAGATGTCAAGGATTATTGTATGGGCAAGCATATGGCTTGTGGAGTGATCTCCTTCCTTAAGGATTGAATGTATGGTGTTGCCCTACCTTAAGGGTTTTGATATTAATGAAGATCTGAAGTTTTATCTTCTATGGTGTTATTTCTTGGCCATATTTTCCATTTCTTGGTCCCACTTGAAGCTTCAGTCTCCAAGTTCTTCTCCAAATACTCAATTAGTCTGAGCATTTCTTCCTTCTTCTGAGCATTCATCATTTTCTCCTTCTTCCTTTGTGGCCTCTGCCACTTTACCTTCTTCTTCATGAGCCAACCACCTCTCTGGTTTTTCTCTATCATCCTCTCCAGTTCATCAAGCTACTTATTGATCTTAGCCATATCTTTCCAATATTATTCATCAGTGAGTATCTTCCTCATGCCATTTGCTTTGGAATATTCCCTCACTCTTCTGTTGTGGCCTCCCTCAGAACCTTTTCAATCTCTGCTATGGCTATCAGTAGCCATTTTCTCCTCTAGGAGTTCTTCACTCACAAACTGCACTAAGCCTCTGCAACAACAATCTCTCTTGCTGCAACTTACCTCACCAATCCCTTCCTCTGGATCCGGCTCTTGGCAAGTACTGGTTCACTCTCTCTGGAACCTTCTGAGCACTCTCTTCTGCTCCCTAGGCTTCACTCTGCAACTTCTCTCAAGAACACCTCTATTCTTATATCATCCAACCTCTGTTGGGAATCTTCTGGGTTCTGCCACACTCTTTCTGCACTTAGAATCCCTTGCTGGACTCCTCTTATCAATGCTCTCAAAGCTGTAATCTGCTCTTTTTCTGAGATTTATTCCTCAATTGCTTGCACTCTGCACTCTGCAAACAATATCCTCCAAACCAAAGTTCAAATAGGCTCATCAACTCACCTCTCAAGATCCCTGAATGATCTTGCTTCTTCTTTCACCTGCACTGCATCTCTACCTATTGAAATCTTCAAGGCACTCTGTCTTCAACTCCAGATTCTGCACATCTGGAGAACTTCATTGCATACTAAATCAAATATGCAATTCATCAATTTTTTCTTTCCTGTTTCAGTACACGTGCATTTCAAAATAAAATTTTCAAAGAGATAATTCCATTCAAGCTCTAATACCATCTTGGTGCCGGGTAAAACCCACAGTCCCTTTTTACTCATAATTTTAATTGCAATCTGTGTGTAAAATGCATCCAAAATTCATTGCCCAACTAATCCCCAATCCGGGCAATCTCACAACATTCTTTTATTCTGAGCTGGAAATTTAAACAAATAAATCTGAGAGCTTTAATATCTCAAATCTCTGAGATTTGAGATATTAATTTCAAGTTTCTCTTGCATATAAAATCCCTCCACGCACCTTTGTACTCAATCCAATTTCCGATTGGCAATATCAATACTCTATTTCCTGGAAAATTATATGTACCTTTGTGGAAACTCCTCTTCAATACTTGGGGTTTATCCTTCTAAAAAAACCTACTCACCAACTTGGAATCAACATATCATCCTTGTACTTACACGCCCAAATACAATGGTCAACAAGCTCTCATTTAACCGTAAACTACTCAGACCCACAATTCATATGTTCAAACCAATATATGTACCACTTAAGAATTAATCCCAATGAACCAAACAATCTTTTAATTGTTTGGGTCTATGCCTTATCATCATACATTTTTATTGGCTCTATTGCAGAGTATTTTATTAAACAGTCTAGGCCCTGACCTTATAACGTTCTACAAGCCCACGCTAACATTCAATAATAAACTTCACTTTATAACCCGGGACTTTATATAAATAAACATATGCCAACGTGAACGACGCTGATCATACCTTTGTGAGACCTGCAAACCTTAGTTAGAACAGCAACAACCAATATATATCAGAGTTGGGCCCCAACGTTAATGCACCCATCGCATCCAACAGTTGTTGGTTTTTTGCTTCGCTTCAGATGATCTGACGCCCCCAATCAAATATCGCATGTTTTAGTTGCCCGAACGTTAATTCACAAATGTTGCGCGATGTAAATGGTATCGCGAAACCGCTCTTCTCCACGTGTCAATCAAATAGTGATATTGCATTGTTTTTACAAAAACAACTTACCACTTGCTGCCTCACGCGATATTGTCGGGTTTGGTTCTAAAATCACCTTTGCTATTCACGCCTTCGTGGTTTCGACTAACCCTATTTCAAGGTTCCATTCGTCTCTTCAATGTTTTCTGTAGTTAAACTCCGCCTTCGACAGAAAACCCTTCCTCTATGTTGTCTTGTTCAATAATCAACAAAAATCCACGATCCTTCACGAGGATTCATCCCAACATCAGAACGGAATTCTGATACGGTCTGCCTTTCCTCACATGACCATTATATATATTCAATTGATGTATAAAAAGTGTGTAACTATGAGCATCTGGGAGTATATGAAATTACACAGTCTTATCGCTTGAATCTTCCCTCACGAAGTTCCTTCACACATTCTGTCCAGTCGCTCAGGCAATTCAAGGCCCAACACACAACCTTTAACCCAATAAATAACAATCCCTCTAATGGCTTCTACAGGTATGGCCAAGCATAATAATGACTTTTAGTAATATCAATTTATTTCAATCCCACACAGAATCAAAATTAACCCAATTACACAGAGCTTACACTGCTCATAACTTCCGCATAGTTAATTCGTGTTCCACTAAGATTTCAACGGCCTATATACACATAACTCAATCAACGATTTTCGTATTGGTCACAGGGATTCAAAATTCCCCATTAGGAACAAATTCATATATTCACACTAACTTAATTCAACAAAATCACAAACAGTACTGAAATCCATCTTTCCATAACACATGCATAAGGTTACTTACAATACTCTTAGTTGGCCAGATCCTCGATCAAATGGCCCTTCTGCAATCACTATCTGCAGATCTCTTACAATTCTATGCAGCCCTAAGCAACTCTTTATGTAGGTCCCTCTTTCTAATGCCCTTGAGGCTTAATTTTATACAAAAACAACAGAATCGAATCAATTCCTCTAACCCTCAAAAAATATTCAAATCTCTAACTCTTAGACTAACCCTTTGACAGACAGAGATAGACTGTCTCTTCGTATGCCCACTAATCATCCGGGCAGTTACATTTTCCTCTCTAATTAACTAAAAATAACTCAACTATGAATAATTACATGGGGAAATAAAACATGAGACCCCCCTTTACATTTATTTATGGACAAAGGTCGTTTTGAGCCTAATGCCCCTGCATCATCTCGTCACATTTTTAGCTCTATTGGGCGGTTACTTGGGTGGATGTAGGAAGAGGGTGTTATAGAGTGGTATCAGAGCCAATTTCAACTCTTAGAATGGATGGGCGGTGTGTTGATCATGTGTTTATGTTGGTTGCATGTGTGTGTAGTATGCTTGTGGTCTATATGCACTTTCTGCATCAGTATTATGTGGTCCATGGTGGCCGTGGTGTCACCATGGAAGTGATGATGTTGTTGTTTTCAACCTGTCATGTGTGTATGACTGGTTAAGTGTTGTTCATGCTTATGTGTTTTTCGTGAACGCTTGTTTACATATTGTTACATATATTTACATATTGTACATGCATTTCTTGCTTATGCTAGGGTTACATATTGGTCATGCTTATGTAGTGTCTGTGTATGTTTTCTTGCATAATGCTCTATGTTGAATATGCATTGGTCATTCATTATTGGTTATACATGTCAAGTGGATGCATATGGTCAAGTTTGCGTTGGTTTGATTGAGGTTGTTGTGCATAAGGTCATTGTATGCAATTAAATCATCATGATGATATTTGATGAGATAGAGCAGGAGATGTATACCATCAAGGTGAATTTGCAACATTGGACCTCGAGGCAAGAGCAGATCATCATACAATTTTGTATGCTTGGCATGCAGGTATGTGATTCATGGTTGATGTAAGCATTAGGGTTACTTATATGTCTGTCATTCTATTATTTTGGTTACATATTTTGATCAATGTAGTCAAATACATTATGGTTATTAGTATTCATTTCATATTATGGAGGTTATGGTTACATACATTATAGATGCTAGTTGATTAGTGTGGTTATATGTATATGTGTCGAGTAGTCATGAATGATAGAAACCTACGGTGTTATGTAATGCTATTGTTGTTTTATGTTAGTTATGTTAAATTTTGTTGATGAGTATGATATAGGTTAACTTGTTGTTTTTTCATGATAGTTATCTTGATGATTAGGTTACATGTTGTTGATGAGCATGATATATAGTGTGTTGTTGTTATATGCTAGTAACTTGATGATTAGGGTAATTTCATTAAGATCTTGATGTTATATGTATCGTATTGCTTTGCTTTGGCTTATGTAGATGGTTAGAGTTATTATGTTCATGTATGAGTCTATATATTTGCGATATAGTATCATACTAATATAGGATAACTATGTATATGTGATTGTTAGGTGTTAATCATAATTTTTTATGAGATTATGATGTAAACATGTTAGCTAGATACTGATATGGATATCATGACCTTATTTATGATTGAGATAATACGCTGTGAATTTAGGTCACGCTAATATAGATTGATTGTGCAGACAATATAGCCTCCTCTTAGATACATTGAGGTATGAGTTTGATTATGTTGTATACTTGGTGCTTGAGTGTTTGGTGTCTATTACGTCATCTAGTTGATTTATTTAACATGGTATGTTTGCAAGTTTTTTTAATGTTTGATTAACTACATGATATGAGTATATGTGTCTGTAAGATTGCATGAAGGAATGATCTTGTTTAAGATGGTTGTGCTAACACATGTGTGTTTTCCGGTAGATACGTGAGTGTAAGTAGGTGATAGTTGTAACATTATGTATTATGACCAATGAATGTGAGTTGATTGTTGACTTGGTTGTTAGTCTTGGTAGATTTTGATTTAGAATTGATATATATGTTGTATTGATGTTTGTTACATATGGCTGACATGTGTGTTCAATAACAGATCAACATGTTTGGCACAACAAGGTAAGGTAAATAACATGTTGTATGTTTAATTATGCACTGACATTTATGTGTTTATGTCAGTATGATGCAGAGGATTGCATGGAAAAAGAGTCTTCCATGAAATCTTGAAGAATGCTTGAGCTGAGCTTTCCTTTGGAAGTATTGGTAACCATGGGGATTGAGTCATCGTGTTTATTGCTAATCTTGTGATTTTAGTCTTTTATGATTTTTTGCACTTGATTTGTGGTCTTGATTGCATCTAGTGCATGGCCATGCCACTTTTTCTGCATCGTTGTATTTTTATTGGTTTGCATGGTTTCTTCTTGTTTGTTTCTTGTTCTTTCCTTTTGTTTGAGAGTCTTGGGAATCAGTTGGGAAAGATGAAAGTAATGGAGCTCAGGGAGAGCTATGTGGTACCCAACAACTAATGAAAGACAAATATGAAGCTATATGCATGAGTAAGTGCAACGAAAGGTAAGAATTTGATAGTTGGTTGGATTGGTTAGGTCTGTTGTATCTTAAGAAACAATCCCTTGGCTGTGATAAGGAATCAATGCTCAAGAAATTTATATATATATATGTCACAGAAATATTATATCGAATGGTATTTTCTTAATCACCTTCATAAATTTATTATAAAACCGTCAAGAATCTGATGCAACAAATGCTTAACAATGCCATTATCTATTGATATTAATTGGAGTGATAAGAAGAATATGAAGGAAGGAAGCCCAAACTGATATGCTGATAAATAGAATCTATCACTTTAAACTTCAAAATAATTTTATGAAAGTGGAATAGTTAAAATGAAGGAGCGCCCATTAATGATATTTAACTCTTATTCACATATGTAAAAAGAGACCTGCAACTTCATTACTTCATTTTATTCATAGAAATAAAATACAGAATGGAAACTGGGAAACATATCAATAACAATAGATGCAATAATCTTGATCTTCATTCATTAATCATCAAAAAATTGAGTACAAAATTTGCAACGGTCCAAAGATCCAAAACTCAGAACCCTTTTTTTTCTTCTCTTTCTCTTTAAATACAATGTAAAGCAATTTGTAACTGCTGAAACTACTCCTAACTACTCAAAATACTTGAAACTTCTTAAACTACCTATTACATATCATCGAAATGTCTTATTACAATTACACTCTCTTAACAAAGATGAAATAAAACTTAAGTCCTAATCTATTTGTTGAATATGAATTGGTCCCGCTTCTGCTGTATTCTCCTAATTTGATAACTTGTCTTTCTTTGAAGTTGAGGGATCATTAGGTAGAACAGTCATCTAGGCTTTTCATTTATTCCACATGTTGATCATTAATTAACACCATTCATTTTTCCGAATTAACCTTTGGATAGACACGTGTTGAATTTTATGGCTGATGGTGAAACATTTAAAAGGTCGATTAAGGGGAAACAATGATGAGACAAGTATCGCGCTTGAAATGAAACATATGTACGAGAAGGGTCAAAATATAAAGAAAAAGGGTAAAGGTAATGCAAAAAGCGCAAAGGTATGGTACAAAGAATATAAAATGAAATAATTAAAAGGCTTGCCGCAACCATAATATGCAAGTGAGGGAACTCCCCATATGGGATTTCCGCGGGGGTCAAGAAGCGGGAGAGGGAAGAGGCCCATACCCCTGCGGAATTACAGTGACATGCCATGGGGTGGACCCAAGGTAAAGGCAACGTGGCAGAGAAAAGCGTGGAATTACAGTGACATGGCAGAACGGAATGCGGGACCTAGAGACTGGTATGCTATGTATTTAACTCGTCTTGCGAATAATGTGTTTCAAGAATCGTATGGTTTATGCGACAGGGAGGTAAGGTAATTTTTCTAGGCAAACTGGTACTGAAGCTCGTACCAGTATTAAACCCGGCACGCGGTGTTCACCTACTTCAAACTGACACCCAATCCCTATGCGCCGCGTGCTTCACTGTCAGTGTCCTTACGACACTTCCCCCCGTTTATTCCACCTCTCTGCCTTTTTACCTCAGAACACTCAGTCATAGATAACAGTATTCTCGTATTTTACTGCAGTAAAATTCGCAGGTTTTCCAACTACGGTATAAAATAAGTGGGAGCTAGTGCCAAAGTCTACCCAGTCACTATCAACACCCCCACGTCATTTTTTGAGCAGATTTCCCTACTGCACAGGTATTCCGTCCCGCATATTCCCTCTGCTTTCCTTTCATTTTAAAAAAGTTTTTATATGTTCGTCATGGGAAGGGGCACACCCAAGAAAATTGAACCAGAGACTCCTCAGGTCCAAGAAACCAGAAACCCTCCCGGGTTCGAGCCTTTTATTGACCTGCAAGCCGGAATCTGTGATCCCCAATACCCTTTTCCCATCAGCAGTATAAAACTCGAGCTTCTTAGGCGCCATGTCGAGAATAGAGATCGATATTGGGTAGTTGTATCAGGTTTATACCATCAGATTACTCCCCCAGTTTACCCTGTGGTCGATTTTATTTGCTGGCTTAGGGAGGCCTACGATGAACGTCGAGGCACATTTACCTCTGCACAGGGGAATAAGATTCTTTCTCTTTCCCCCAACATTATCAGGCAAGCCCTCCGGTTTCCCACCAGTGCCACCTATACCAGTTTCAATGAAGTGGCTTTAACCTCCCAATTCACCAAATTGCCATGGGAACATCAAAATGCCTTCATTTCTTCTATAACCAGCAATTAGGCTACGTCTCTTCCTGCTGTAGAACCTTTTTCGTTGAATCTGTTCAAAGAGGAAGTGCAGCCCATCCTTGCCCTCATCGCTGGTCTTTTAGGTGTAGGCGGTTTGGGGGAAATTTTCAGGGTATGTGTTTATTTATTGTGGCTAATGTCTCAAAAGGGGGTAGTTATGGATATCCCTGGCTTTCTTGCTGCTAATATTTAGACCCAGTTCCAAGAGCTTTCAGAAACGGGTCACTTCCGTTTACCTCTGCACAGGGGAATAAGATTCTTTCTCTTTCCCCCGACATTATCAAGCAAGCCCTCCGGTTTCCCACCAACGCCACCTATACCAGTTTCAATGAAGTGGCTTTAACCTCCCAGTTCACCAAATTGCCATGGGAACATCAAAACGCCTTCATTTCTTCTATAACCAGCAATCAGGCTATGTCTCTTCCTGCTGTAGAACCTTTTCCGTTGAATCTGTTCAAAGAGGAAGTGCAGCCCATCCTTGCCCTCATCGCTGGTCTTTTAGGTGTAGGCGGTTTGGGGAAAAATTTTAGGGTATGTTTTTATTTCTTATGGTTAATGTCTCAAAAGGGGGTAGTTCTGGATATCCCTGGCTTTCTTGCTGCTAATATTCAAACCCAGTTCCAAGAGCTTTCAGAAACGGGTCACTTCCATTTTTGTTCGATGGTCTTCTACCTTTTCTTATATCAGCATGCTGACAAGTTCGAGGGTTTGGGCTTAGATAGGGTATACGATGTCAATTCTGAACCCCGACCTGTTTTCGACTGGAACTATTCAGTACGCCAAATACCTAAGGGGGTGGGTTATTCTAGGTTCCTAAATGAGTTCATTCCCATCGTCTATACTATCATCCACGATTCACCCTCACCTAGGGTCTTTCCTGAAATGAAGAGCTGGCTGCATGCTAGTAAAACCCAGAGCACCAGGGATTGGTACCTATTCGACAATTACACTGAAATTTGGGTCTATGGAGCTAAGGTTCCCCCTTACCAGCTGCCTGTGTTTCCTGCTCGATGAGTTTATGCTCTAGAGTATATTCAGCAGACCTTCAAGGATGACCAACTCCACTTTGTCCCTGCAAAGAAGGGTTTCATCCTGAGACTCCCTGTCACTATCGGCCCGTTTGTTGTGAATTCAAGACACGCCCTTCCCATTGATTAGAAGTTGTTGCAAGGCATGGACCTAAGATAAGGGAAGACTTGGCCCTATGATCCTCGGGAGATTATCTCAAACAGAAGAAAGAGGAACAAGTCCACTCCTTATGTACATGAATCGAGACCGTTCATGGAGTGGAGGGCTAACTTTGAAACTTGGCCTTTGATTTTGCAGATGGAGACAGATTCATCTGCCACAGGGGAAGGAGAAGACGTCAATAAAGGCCAAGAAGAAGAAGAAGTGGGTCCCTTAGGAGTAGGTTCTCCCCTTCGCAAAAAGCAGAAAATTGTCTCAAGCGAGGCAGAGGTTATAGGGGAAGAACAACTTCTTGAACCGTTTACACCATATGGCCAGCCCGAAAGTAGCAAGGAAGGGATCAAAGTATTGAGAGATAGTGTCACCTCCTCCTACTTCTCTGAAGTCTCACAGGCCATCAGAGATTATACCTCACCAGTTGCAGTTGAAAGGACACCGAGAAACAGAACGATCAGGGATAAGTACGAAGTCGAGTTGGAAGGGTATGTCGAGAAATATCACACCAGGGTTTCAGCTTCCATGAATGTGGACACAGAGCACCTGGTATTGTCTATGGCCGAGGCCATCTTGGACCCTGATGCAAGTACCACTAGTTACAGGGTGCTAGAATATGCGATTGATATGGCCAAAGTACCAGCACCTGACAAATGCAATCTGTTTCAGGTGGTGGGCGATATGTTGAAGGACGAGGTAATGCGGGTCACTATTGCACTAAGAAAACTGGAGAAAAAGCATGAACAGGTGAGGGCAACCCTAAAAAGCGAGCAAGAAAACTCCCGCGCCAAGGCAAATCAAATACGAGGCCTCATGGAGTCGATCAAAGGAAAAGAAACTGGAGACATCAACCCTCAGCGCTATGTGATAGATCAATTATAGAGGGAGGTTGTGTCATTAAAAAGTAAGGTCAGCATACCGGCCTCCCACCATGTTCAAATGGCCGAATTGGCACAGGTAGAGAAAGAAAAAGCGGAATTGGCTGACACACTAGCAAAGGAGAAGGAGGAAAAAGAAAAAATGGCAGAAACAATCGCCACTCTTCAGAGTAGCTTGACAGAGCTACCGAACACATGGGACACGCACTGCGGCTACTACAACCCCACCAGAGATGAGTTCACCGTTAGAGCAGCTGAACGTAGTGAAAGCTGCAAATGATATATTAGAAAAGTAGGCATCCACCGCGAGGCAGAGGATCACTAATTTGGAAAACTCTCTGGCTGAGAATACCAGAAAAATAGAGACACTGCAGAAAGAGATTGAACAAGAGAAGAAGGAAAGAGCCGACCAGCATAAGACCATCAATGATCTCAACACCCATCTGAAAGGTAACATCACCCTCAGAGAAGGAAGAAAGATTATTTGGTCAGAGATCATTTCAACAGTAACAGAGCAGTGGGAGTTCCTGAAAGTCATCGAGGAAATAAAATCTTCTTTACTCTATCTCAGGAGGAATTTTCAGGAAGGGGATCTCGACTTGTCCAACAGAGCCCAGCACGCTAGGGAATATGTTTCTTTCTTGAAAGGGCTAAGAGCTAGTGAGGCGGAGCAGCATGGCATAGCAAGCCAGTTTAAGGAAGTCGTCGAATGCCAAAAGATTATTGACAAGGATTCGACCCGCGTTATAGCTTCGAGGGCCCTACAACAGTTGGCAGCTAGCGTGGACTGATTTGATGCTGTTTGGGCCGAGATCACCACGGCAGGACTTCCATCATGCTGGAACCCTACCACCCCTTCCATACTACGATCATTACCACAATATGAAGCACGACTCTAGGAAGAAAGGGACCGGACGAACACCTTGTCAGATAAAACCGCTCGGTTAAAAGCAGAAACAATTGTCTCAACGTTCCGCCCAGAGTTCGTCCTCCTTCATATAATAAAACATAAGATCCCTACCGAGGCAAGCCTAAATGATGTCACTTAGGCCTTTATCAAGGTGGAAGGATTTGCTGCTATGCCTGAACCTTCAGCGGGCAGTCAGCAGAGGTGCACCCAATTTTCCAGCCAAATCGCCAGCTCGTCCGCAAATGTTCCACCACTTGTGTCAGCAACCACCTCGACCCCGTCTCTCCAATGAAACACTGTTAATTCATGATCTGGTCCTAGAGGCCTTTTTACTTTTACTTTAGTTATTTATTTTCAAGTTTCAAGTGGAATTTATGTTTCACTCCAGCATTTTACTTTTCTGCTAAGACTGTTATTTAACATTTTGTTTCAGAATGGCTAATGCCTAACTGTAAATTATGAGAGGCCTTTATTCCTCATCATAAGTTTTGGTTATTTTGATAAGGACCTTTAACAAATTTTTGGCATGCGTAGAAGATATTTTTCCAAAAAATATCTTCTCGCTCATGTATGGAGGTTTCTATATAAGCTAGATCAGAGGAGGAAACCAGGTTCCAAATTTTCTTAAGAATTGATTGTAGAAGAATTTATTGTATGCATTTTGTGGAAGCTTTAATACAAATGTGAGGAGCCCGTTGGGTCTCAATGAGAAGGAGTTTTATTTTTAATAAGGATTCTGGTCTTGGTGCTTTATAGTGTGTAATTCTCTCCTATATGTTGTAGCTTAGCCGTTCATTTCATTTACATCCATTTATCTTGTATCACGTTTTGGAATGCGAGTAGCCCACTGTTTTTGATATAAATTTATCCTGGTTGATACTTATGTCATAACCTGTTTGGAACTTTAAATATGGCTCAGGCATGATATGCTGTCTCATTTTCAATTCACCTGTATTTCTGCTATACTAGTTGCTATGAGATGTTATTTACAAATGTTGTCATCATGTGTGGATTCTTAGTTTCGTAAGCCCACTACATGCTGGTATATATTTCTGGATGTTGTCTCAATAACAGTTAGTATTTTCTTTATTCTATGTATGCAGTAGATATTTTATTACTACCAATCTATGTGAAATGTTTAGAATCCAGCCCTCTTTACAGTGAAGCTGCCTTTGAATTGTCTGATACAATTCGTGTTAGAGTTTCACACCTTGCCCCTGCAGTATTACTTTATCGATATCAAGCTTCTGAAAGTTTTGGTCCCATTCAAGCTAATTTTCCTGTTACAAGAAATAGTATGAGAGTGTTGCTCTGCTAATTATCACTGTCATATCGTATTGCTCCTTGCTATATAAGATGTTCTAGGCACTGGTATTTCACAACTCAAGGTTGTCTCTAGGATTGACAACATCTTTTGGCACTGTTGCTGGGGAGACGAAGTTCAAAGAAATCGAAATCCCTGGGCCTCGAAAAAACCTTTATTCACTCTTCAAGTAGGTGAGCACGGAGAGTTGAGAGTTGTATATCCCTCACCTTGGCGACTCCACTTTCATTTTTCAGATTAATCTATTTGCAGTCCTGGCTCCTCGAAAGTCACACCTTAGGTCAGATACGTCTCAGCCAAAGACACCCTCTGTGTCTGACCCAAAGAGAATCCTACATAGAAGAAAATGGAGGGAGAGACAATTCATTCATACTGAGATCCCACAATTTTCTTTAGAAGAATTTCCTTCTTCCTCTTCTCAAGTAGCCCAAGTGCAAGATTCTGACTCCGTTGTAGGAGAAACCGGTTACTACTCAGATAGTCTACCTCTGGGAAATATCCAAGATAAGGACGAGGCTGAATCAATAGATACCACTCGTTACACATTCCACCCCACCTCAGAGGCTGAAGAAGTCAAGGAAGTCACTAAAGTATCTGCTATTAATATTCCGCCTTTTTTGTCATCACCCCAAGCTGCTGTCCAATACATCCCCATTGTCATTCATACCTCACTTCCACCACCTCCTCCGCTTACACATCAAACCCTTTTGTTACCTCCACCTCCTCCTCCAATGGAAAATGTTCCGGGCTTCTTGCTGAATAAATATGCCCCCCTAGAATTACCTCAAGTGCTGAACGACATGCCACAGGACTATCTAAAGATCTTGCCTCGTTTCAATGGAGAGAATGAGATCGAAGCTCAAAAACACCTTGAGGTCTTATGCTCCTTCATAGAAAATTTCAACGTGGAACATCTTGACGTAGTCCTAAGACTATTTGTGCAATCTCTGGATGGTGAAGCCAGGAAATGGTTCAAGACTCTGGGAGATCATTCTGTCACCACTTGGGATGGAATGGAGGACACTTTTCTCAGAAAATGGGGAGAAAATAAAGACCATGGACATTGTCTGACTGAGTTTAATACACTCAAGAAAAGACATAATGAAGGGGTGGCCGAGTTTATTAAGATATTTAACAAGTTATACTTGAGCCTCCCCGCAGAGATGAAGCCTCACCAGACCGCTGCCAAGGTCGTGTTTATGGCAGCGTTTGAATCAGAATTTGGCTTCTCTCTGAGAGAAAGAAAGCCAGCCACCCTGGATGATGCTCAAACAGATGAACTGGAACTTGAGGCAAACTTTGCCTCCACTGGTAAATCCAAGGGAAAATCTGAGCAGGATACTAGGAGAAGGGGAAAAGAAGAAGTATCCACCTCCAACCAAGATAGGGATTCAACTAATGACAGGATTGAGGAGATGAACAAGATGATCAAGAACCTTTCAAGTAAGCTGGTTAAACTTGAAATGGAGGCAAAGAATTCATCCTCCAAGAATTTCCAAAATGCCCCAAACAGAGGTTATAACCCTCAATACAGGAAGCCACCCTTGCAGATATTGCAAAGGGGACAAAAGGAGCAGCAAGATTAGGTACCACACCCTCTATACTTGGAAGGGAAAGTAGAGGGCCCTACAGAAGACATCAATTATGAGCAAGAGGAGGCATACCTTGCTTTCTCAAACAGTGACGAAGTTGAATGCCCCCTACATGAAAGTGACGAAGCGAAGGTGCAGGCACACACAGAAAGAAAATCTAATGAAGACACTGAAGATCCTGAGATTGATGACTACTGCAAGCAGTTCGTCGATTTCATGCAAGCTCACTTCAATAGAAGATATGACCTCAGATCTTCCAGGAAGATAACTCACACTCAGGATCAAGAGGATGACATACCCCAAGAAGAAGCACCTGCTCAGAAGGAGGCAACGTCTCAAAGGACCCCAGACAAAGGTAAGAGGCCCCTTAACCAATATTTGCAGTCTGCTGATCAAATTCCTTCATATTCACAAGTGGCCACACCCCCTAGTGTCAAGACAATGATAAAGGAAGTTAAGTCTCTTCCCCATAACAAAGGCTCCAAAGATAAAGAAACAAAAGAGGTGTCAGTAGATAGGTCCTCCTCTGCCTTCAGTTTACAAAAGGAGCTCGAGAAGGTGAAAATCCCAGTTCCCTTGACTGAACTATTAAAACAACCTGCATATCAGTCCCAGGTCACATCCTTTATGCTCCCTCCAGAAGTGATACACATTCCAGACAGTCTGAACCTTCAGGAAGAAAGGCCTATGGTTGTTTTTGGTCCGCATGTTAAAGAATTAGATGCTGCTACCCCCCCATTTTATGTGTCTTTAGTAATACATGACCTGCTGCTGCATAACTGTATGTTAGATTCGGGAGCCTCTCATAATCTTTTACGCCTCTCGGTCATGGAACAACTAGGACTACAGATCACCCACCCATACAAAGACCTTTACTCATTTGAATCCAAAAGAGTTAAGTGCCTGGGCATGATAAAGGACTTAGTGGTCAATTTGGCTCAGATCCTAGCAAAAAGTGTAGTGATGGATATAGTGGTGGCTGACATTCCAGCTCGCTTTGGCATGCTACTGTCAAGGTCTTGGGGGACCAAAATTGGTGGATCGATCAAGTTGGACCTGACCTATGCCACTATCCCTGTATTTGGTGGTCAAGAGAGGAGGTTGTACCGAGAAACCAGATTTGTCAAGACAGTTACCAAGGCAGATGACTCAGTTAATTCTCCAGTTTATAGCAGGGAGGGATATTTCCCATGTTTAATGCTAGAGGAAGATCAAGAGTATGCTCATGAACCGTCATTTTTCCAGATCAAGATAGAGCAGTCCATACAGAGTCCCGAATCAGAAATCTGGACACTTAATTTTGATGGGGCTAACTCCAAGGAAGGTAATGGGGCCGGGGTGTTATTGATTTCTCCTGCAGGCCAATGGGTCCCTTTATCTTTCAAGCTGGAGTATGAAACCACGAATAATGTGGTTGAGTATGAAGCACTTCTACTGGGGCTGCAGACAGCCAGGAGTATGAACATACGAAGTCTAAAGGTTCTGGGAGATTCATAATTGGTAGTCAGACAGGTGAGGAATCAGTGCCAAACCAAACATCCTAGGCTAAGGGCTTATAGGAATGAAGTTTGGGATCTGGTGGAGAATTTATTCTTGGCATTTACGATGAAGTGCCGCTAGTACTTTTCGTCCACCTCAGAATCCTCTCTTGAGATACGAAATTGAGATACGTTATCGGCCATCAATCCCAGACAATATCAAACATTGGCAAGTGTTTGAAGATGAAGAGCAGGTGAAGAGATTCTTGGAAACAGTTGGAGAATTTTCCAACATGGAGATTGATAGTTGTGAGGAGGAGGAGACCGAAGACACTTTAGGAGATAAGTGGGAAGAAAAGGTAGCTGGCCACAAATTTCTGCAATTGAAAGGGAATGTCATTCCCCAAGGACTAGTACCCTTAGAAACATTGTTTAACAATAACGACATTCCACTACATCCGAGCAAAGTCGTGGAGGAGAATCAGGTAGAAGATCTGAATCTTGGCACTAAGGCTGACCCCAAGATCGTGAAGTTGTCCAAGAAGGTCCCGGAAGAGTATAAACAGTCTTACCAGAAGTTATTTTAGTCCTATAAATATGTGTTTGCATGGTATTATAAAGACCTAAAAACCTTTGATATCAGCATTATGTAGCATAAAATTCCACTGAAGGGAGACACAAAACCACACAAACAGAAGCTTAGACAGATAAATCCCCTGTTGCTACCCTCTATTGAGAAAGAAATTAAGAAACTGTTGAAGGCCAAAATCATTGTACCATTGAGATATTCTGAGTGGGTAGCAAATTTAGTCCCTGTACGGAAAAAGAATGGATAAATAAGGCTATGTGTTGATTTCAGGAATCTGAACAGAGCATCCTTAAAGGATAATTATCCACTACTGAAGATGGACCACATCCTGCAGAAAGTGGTAGGAGCATCTCGAATGTCGATGATGGATGGATTCTCTGGGTACAATCAGGTGGCTGTACTACCAAAATATCAAAAGAAGACTAGCTTTACCACTCTGTGGGGGACATTTATGTATGCCAGGTTGCCTTTTGGGTTGATTAACGCAGGGGCTTCCTTTCAGAGGGCCATGGACATTGCTTTTATCGGAGAGAAAGATAAGTTTGTGGTGGTATGTTTGGACGACATTACTATGTTCTCAAAAGATGATGCAGAGCACATTGAACACCTTCGCAGAACCTTCGAGAAGTGCAGAAAGTATGGCCTCTCCCTCAATCCATAGAAGTCTCTGTTTGCACTGGAAGAGGGCAAGCTCTTGGGACATATTGTAACCAAATATGGAGTAAAGATAGATCCCAAGAGAGTAGAAGTCATAAATGGAATTTCCCTTAACCAGAAATAAAAAGGAAGTTCAGGTGTTCCTGGGTCATATAAAATTTTTGAGGAGGTTCATCCCTAACTATGCTGAGATAGTTAGGCATATTACTGACATGCTAAAGAAGAACAATGAGGTTAAGTGGTCACAAGAATCACGAGAAGCTTTTGCCAGGATTAAAAATGAATTTTCTGAAGCCCCCGTGTTAGCCGGGCCGGACTATGCCAAACCTTTTATGATATTTTCCTTTGCATCACCTCATATAGTTGTAGGAGTTCTGTTGCAGAAAAATGAAGATGGGTACGAGCAGCCTATTTCCTTTTTCAGTCAGGTGCTTCGTGATGCTGAGCTGAAAAATAACATATTGGAAAAGCAGGCATATGCTCTGGTGAAATCCATCAAAGCATTTCGTATGTATGTCCTCCAGTCCCACATCATTGCATTTGTTTCCACAGCAGCTGTTAAAGATATCCTTATCTAGGGAGATAGTGAAGGAAAAAGAGGAAAATGGATAGCCAAAATACAGGAGTATGAGCTGGACATCCGCCCTACTAAACTAATCAAGGGACAAGGGTTAGCCAGAATCTTGTCTGAGTCAAATTGTTAGGCTCTGGGCATAAACCTGTCCATGGTGGCAAACGAGGCATATGAGGGGAAAGAAGAACCACAGGGAGTAGAGATAGCTTCCCAGAAGACACATATGAAGTACCTCACCAGCTAGTGGTACAAGGAGATAGTGGAATATATTCTAACACTAAGTTTCCCACCCAGCTGTGAAAAAGCTAAATACAGAACACTGAGGTTGAAGTCACAGAAGTACATGGTTGCAAACGGCCGGCTGTACTGGAGGGACCCCTCAGGCATCCTACTTCTATGCCTGACAGAGGAAGAAGTAGAGGGCATAATGGCTGAGTTTCATGAAGGAATCTGTGGGGGCCATTACAGTTGGAGGGCTACTGCTCACAAAATCCTAAAGGCTGGATTCTTCTGGCCCAAAATTTTTGGGGATGTGTTTGCTTGAGTCAGAGCTTGTGATAAATGCCAAAGGTTTGCTAAAAGACAGAAGCTAGCACCTCTGCCCATGATCCCCGTTCATGTAGATGAACCATTCCTGTAGTGGGGAATTGACTTCATCGGTGAAATACATCCTTCGTCCAGAGGTCAGCATAAGTGGATATTAACTGCCATGGATTATTTCACAAAGTGGGTGGAAGCTATACCCGCCAGGAACGCAACATATACTGTGGTGATGAAATTCATAGAAGAAAACATCATGTTCAGATTTGGCTGTCCTGCCAAGATTGTGACCGATAATGCACAGGCCTTTAAATCTGCAAAGTTTGTCAACTTTTGTCAACAGTACAACATTGCACTAGGTCACTCTACAGCCTACTACCCACAGGGAAACGGCCTAGCAGAGTCATCAAATAAAACGCTGGTAAGAGCACTAAAGAAAGCTATCAATGAAAATCAGAAGAATTGGGATTCCCAGCTAAAATTCGCTCTATGGGCTAACAGGATTACCAGCAAGAGAGCAACTGGGAAGTCCCCATACGAATTAGTATATGGAAGGGCAGCAATCTTCCCTGTGCAGTTAGCTTTACCAGTAGCTCGATTCATGCAGGAAAGTCAGGAAGAACCCGATGAGGTGGCCAGGAGAATCAACCAGCTGGTGGAGCTGGAAGAAACGTGGAATTAGGTGAGTCAGAGGCTAGTTGAATACCAGGATAAAATGAAGGATATTTTCGATCAACATGCCAAAGACAGAAAGTTATAGATAGGGGATTTAGTGCTCAGATGGGATATTCGAAGAGATGATAAAGGGAAACATGGTAAATTCGACCCCCTCTGGTTCGACCCCTTTAAAATTGTTGAACAAGGAGACAACAACACTTTCAGGCTGGAAAATTTACAAGGAGATATGCTCTACGCCCCTGTAAACGGTCATTTTCTCAAGCCTTATTTCCGGTTTTGAGTCAGGCCGAGAGAGCCTGATGTATCATATTGTATATTAGTTTCTGTTTTCATCTTTGCTTGAATAATGCATGTGTCGCGATGGATCATGAAGAGGAAAATTAAAAGGGCTGAGGAATGGGGTCCACAGAAGATAAACAGTTGGTCTGCGAAGTTCTCGACACGCTCAAGAATGAACGTGTCGTCCCCAGGTGGAGCCAATGTTGATCATTAATTAACACCATTCATTTTTCTGAATTAATCTTTGGATAGACATGTGTTGAATTTTATGGCTGATGGTGAAACATTTAAAAGGTCGATTAAGGGGAAACGATGATGAGACAAGTATCACGCTTGAAACGAAACATATGTATGAGAAGGGTCAAAATATAAAGCAAAAGGGTAACGGTAATGAAAAAAGTGCAAAGGTATGGTACAAAGAATATAAAGCGAAATAATTAAAAGGCTTGCCGCAACCATAATATGCAAGTGAGGGAACTCACCATATGGGATTTCCGCGGGGGTCAAGAAGCGGGAGAGGGAAGAGGCCCATACCCCCACGGAATTACAGTGACGTGCCATGGGGTGGACCCAAGGTAAAGGCAACGTGGCAGAGAAAAGCGCAGAATTACAGTGACGTGGTAGAATGGAATGCGGGCCCTAGAGACTGGTATGCTATGTATTTAACTCGTCTTGTGAATAATGTGTTTCAAGAATCGTATGGTTTATGCAGCAGAGAGGTAAGGTAAGTTTTCTAGGTGAACTGGTACTGAATCCCGTACCAGTATTAAACCCAGCATGTGGTGTTCACCTGCTTCCAGCTGAAACCCAATCCCTATGTGCCACGTGCTTCACTGTCAGTGTCCTTACGACACTTCCCCCCATTTATTCCACCTCTCCGTCTTTTTACCTCAGAACGCTCAGTCGTAGATAATAGTCTTCCCGTATTTTACTGCAGTAAAATGCGAAGGTTTTCCAGCTACGGTATAAACTAAGTGGGAGCTAGTGCCAAAGTCTACCCAGTCACTATCAACACCCCCGCGTCATTTTTTGAGCAGATTTCCCTACTGCACAGGTATTCCGTCCCTCATATTCTCTCTGATTTCCTTTCGTTTTTAAAAATTTTTTATATGTCCGTCATGGGAAGGGGCACACCCAAGAAAACTAAACCAGAAACCCTCCCAAGTTCGAGCCTTTTATTGACCTGCAAGCTGGAATCTGTGATCCCCAATACCCTTTTCCCATCAGCAGTATAAAACCCGAGCTTTTTAGGCGCCATGTCGAGAATAGAGATCGATATCGGGTAGTTGTATCAGGTTTATACCATCAGATTACTCCCCCAGTTTACCCTGTGGTCGATTTTATTTGCTGGCTTAGGGAGGCCTACGATGAGCGCCGAGGCACGTTTACCTCTGCACAGGGGAATAATATTCTTTCTCTTTCCCCTGAAATTATTAGGAAAGCCCTCCGGTTTCCCACCAGCGCCACCTATACTAGTTTCAATGAAGTGGCTTTAACCTCCCAATTCACCAAATTGCCATGGGAACATCAAAATGCCTTCATTTCTTCTATAACCAGCAATCAGGCTACGTCTCTTCCTGCTGCAGAACCTTTTCCATTGAATCTATTCAAAGAGGAAGTGCAGCCCATCCTTGCCCTCATCACTGGTCTTTTAGGTGTAGGCGGTTTGGGGGAAATTTTCAGGGTATGTGTTTATTTCTTGTGGTTAATGTCTCAAAAGGGGGTAGTTATGGATATCCCTGGATTTCTTGCTACTAATATTCAGACCCAGTTCCAAGAGCTTTCAGAAACGGGTCACTTCCGTTTTTGTTCGATGGTCTTCTACCTTTTCTTATATCAGCATGCTGACAAGTTCGAGGGTCTGGGCTTAGATAGGGTATACGATGTCAATTCTCAACCCCGACCTGTTTTCAACTGGAACTATTCAGTATGCCAAATACCTAAGGGGGTGGGTTATTATAGGTTCCTAAATGAGTTCATGCCCATCGTCTATACTATCATCCACGATTCACCCTCACCTAGGGTCTTTGCTGAAATGAAGAGCTGGCTGCAAGCTAGTAAAACCCAGAGCACCGGGGATTGGTACCTATTCGACAATTACACTGAAATTAGGGTTTATGGAGCCGAGGTACCCCCTTACCAGCTGCCTGTGTTTCCTGCTCGACGATTTTATGCTCTAGAGTATATTCGACAGACCCTCAAGGCTGACCAACTCTACTTTGTCTCTGCAAAGAAGGGTTTCATCCTGAGACTCCCTGTCACTATCGGCCCGTTTGTTGTGAATTCAAGACACGCCCTTCCCATTGTTGAGAAGTTGTTGCAAGGCATGGACCTAAGACAAGGGAAGACTTGGCCCTATGATCCTCGGGAGATTATCTCAAACATAAGAAAGAGGAACAATTCCACTCCTTATGTACATGAATCGAGACCGTTCATGGAGTGGAGGGCTAACTTTGAAACTTGGCCTTTGATTTCACAGATGGAGACAGATTCATCTGCCACAGGGGAAGGAGAAGACGTCAATAAAGGCCAAGAAGAAGAAGAAGTGGGTCCCTCAGGAGCAGGTTCTCCCCTTCGCAAAAAGCAGAAAACAGTCTCAAGCGAGGCAGAGGTTACAGGGGAAGAACAACTGCTTGAACCGTTTACACCATATGGCCAGCCTGAAAGTATCAAGGCAGGGATCAAAGTAATGAGAGACAGTGTCACCTCCTCCAACTTCTCTGAAGTCTCACAGGCCATCGAAGATTATACCTCACAAGTTGCAGTTGAAAGGACCCAGAGAAATAGAACGATCAGGGATAAGTACAAAGCTGAGTTGGAAGGGTATGTCGAGAAATATCACACCAGGGTTTCAGCTTCCATGAATGTGGACACAGAGCACCTGGTATTGTCTATGGCCGAGGCCATCTTGGACCCTGATGTAGGTACCACCAGTTACAGGGTGCTAGAATCTGCGATTGATATGTCCAAAGTACCAGCACCCGACAAATGAAATCTGTTTCAGGTGGTGGGCGATATGTTGAAGGACGAGGTAATGAGGGTCACTATTGCACTAAGAAAACTGGAGAAAAAGCATGAACAGGTGAGGGAAACCCTAAAAAACGAACAGGCAAACTCTCGCGCCAAGGCGAATCAAATACGAGGCCTCATGGAGTCGATCAAAGGAAAAGAAACTGGAGACATCAACCCTCAGCGCTACGTGATAGATCAATTACAGAGGGAGGTTGCGTCATTAAAAAGTAAGGTCAGCATACCGGCCTCCCACCATGTTCAGACGGCCGAATTGGTGCAAGTAGAGAAAGAAAAAACGGAATTGGCTGACACATTGACAAAGGAGAAGGAGGAAAAAGAAAAAATGGCAGAAACAATTGCCACTCTTCAGAGTAGCTTGACGGAGCTGCCGAACACCTGGGACACGCACAGTTGTGTGCCCACTGCAACCCCACCAGACACAAGTTCGTTGTCAGAGCATCTGAACGCAGCGAAAGCTGAAAATGATATATTAGAAAAACATGCATCCACCGCGAGGCAAAGGATCACTAATTTGGAAAACTCTCTAGCTGAGAATACCAGAAAAATAGAGACACTGCAGAAAGAGATTGAACAAGAGAAGAAGGCAAGAGCCGACCAGCAGAAGACCATCATTGATCTCAACACCCGTCTGAAAGGTAACATCACCCTCAGAGAAGGAAGAAAGATTATTTGGTCAGAGATCATTTCAACAGTAACAGAGCAGTGGGAGTTCCTGAAAGTCATCGAGGAAATAAAATCTTCTGTACTCTATCTCAGGAGGAAGTTTCAGGAAGGGGATCTCGACTTGTCCAGTGGAGCCCAACACGCCAGGGAATATGTTTCTTTCTTGAAAGGGCTAAGAGCTAGTGAGGCGGAGAAGCATGGAATAGCAAGTAGGTTTAAGGAAGCCGTCGAATGCCAAAAGATTATTGACAAGGATTCGACCCGCGATATAGCTTCGAGGGCCCTACAACAGTTGGCAGCCAGCGTGGACTGATTTGATGCTGTTTGGGCCGAGGTCACTGTTAGCCACCTATAATATTTGTTATAGCAAAAGGTGGCTAAGACTGTTTGAGCCTTCAAGGAAAAAATTTCATTACTCAAAATTGTTGGCTCTTGAAGACTCTTAAAGGCCTCCTGCCTCTGTCCAGATCCTATACTTTTGTTGTCATCCCAAAAGACTTTGAAATCCTGTTGATTTCCAAAGCCAAAATATTGCTGCAAACACCATTTTATCCTTTCCCTTCTTCCCAAATTAACTTCATCTTTCTATCCCCCTATTTCCCACAAAAATCCCTCATTTTCACATTTCTGCCTTTTCCCCTCATCAAAATCCCCTTTATAAGGTTTAAGACTCACTCTTGGCCTTATCGGAACCCTCTAACCTTTGAAAATCATGAGAAAAAACCCTTAAAAACCCATTTTGTTATATATATTGGGCTTAAGCCCCCTTGGGCTAAGTCCCTAGCCTTTCCGCCCATACACCCTGGCGCCGTGACCGCGCGCTGAGACCAGTCGGTCGCTTATTCGGTTAAATAAATATTTCTTCGCAAACCATTAAAAAACATTTGATATTTATTTAAACCGTCGAAATTCATTTTATTTAATTTTTCCGCCCGTGCACATTGTGGAGCGATCTCGACTGTCGATTCAATCCATAGATCCGACGGTGTGGAGCGTGCCTCCCTGTGGACCCCCCAGCCGTGCGCCGTTTTCCCAAAACCGCGTGGTTTTTATCGCACCACTCTTTGGCGGAGGGCGGTTTTTGCCCGATAGCTAGCGATTCCATAAATTTCTTGACACACATCCCTTGTAATATTTGTAAAATTGCCGTCCATCCGTCGTCCATCGCGCATTAATGTTTGGACCGGGATGCCCAGCGATATCACTGTCCACCGTCTGATCTGGGGCGGGCCATCCAACGGTGATCGCTCACCGAAGATGCCTGAAAATTAACAAAGGTGCCCACTCGATAACTGGGCTACGGCGCGGCGGAAAATCAATCTTCGCCGTCGATCTGATCTGCAGATCGATGGTCCATATTCCATCGCCCGATTTCCTCCGTTTGAATTTCAACCTCCACTCCCGATCGTCGATCTTTGCGCGATCGATGGCTCAGACTCAATCTTCTTTCGCCCATTGTATGGTCTCTCCTGATTAATCCCGACCGTTGGATGATGCCATCCGACGGCCATGCTTCCTACACATGTCCTTTGAAGCAGTCAACCTATTTATGCAGGATTTTATGACATTTTTTGTATTTTGCGGGGTTTTAAGTGATTTTCCGCTAAAATTGAGAAAATTCGAAAGGAGAGGGTGACGATCCTCCCGCTTTTTTATTCACCAAGGGAAATCAGTCACAGGTGTTCAATTTCATGTTTCATCGGTGTTTATCCAAGCACTGATGCCACATGACCCTGCGCGACCCTGCACATCAGTAGATAAAATATGAAACCAACACAGGCAAAGAGTATGAGAGACGACGACAAAAATTTACCAGAACAGAGGGTTAAAGGACAGATTTGCGGGGATTACATCTAAGATGCTTATCAAAATCCTAATCCCCAAATAAAACATAGTTTACAGAAAACCTAAAGTGTTCTATCAAGCAGGAATGCCTCCACCGCCACAACTTGAGGCAAATTGATTCCTTAGCTACCACAATGCCACCTGTGCCTCAAACAAATCAAATACAGGCTGAATTTTTTGCATGAAATCAGATATTTGCCTTCAGCACAGCCAGGGAGTTTCTTCTGCAAGGAAATAAATGCAGAAATATCTACAAAATAACCCCGACATCGCACAGAGCCTCAAAGGTCAACAAAAGCTCACACAGAGCTTAATATTTATGTAAAAACATTTAATACAGAGGATATGTATGTAATTTTCTTCATTGAGCCCCTCAAAGGCCCATAAACCATTTAAGTCTGTACTAATTGTAATTGAGATCTTTTATCAGATCTCACCTACTCATCCTTCCATATATACTTCTTCAGAAGATGAGTGAGGGGTTGGTTGGTTGTTGTTTGATCACAAGCTGTAATATTGAAACTCTCTGAAATCAATACATAGTCCTTTGAAGTTGAAGAACAAATTGAAGTCTTGGAGATCTTGATGATGTTGTTGCATGTTTGTTCCTAAGAAGGCTCTATCACTGGATTCATGAGATTGGTTGTTGGTGAAGTATTCTGAACTGTTACATGTTTTTCCCTGTTTCCATTATGTTCCATAATTTCTCACTACAGTAGGATAGAAAATATTAGGCTAAGAAATGACTCCTGGAAGCACCTTAGACCTGTTCATCCTTCACTGTTTTATGTTTTCTTCTGCTGAAGTATTTTAGAGGCTTTAATCTTTCTCTTTAGTCTTCATGCTTGTTTATTTCCTTAATAGTTTGAATAGTTGGTTTCAGCATGATTTATGGTTCTCCCTGCTTGTCTGTTGCCACTTAAAAACTGTTATTGAAGTCTCCCTTTGAAGTTCTTTGCTTATAGTGAATCAGAGAGGTATGTTTTGATCTTGCCCTTTGTCCTCACTTAAACAGTTGGCTTAAAGGTCGTTATAATTATG
Organism: Pinus albicaulis; assembly: GCA_034641835.2. Taxonomy (NCBI): domain Eukaryota; kingdom Viridiplantae; phylum Streptophyta; class Pinopsida; order Pinales; family Pinaceae; genus Pinus; species Pinus albicaulis. The sequence goes on along the minus strand of CM076570.1, from coordinate 419,562,431 downwards.
ATCATAGATGTTTTTAGGTGTTCCCTCTTCTATGACTGTGATTATCAGTAAATCTTATATTTTTTCTAAAGTCCTTTAGAATAAAATCTTTGAGGAAATAGGGTGTTCCCCGAATCTTAGATTTCATTTTGAAAGTTGTTTTGAAATCATTGTTTGCTTAAAGGTGTGATTTGTAGAATTTATGGTTAGCCCTGTCTATCAAAGAACTCTTTATTGTTTCAAATTATGCTTTCAAATTCCCTTTGTTGAGAATTAAAATTCTCTTTCCAAATCATTAATGTTCATTCCATTCCAAAAACAAAAGGATCCTATGGCCAAGTTAGATTTTCCCTTTGATATCCCATATCCTTTGATAAGTGTGTTATGACCTCTTTTTGACTCCATTTCCCAATGAAACAGATATTTTACTGTCCTATATATCTTTCCTAGACCTTTTATGTTCTGTTGTATCAATTCAATCCAACCAAACAAACAAACACCTGCACTTAATAACTAGTCTAAAACCAATACTCTAAGCACACAAGATAAACCTTTGCAAACAAACTTTGAGAGATCCATCTCTGAGAGCAGGAGGACTAGATCCTATAACTCTAAAGATTGGCTCTGATGTTGCCTTGTCTTTTGATTTTCCAAACTATCAAAACACGTGACACCAACATAATGGCGATCACGGTGGGACTTTGAGTAAAATCTTCAGAAAACAAAAACACTCACTCTCTAGCATAACATAAGTAACCTTCTTCAAGTACTACCAAGCATAATGGTAATCATGATAGGACCTTTTGAATCAGTGACAAACTAAGTAACCCTTAGGATTCTTGTAAAGCCTTGTCAAACCTTGAAGGATTCAGTTACCAAGCCATAAGAGTGAACTCTAGACGTTTTGACACCCTAGCTAAGTGTTAAGACAAATTTAGGACACTCTCATAACCTGTAAAATCATAAAACTCAGAAAAACCCAAAACATTTCAGTTTGGCTTCATAATAAACTTGGTGGTGGACCATAAAACCTTTACCTCTAAAGGAGCTAAAAATTTCCACCTGGCGACTCCACACTCTGAAACTCCCAAAAGACCAAATGACTCCACTGGTAAAAGAACCTGAACTAATTGACCAGACACAGTGACCTCTTTCTTGATTTACAAACATGATTCCAAGAATACAACGAAGATATGCCCTAATGAGCAAAAATCATATCCCTGGGTTTCCACATAAGATGCCCCAGGTGAATTGGGATGACAACCTGCCTGTTTTTCAAGGTGAAAAGTTTGATGACCCTTTGTTACATCTTATCAAATTTCACATACATGTATGGAGGTTGAAAGTTGAATGGCATGAAGACTGCCTAATGAAAATGTTCATGTTAACATTAGAAGGAAAAGCTTGGGATTGGTATGAATGCTTAAGATCTAGTAGTTTGTTTTCTTTAAGAGACCTTTAATATGTGTTCTATGAGAACTATAAAGAAAACACTACATCATTATCATTGGGTGCGATATATTATGATCCATCACAAAACATCACCCAACACATTATAGATAATGAGGAAGCTTTGGAAGAGATGCATCCTGAAGATCTTTTAACAGCCATTCATGAGTTTAATCTCCTATTGAAAAATTTTAAGAATATAAATGAATCAGTTGAGGAAGAGATGATCCAAGAAATAATGGACGTTCCTCAAGATATCCCTGAAAACTTAAATGTTGATTCATCATCCCTTATAGTCGAGGCTCAAGAAGACATCCAGCCTCAAAATCAGTCTTCACAAGAGTCAGAGAACTGCTGTACTTCCGTTCAAAGGGACATGGAAACATCTTCCCCTTTGACAGAGAAGGAAATAGATCAGGCTATTTATAAACAGTCAGTCTCTGTAACTTTTTGCAAAACAAACACTCTTGCCCATTCACATAGGGAAAATTGTTGTACAGATTTAGAAAGTTATTTTGTGGATCAAAATGAGGAAGGACCTACTGATATCCCAATATGTTTGACTGATGAAAATGTTTATTCTAATAAATTTTCAAACTTCAATCAGTCTTATGATGATGATGATTTCCAAGAAGAAACTAATCATGCAGGGCAACCAACATTTGATTGGTGTTATGAGTTTCACCATCATCAGCTTGAAAGCCGCAATCATCCTTTTCGATCCATCATAAAAAGTTTTCACTTTATTGGGAATCAGCAGCCTTCCAACTCAGAAAATGAAGAAAAGAGTAATGAAGAAATTTTTGAGCAAGAAGCAACCATTGAATACACCCCCACTCAAGAATATAATAACCTCTTCACAGAGTTCAGCCCACTGAATCCAAGCATACCAGGGCTAGAAGAGGACAACACTGCCAAATATGATGAGTCTTCCAGTTCAGATGATGATGAAGAAAAGGGAGAGAAACAGATAGAATACTATCCTACTGTGGATATACCCTCTTTTCAAGAAGAAATTTCTCCTATCATTAATGTCAATCTGCCATTCCAAGAACCTGAATTTATATCAGAAGCAAGCATATGTTTAAAGAAAGAAAATATTTCACTGTTTGCTATTGTGCAGGTTAAAGATGACGATACTTCCAAGCTACATACTGAAGAGATACTCCTCAAAGCTGATGTCTTGGAAGTAGATAATTTACCAATTGTGGAGGACCAAAAGGAATAGAACCTTCATCTTTTCTTTGTTGATCCTATGGAAGAGTGTGTGGAAATCCCAACTGGTTCAAATTATCAAGCAGTAGTCCTTTGCAAGAGCCAGAGACATGAAAAGCTGTCACCTTCTTTGATATTTTTTATTTTGAAGATTAATCTTCAAAATATACTATGGACACCTCTGACAAGCAGCCAGAGTTTCTTCTTCTTCTTGTCATTACTCAGCTGTCTGCATTGGCACTTTTGTATCATATGAATATGTAAATACTCCTTGTTTAGAATAGGTTAGATAGGAATGTCAATAAAGCTCAGTTCTGAGCATGTAGTTAGTTGTTGTTTTATGCTTTGAAGAAAAATCAAAGATTCAAAAATACAAAAACAATGAAAAGAAAGAAAAGATGGCAGATTGTCAAAACAAGAAAGGTACAGCCCCATACCAAAAAAGAGAGATAAATCTGAAAGTGTGCAAGCTCAAATGCCACTCCTGAAAAACACACTTCTAGTTAGTCAAACTGTTTAATCTTGACTAATTAGCTTTAAATTTTCTACTGATAGGATAGTGAATTTGATATGCCAAACTGTCTAATCTTGGCTTATCAGTAGATAGTTTAGGATAAAAATTAAAGGTTCAAACATGATCAAAATCTGAACCTAGGGTTGCAAAGAGAAATGACTCAAATCTGTTCTATTTTTCTGAGTCAAAGAGATGTAAAAATATGGTTCTAATTAGCTCAAAATCTAAACCAGAAGAAAAGGAAAGACAGCTCAATAAGAGTCAAAACAGAGCTGTGAAAAGAGGAAGGAAATGTTTCCAAATTTTCAGATCTTAAGCCTTCCATTTTTTATTTAATTTTTGTGAAATAAATGTCTATGTGCATCTTGTCTTTTATGCCATAGACTTGCATCAAGTTAGACTGTTCAATCCTGAATTGAGTGCTTTTCAATTTCTGTCGTAGAAATTAGAGAATAAAGATCTGTTGGACGGTTTAATCCCAACAGATAGTAGAATAGGTAGAGAAGCATCTGAACTCAACTGTTTAAACTAAGTTCAGGGAGAAATAAGGAGTAGAATTAGATTAGTTTACTGCTTTCAAAAGAATAAAATGTGTAAAAGAGTTTTCCAATGCAAATGCACTCTAATGAAGGAAAAAAGGTTAGATCTGTAGGATTGGGTAGGTAGAAAGTTGTATTGATGAAGGTCCATTGCTTTTATGACTGCTAATACATTTTCAGAGAAAATCATCCCAGCACAGGAAGAGCGGCCCAATGGATTAGGCAACTGATCAGCCTCTCAGAGAACATTAAAGGATCAGGCACAGGTCAACCTCCCAGAGAAGGCAAGTCTGAAGTTCTTGATGCCTTCAAGAAGGGACCATCCCCAAGTGGAGCCACTGTTAGCCACCTATAATATTTGTTATAGAAAAAGGTGGCTAAGACTGTTTGAGCCTTCAAGGAACAAATTTCATTACTCAAAATTGTTGGCTCTTGAAGATTCTTAAAGGCCTCCTGCCTCTGTCCAGATCCTATACTTTTGTTGTCATCCTAAAAGACTCTGAAATCCTACTGATTTCCAAAGCCAAAATATTGCTGCAAACACCATTTTCTCCTTTCCCTTCTTCCCAAATTAACCTCATCTTTCTATCCCCCTATTTCTCACAAAAATCCCTTATTTTCACATTTTTGCCTTTTCCCCTCATCAAAATCCCCTTTATAAGGTTTAAGACTCACTCTTGGCCTTATCGGAACCCTCTAACCTTTGAAAATCATGAGAAAAACCCTTAAAAACCCATTTTGTTAAATATATTGGGCTTAAGCCCCTTGGGCTAAGTCCCTAGCCTTTCCGCCCATACACCCTGGCGCCGTGACCGCGTGTTGAGACCAATCGGACGCTTATCCGGTTAAATAAATATTTCTTCGCAAACCATTAAAAAACCTTTGATATTTATTTAAACCGTCGAAATTCATTTTATTTAATTTTTCCGCTCGTGCAAATTGTGGAGCGATCTCGACCGTCGATTCAATCCATAGATCCGATGGCCAGCGAGGGCAGTTTTTGCCCGATGGCCAGCGATTCCATACATCACTTGACACACGTCCCTTGTACTATTTGTAAAACCGCCGTCCATCCGTCGTCCTTCGCGCGTTAATGTTCGGACTGGGATGCCCAGCGATATCGCTGTCCACCATCCGATCTGGGGCGGGCCATCCAACGGTGATCGCTCGCCGAAGATGCCCGACAATTAACGAAGGTGCCCACGCGATAACTGGGCTACTGCGTGGTGGAAAATAAATCTCCGCCGTCGATCTGATCTGCAAATTGATGGTCCATATTCCATCGCCCGATTTCCTCCATTTGACTTTCAACCTCCGCTCCCGACCGTCGATCTCTGCGTGATCGACGGCTCAGATTCAATCTTCTTCCGCCCGTTATATGGTCTCTCCCAATTAATCCCGAACGTTGGATGATTCCATCCAACGGCCACGCTTCCTACACATGTCCTTTGAAGCAGTCAACCTATTTATGCAGGATTTTATGACATTTTTTGTATTTTTCAGGGTTTTAAGCGATTTTTTGCTAAAATTGAGAAAATTCAAAAGGAGAGGGTGACGATCCTCCCGCTTTTTGATTCACCAAGGGAAATCAGTCACAAGTGTTCAATTTCACGTTTCATCGGTGTTTATCCAAGCACTGATGCCACATGACCCTATGCGACCCTGCACATCAGCAGAAAAAATATGAAACCAACACAGGCAAAGAGTATCAGAGACGAAGACCAGAATTTACCAGAATAGAGGGTTAAAGGACAGATTTGCGGGGATTACGTCTAAGATGCTTATCAAAAGCCTAATCCAAAAATAAAACATAGTTTACAGAAAACCTAAAGTGTTCTATCAAGCCGGAATGCCTCCAACGCCACAACCTGAGGAAAATTGATTCCTCAGCTACCACAATGCCACCTGTGCCTCAAAGAAATAAAATACAGGCCGAAGTTATTGCATGAAATCATATATTTGCCTTCAGCACAGCCAGGGAGTTACTTCTACAAGGAAATAAATGCAGAAATATCTGCAAAATAACCCTGACATCGCACAGAGCCTCAAAGGTCAACGAAAGCTCCCACAGAACTTAATATTTATGTAAAAACATTTAATACAGAGGATATGTATGTAATTTTCTTCATTGAGCCCCTCAAAGGCCCAGAAACCATTTAAGTCTGTATTAATTGTAATTGAGATCTTTTATCAGATCTCACCTCCTCATCCTTCCATATATACTTCTTTAGAAGATGAGTGAGGGGTTGGTTGGTTGTTGTTTGATCACAAGCTGTAATATTGAAACTCTCTGAAATCAATACATAGTCCTTTGAAGTTGAAGAACAAATTGAAGTCTTGGAGATCTTGATGATGTTGCTGCATGTTTGTTCCTGAGAAGGCTCTATCACTGGATTCATGAGCTTGGTTGTTGGTGAAGTATTCTGAACTGTTACATGTTTTTCCGTGTTTCCATTATGTTCCATAATTTCTCACTACAGGAGGATAGAAAATATTAGGCTAAGAAATGACTCCTGGAAGCACCTTAGACGTGTTCATCCTTCACTGTTTTATGTTTTCTTCTGCTGAAGTATTTTAGAGGCTTTAATATTTCTCTTTAGTCTTCATGCTTGTTTATTTCCTTAATAGTTTGAATAGTTGGTTTCAGCATGATTTATGGTTCTCCCTGCTTATCTGTTGCCACTTAAAAACTGTTATTGAAGTCTCCCTTGGAAGTTCTTTGCTTATAGTGAATTAGAGAGGTCTATTTTGATCTTTCCCTTTGTTCTCACTTAAATAGTTGGCTTAAAGGTCATTATAATTATGATCATAGATGTTTTTAGGTGTTCCCTCTTCTATGACTGTGATTATCAGTAAATCTTATATGTTTTCTAAAGTCCTTTAGAATAAAATCTTTGAGGAAATAGGGTGTTCCCTGAATCTTAGATTTCATTTTGAAAGTTGTCCTGAAGTCATTATTTGCTTAAAGAATGTTTGTAGAATTTATGGTTAGCCATGTCTATCAAATATCTCTTTATTGTTTAAATTATGCTTTCAAATTCCCTTTGTTGAGAATTAAAACTCTCTTTCCAAATCATTAATGTTCATCCCATTCCAAAAAAAAAAAGGATCCTGTGGCCAAGTTAGATTTTCCCTTTGATATCCCATATCCTTTGATAAGTGTGTTATGACCTCTTTTTGACTCCATTGCCCAATGAAACAGATATTTTACTGTCCTATATATCTTTCCTAGACCTTTTATGTTCTGCTGTATCAATTCAACCCAACCAAACAAACAAATACCCGCACTTAATAACTAGTGTAAAACCAATACTCTAAGCACACAAGATAAACCTTTGCAAACAAACTTTGAGAGATCCCTCTCTGAGAGCAGGAGGACTAGATCCTGTAACTCTCAAGATTGGTTTTGATGTTACCTTGTCTTTTGATTTGCCAAACTATCAAAACAAGGGACACCAACAGTCACCACGGCAGGACTTCTGTCATGCTGGGACCCTACCACCCCTTCCATACTACGATCATTACTAGAATAAGAAGCATGGCTCTAGAAAGAAAGGGACCAGACGGATGCCTTGTCAGATAAAACCGCTCGGTTAAAAGCAAAAACAATTGTCTCAGCGCTCCACCCAGAGTTCGTCCTCCTTCATCTAATGAAACATAATATCCCTACCGAGCCGAGCCTAAATGATCTCACTGAGGCCTTTATCAAGGTGGAAGGATTTGTTGCTATGCCTGAACCTTCAACGGATAGTCAGCAGAGGTGCACCCAATTTTCCAGCCAGATCTCCAGCTCGTCCGCAAATGTTCCGCCACCTGTGTCAGCAACCGCCTCGACCCCGTCTCACCAATGAAACATTGTTAATTCATGATCCGGTCGTAGTGGCCTTTTTAATTTTACTTTAGTTAGTTATTTTCAAGTTTCAAGTGGAATTTATGTTTTACTCCAACATTTTAATTTTCTGCTAAGACTGTTATTTAACATTTTGTTTCAGAATGGCCAGTGCCTAACTGTAAATGATGAGAGGCCTTTATTCCTCATCATAAGTTTTGGTTATTTTGATAAGGACATTTAAAATTTTTTTGGCATGCGTACAAGATATTTTTCCAAAAAATATCTTCTCGCTCATGTATGGAGGTTTCTATATAAGCTAGATCAGAAGAGGAAACCAGGTTCCAAATTTTCTTAAGAATTGACTGTAGAAGAATTTATTGTATGCATTTTGTGGAAGCTTTAATACAAATGTGAGGAGCCCGTTGGGTCTCAATGAGAAGGAATTTTATTTTTAATAAGGATTCTGGTCTTGGTGCTTTATAGTGTGTAATTCTCTCCTATATGTTGTAGCTTAGCCTTTCATTTCATTTACATCCATTTATCTTGTATCACGTTTTGGAATGCGAGTAGCCCACTGTTTTTGATATAAATTTATCCTGGTTGATACTTATGTCATAACCTGTTTGGAACTTTAAATATGGCTCAGGCATGATATGCTGTCTCATTTTCAATTCACCCGTATTTCTGCTATACTAGCTGCTATGAGATGTTATTTAAAAATGTTGTCATCATGTGTGGATTCTTAGTTTCGTAAGCCCACTACATGCTAGTATATATTTCTGGATGTTGTCTCAATAACAGTTATTATTTTCTTTATTATACGTATGCGGTAGATATTTTATGACTACCAATCTCTGTGAAGTGTTTAGAATCCAGCCCTCTTTGCAGTGAAGCTTCCTTTGAATTGTCTGATACAATTCGTGTTAGAGTTTCGCATCTTGCCCCTGCAGTATTACTTTATCGGTATCAAGCTTCTGAAAGTTTTGGTCCCATTCAAGCTAATTTTCCTGTTACAAGAAATAGCATGAGAGCGTTGCTCTGCTAATTATCACTGTCATATCGTATTTCTCCTTGCTATATAAGATGTCCTAGGCACTGGTCTTTCACAACTCAAGGTTGTCTCTAGGATTGATAACACCACACTTCAATGTTTTCCTTAGGTGAGTTAATCAGCCTGTGGTACTCCAGCCAAAAGGCAGTGATCCTATTGAATGTTGGTCTCTTTGTAAATAAGGTCTTCACCAACCATAATAGCTGAAAATGCCTCTGAAGAAAGTTAATAATTGTTGCTCCTTTCAAAATCTGAGTCTTCTCATGAGTGTTATCCACCTTTCTTTTTGCTAATATCAATAGTGGTTCATAATGTAGGTTTTAACCCTGTACAAAAATTATTTGCAAACGAATCGTAAAAACAGAAAATAAACAATAACGAGAGCATAAAACAGAAAACAGATATACACAGAGATTTTCCCTTGGATCCCAAATCGGGACGACCAAATTTATTTTTCATTATATTCCTTTTGTGTTACAACACATATATATACATGCCGAAGCATGCATAAAACCTAATCCATTAACCCTATATTAGAACATAACCATAGGTCCCTTGATCGGATCATAAAAATACCAGGGGCCAAAAACCATCATGCCCCAAAACCATGTGCAAACCCATGCACAAAACCATGGGCATGTCCACCCACCAAAAAATAAGGACCAATTTTTTTTTCCCGGGTAGCTACCCCGAACCCCGAACAGGGGGGGCTACCGCCCCCTCTGTGACCCCCCTACTGCACCCAGCGCAACGTACAGGGGGGAATATCGCCCCCCATGTGACCCCCCCACGCATGACTAGTCGTGGAAAGAATATAACACATACCCAAAATTATCCCACTTGTTGTTTTCTTTCCGCAAGGGGCCACAGGAGAGCTGAGTCATTAGCCCAGCTTTGCAACACTCATTGTTTCTCTACACCAAGAGAACTTCTGAGTACTCACAGACTTCGTGAATTCATCTGCAACATTCTTTAAAGTGTCCACCTTTACTAGCAACACCCTTTTAGCCTCAACCATATATCTCACAAAGTGATATTGAACATCAATGTGCTTTATCTTTGAATGATAAGCAGGGTTCTTAGCCAAGAAAATTGCACTTTGGCTATCACAGTCTATCCTTATAGCCTGCTGCACCAACCCCATACTTGAACACAATCTCTGCAACCAAACTGCTTCTTTTCTTGCATGAGTGGCTGCTATGTATTTTTCCTCTGTAGTTGCCACTACAGACTGTCTTTTACTCATCCAACTGACTGCACCTCCAAATAGGCTAAACAAATACCCACTTGTAGATCTTCTTTGGTCCAGATCTCTAGCCCATTCTGCATCAACAAAACCACGAATGTCCAACACTCTTTCCAATCCTGGTCTTCCCTGGTAGCACAAGCCATAATCACTAGTGCCATGAAAATATATGAAAACCTACTTCACTGCTGTCCAATGCTCCTTCCCTGGGTTTGACAAAAACCTGCTCAATACTCCCACTGCATGTGCAATGTCTGGTCTAGTACAAACCATTGCATACATCAAACTACCCACTGCACTTGCATATGGAACACTGGACATATCCTCCTCTTCTTCTTGTGTCTTGGGGCATTATTCAGCAGACAGCTTTGTAACTACAGGAATCGGAACATTCACCGGTTTACTATCCTGCATATTGGACCTCTTCAATATAGTCTCGACATACTTCCTCTAGTTTAACTAGAGCTTCCTCTTTGCCCGATCTCTCTTAATTTCCAAGCCCAAAATATACTTTGCAGCACCAAGATCCTTCATGTCAAATTTGGAGAACAGTTGGGTCTTCAAATATTGGATAATTTCTTTGTCATTTCCAATCAACAGCATATCATCCACATACAAGACCAAATAAATAACACGATCACCAATTAATTTAAAATAAACACAGTGATCCTCCTTGTTAGAAAATTATATATTACAGAGCAATGCGACACATAAAATATACGGAAAACACAAACACACACAACACATAAAACCAGAGAGACATAGATATACGTGGTTCACCCAGTTTGGGCTACGTCCACCCCGAATAGCCAGTCCTTCCTTTCTATTATCTAGCAAAATGAAGAGACACAACCTACAACAGATTAATTGTAATATCCTATGTTCTCTCTCACAGTATCCCTATCTATTTCTCGCTCTAAGAATACACATACCATGCACAACCGCAATACAATGCCCTCATACAAAGCGAGGGTTTTTTTTATAGGGAAAAAAGCCCTAAACAAAACATAACTTCTACTGTTAGATCATCCGCCGAATGAACGACCCAGATTGACTAGAAATTACTATAATTTTACATGGAAATTTTACATCTATTTTCAGCCTCGGGGGACTGCCCCCGAAACCCCCTTCTAGGGGGGGGGGCTCCATAAAGAGGCAACGTTTAATTATGGGTGGCATTGCTGCCCCATTAAGGTATGGGGGTCCAACGTTGTGATACAAAATAAACAAGATAATCAGGCTCCACACCCAACACTCCTTGCTTCTGGTGAAGCCAAGTCCCCGTATATAGGTATCAAATTTCTGATACCACATCCTTGGTGACTGTTTTAACCCATACAGAGAATTATTTAACCTGCATACCAGTTCTTTCTTCCCCTTCACCATAAAGCCTTAAAGTTGTTTCATGTAGATCTCCTCTTCCAGATCCCCATGAAGAAATGTTGTCTTCACATCCATCTATTCTACCTCAAAATCAAATGTAGCAGAAACAGATAAAAGTAATATAATAGAAGTAAATTTGGCAATATGAGAAAAAATATCACCAAAATCAATTCCCGGCACATGGGATTAACCTTTTTCTACCAACCAAGCATTTTATTTCTCCAACTTGCCTTCTACATTCATATTCTTCTTAAACACCCATTTGCTCTCGACGGGCTTCCTTCCAGCCGGAAAATCCACCAGATCCCATGCCTCATTTTTATGCAAGGATGCCATTTCATCAACCATGGCCTCCTTCCAGAGTTTTCCATCCTCTGAATCTACTGCCTCCCTGACGGTTCTGGGATCATCATTATTTATAGTTAAAGAAAAATTTGAATAGAAAGCAGATGGACTATACCTTTTTGGTTGTCTTCTTTCCCGAATTGATCTTCGCATAGCTGGAGTTTGTGGCTCTTCCTCTTCTAAGTCTTCTTCTGTTGTAGAGTCTGATTCATCCTCTTTTAGCTCAAAATCTATCTTCTCAGGTTCCTTTGGTAGGAATTTATGTTTAACAACATATTTCACCTCTCTAAACACCACATCTCGGTTGTACACAACCTTCCTTGTTTCCGGGTTCCAAAGCTTGTAACCCTTTAAACCATCCTTATACCCAATAAAGATGCACCTTTTAGATTTATTATCCAACTTGCTCATTTTCTCCTTTGGAACATGTACATATGCATCACATCCAAATACCCTCAGATGTGAAAGAGAGGGTTTCTTACCAGTCCATACCTCATGTGGAGTCTTATCCTCCAACGCTGATGAAGGTGATATGTTAACCAAGTAACATGCAGTCTCCACTGCCTCTGCCCAGAATTCTTGTCCTAACCCGGTACCATTGAGCATGCTTCTTGCCTTTTCCATTAGTGTTCTATTCATTCTTTCTGCAACTCCATTTTGCTGAGGTGTGTATGGAGTAGTCTTCTGTCGTGCTATACCACACTTCTTACAGAACTCTTCAAATTCCTTCTTACAAAACTCCCCACCATTATCTGTCCTCAACGCCTTTATCTTCTTCTCTGTCTGGTTTTCCACCAGAGCCTTAAATTATTTAAATTTGTCAAAGACTTCAGATTTCTTCCTCAAGAAATATATCCATGTATTCCTTGAGAAGTCATCTATGAATGAAACATAGTACACGGACTTTCCCAATGATGGAACTGACACAGGTCCAAACACATCACTGTGCACAAGTTCTAATATCTTGTTCACCCTCTTAGCACCAGAAGGAAAACTCACCCGATTCTGCTTCCCATATACACAATGTTCACAGAAATCGAAATCTAGAGAGAAATTAGACATACCTTATACCATACCATTTCTATGTAGTATCCGAAGGCCCTTCTCTCCAATATGTCCAAGCCTTTGATGCCATAGCATGGTCTTTTCTCCAGAGACCGCTAGGATTTCCACTCCACTTTCGGGCACCACAGAACTGTTGCACCCATCAATAACAGTGCTACCCTAAATATTGTACAGAGTTCCAATCCGAACTCCCCGCATTAATACCAGTGCTCCCCAAACCATCTTATAGGTATCTTTCTTGAACACTATTTTTACACTTGCATCATCCATCTTGCTTACAGAAATCAGATTTTTGGCCAATGCAGGAATGTGCAGAACACCAGGAAGTGTTCTAATCCTTCCACCTCGCAGCTTCAACTTGAATTTTCTACATCCGATGATTATGGCCTTCCTATCATCACCTAAGAAGACATCACTGCCATCATATTTCTCATACTCGAAGAACCACTCCCTATGGGGAGTGAAGTGAAAAGATGCACCGGAGTTAATCAACCATGACTCATGATCTACATGTGTATTTGAAGAAGAATCCAAATACACATCCCCACCTTCATCCGAGGTGGTTTTTTCCTCTGTAGAAGGAGCATCATCAGATTCCTTTCCTTTCTTAGGAGCTTTAGATCTCCAGTCCTTTTTTTAGTGCCCTTCCTTTCCGCATTTCCAGCACACGTTTACAAAATTTCCAGGAGATTTTGATCTCCCACTCGAAACCTTATTATTGTTTCTGTTTTGTGACCTTCATCATACAAATAAGGCATCTCCATTCCGACCCTCCATATTTCTCCGTCTCATTTCCTCCGATAGCAAGGCTGAGACAATGTCATCAAAATTCAAGGTAGTTGTATTGCTACCTATTAAAAATAAACTTTCGACTGTCCCACGAGTCTGGTAGAGAACACAACAAACTAATGCACTTATCTTCATCTGATATTTTAATATCAACAAATGACAACTGACTTACCATAGTATTGAAGGCGTTTATATGCTTTGTCGCTGAGTCTTCATCCTTCAACCTCAGGTTATACAGCTTTTTCCACAGGAATAATTTATTCACCAGAGACTTAGATTGGTACAAAGTCCCTATCTTGTCCCACAAGGTCTTCGCTGTAGCTTCCCCAGATACATTCAACAATACTTAATCTGAGACACACAACCATATCGTGCTGTTTTCCTTCCGATCCAACTTCTTCCATTCTTCATCTGACGTTACCATTGTTTTAGTACCCGGATCTACCGCGATCCACTGATCTTTATCCACCAGCAGATCCTCCATCTTGAGCTTCCACAACTCAAAAATCTGACCATTAAATTTCTCGATCTCTATTTTTCCACCGCTCGCCATCTTCTTTCATTGCAAGAATCGATCCCGCAGATCTCCCACTGAACAGGGTCTACCACAGGCCCGAGCAAAAACCCCTCAGTAGCAAAGGCATCCCCTTGAAGCCGAAACAGCTTCAATACCAAATGTAGGTTTTAACCCTATACAAAAATTATCTGCAAACGAATCTTAAAAACAGAAAATAAACAATAGAGAGAGCATAAAACATAAAACAAATATACACATAGATTTTCCCCTGAATCCCAAATCGGGACGACCAGATTGATTTTTCATTATATTCCTTTTAGTGTTACAACACATATATATACATGCTTAAGCATACATAAACCCCAATACATTAACCCTGGATTAGAACATAACCGTAGATCCCTTGACCGGATCTTCAAAATACTAGGGGCCGAAAACCATAATGCCCCAAAACCATGTGCAAACCCATGCACAAAACCATGCGTGGGTCCGCCCACCAAAAAATAAGGACAAAAAAAAATTTCCCGGGGCGCTACCACCCCCCTGTGACCCCCCCACACGTTACTAGTCGTGGAAAGAATATAACACATACCCAACACATAATAATACCATGATAAAAGACTGTCTCCAAGGCCCCAACATAATGGAAATACTGCCCTGGCTCTTTTGTCATACAAATTGTCAAACTTGTTTACTACTTCCTTAATCTCTGTCAACTTCTTCTCAGTGATCTTCTTGCAATCATTTTTAACAATCAATTTGTTAATCTATACAGCATATAGAATCCTATCTCTAAGCTCATTTTCCTCTAACTCTTGATCAATATTTGAATCAATGAAATCAATAAATTTCTTTGCCCAAATAGCTCTATTAATAGGCTTCTTCTTTTCTACCATAACCTACTCCTCAAAATTCTTGATAATTGTTTTTTTTTTCTCTGATACAATAGTCTCTTTTTCTTTTTCTTTTTATCTGATACAATAGTCATAGATCCCCAAGCTGCTTTCATTTCTTCAATGATTTAATTCTAGATGATTTCCTTAGCCTGTGTCAAAGATATATTTCCCTTCAATTTCTCCTTTAGACTCTTAATCTCAGCATCAGCTATTTGGCAATCTGTCCTGTATTTATTAATCTCCCCATCCTTGGCTTGCATTATTTTTGTTACTGTCTCCAGATCATTTTTTGCCGTTTTGAGATATTTCTCTTCCATATTTAGTTCATTGTTCAATTGAGACATATGTGCTGCTGGATCATCATCGCCAGATGGAAAAATAATAGTACAGGAATGAGAATCAATCTGATTCTGTAATGACAACACAGTTTCCTTCAACTTAGTAATTTCTTCTTCTTTCTGCAAGAGCTGCTGAAGAAGGCTCTCTTTCTCACTTCCCACTTGTGCCACCTCCGCCGCCATAGAATCTTCTCTTGTAGGTAACTTCAATTTTTTCTTCAACACAGAAATATCTAATTCTGCACTTTGTAGCAACTTCTGCACAACAGACCTGTCATTTGGATCTACTCCAATCTTTACAATTATTTTCTTGAGTTCTTCATTTTGTGTTGTTAAAGCCCTGGAGTTGGATTTCTCTAATTTAAATTGCTTGATCACCTTTCCTATCATGTTTCCAGCCTTAAGAGCCATTTCATTAGTTTTGGTCAAATCATTTACTATCAATTGACCTGTTTGCATATGTAAATTTACTTTATCAAGCAAAGTAATCTTTCTTACATCAACAATTAAATTTATAGTATTGAAATTATTTGATGACGCTATAGTCATATCAGAGGGGTGAGAAAGAGCAATCTTAAACTGATATTTTTCAAGATCCATGGCAGACAACAATCTTGTTTGATCTGGAGTTATTTGATACTCAACCTGTGTCTCCATCCTAGCCTTCATCCTTTGATTTCTTTCAGCGATCTGAGAAAATACTTGTTTAATCAAATGCACTTGTTCCTGAGCATATCCATGTCTTCTTGGTGAGGCTGGGACATTTTTCTCATCTACTATTTGAAGTGAGAAACCAGGTTGAGTACCTGCTAAGTCTTCATTGAATTTTGTCCTCTTTTTAGCTCTCTGCTCCTCATCTTCAGAATCTACAATTTCTTATTTATTTCTCTTGCTTGATTTCTTAGATATGATAGGAGTCTATATATTAGAGCCAACAAAACCCGCAAAACCCTTATTTTCTAGCTTCTCTATGTCGGGTCTTCTTTCATGAACAAATGTTGAGTAACCATTTTCTATTCTCCTATTTGAAATCACTTTGTGGTGTTCATAATCCCACTTATCTCCTAACAGTAAGTGCATTCCATCTAACATAATATTAACTTCATCAACTACTTGTCTCATGTTGACTATAAATGGACCCACAGACATAGGTAGCTTAAACATATGCCCCTTTTTAATAGGTACAAAATGTATTTGGTCAACATTCAAACTATGCCTAATGAACTCTAAAGTAAATAATATCATAGGCACAAATACAGGAAGCCTATATGGTTCTACCCTAGCCCCATAAAGTATAATCTCTTAGTACTCTTCATAAACATACCAATCTTCAAATTTACAGTTTGTTCCCAACTTCAAAAACTCTTGAACCTTTGTCAGGAAACATGGGGGAGAAATCCCATTCAAAATATTATATGCAGTAAACATGAAATGATTTGCAAAATCAAACAGACCCTCCTCATTTTGTTCCTCTCTTACTACATTAGTCCAAAACACTACTGGCTGCCTCTTTTTATTTGCATCCATAATTTTTAACCCCAAATGCAAGAATTCTTTGCTATAGGGTAAACTGCTTGGGTTGTTGGTTTTTGAATATCCCTCTCAGGGCTTTCCGGTGCCCGAGGCAGACAATAAGATTAGCTGTGTTGTTCAAAAAGATGGCATGAGCATGTTCATATTAACTTAAAATAACTTGATGGAGTGCGATAGAGAATTACCTCTTTGACAATATTGGAATCCCTTGGAGAGCGCTAGGCAACGAAACAAGAATCCTTCTTCACTGGCTCCAAATCTTAGTCCTGCAATCAGTCAAAGCACTCATGTAATTTCTAACATAACATATATCCTATCATTCAAGTCAATATATAATGAACTTATAAATTATACACATCTGAGCCATTCATATCATACTATGTAAATGTTCAAACAATAATGACAATATTAAGTATTGAATGGACAAAACGAACACAGTTCTATTGATTTTGAAAGAAGGAGGATTACAACCATCGGTTGTACCAAGCCCTCCTCAGCCCCCTAATCTCTTTTATCTCTCAAGTGAAGAAGTCCAAGTCAACAAGCTCTCTAGGAACCTCTTTGACTCTTGGCATTCACAATATAACACTATTCTCTATTCCACAAGTATGAAAAAACCTTTAGCAATCCTTCGACCTTAAATTAAGAGCCTTCAGCTCCTTCTTATAGGAGAGGGAGAAAGCCATTGTTGCCTTTCTCTTTCCACTAGTTTGGAATGGAAAAAACTTAGATGTTTCTTTAATCTCTATGCTTTTCCCTCCTTTGGAGTTCAGTCTTGTTATAGCAATGACCAATAATGAATTGGTGCTCTGCAATTTCCTTTGTGAACTGACTCTCTTGTGAGGGAAAGCCAGAGATTCAAATCATTCTCCACGGGTTTTTCCCGATTCAAACTTAAAACATGGGTAAAGCTTCCCTTTAGTGTAAACAGAGCGCTTCCCTAGCCACTAACGCGGCATATTCACTGCTTTACTGTGTTATAACGCTCTTGTTTTGTTATAGATAGGCGTTACCTTGGCAGAAATAGGTTTAATTTAGGTCTTTGTACTCCTTCCATATTTGTCTTCCCCTCTGAGCTGATGAGGAGGTATTTTGACCTGTAACAGATGCCCCCTAAAGTGTGAGGTCAGAGACGAAGACGATGGCCGAAATAATTTATAATTTGTGTAGAGATAAAGAGATTGAAAGACTGAGGAAAACCTGAAACAACAACATATGTCAGAAAATATAGTATCTGCCTTGAGTCAGGCATTTCCCATGCTCATTAGCTTAAACAACATGATTTCTCTAGGATAGAGATATGAAGAATCTGTCCACCGATAGGCACAATGTGGAAGTGTTTGTCATAACATGATCAAGCTGAAGAAGCTGTCTCCATAAAAAATATCGCAACTTGGGGAAGGAAACACAACTTTAATGATGTAGCCTTTGCCCCAAGGTCTTGACCGCCGATTCACTTAAAATGCATATTTCTCAACGTGTGAATGAATGAGTTGTCGTCGAACATGTGATAAATCATCTGATTACCAGTTGATAATGAAAACTGTTAACAAATGTGAAGGTGGCCACCGATAATGATGATGGTCCCTAAGATGCACAGTACAATCTAGCGAGTGTGAAAAATGAGTTGAAGTCGAACACTCGTAGAATCATTCGACCAGGAGCCAATGATGAAGACCCCTGATCAAACACAAGACTACCTACCACTGATGTCTGCAAGTATCCGGGTATTGATGGGTTTCTGGATCAACTTCCTAGATAAGATGTTGAAGTCGATAGGAAGTGATCTGTTGAAAGGTAGGCGCTGAGGCGTCCTACATCAGTCAACACGAAATGGAAACCAACTGATTTTGTTTATGATTGAGATAATGAAGAGTAAATGGGAATGTCGGACGACAAATAATTTCTGGCATAATGAGTGGTTTGGTTGATAACAGGAGCAGTAGATAGCGAGATCTGCTTGAACAATAGAAGGCACTCTAGCAGGGTACTAGGCAGCTGAAGCTTGATGAACACCAAAGAGTGTGTTAGGATATTACCGGTGTAGGGACATTGGGAAATGAAGGCTAATACTCATAGATGGTAGGGTTCGTCTAACTGCGAAAGATTTTTCTGGGAAGTGCCATGTTCAAGAATTTTGCTGCCAAATCGACCTTTTTGAAAATGTAATAGAGGTAGTATCCATTTTGTCCAAATTTTTCCCCGTCTGATTAAGTTTAGCGAGTCCAGACGAGTAAACTCGATGAATTTTTCATGTTTAGAGAGTCTAAAAAATGTCAGGAAAGACAAATTTGTGCCCCATCTGATTAGGTTTAACGAGTCCAGATGAGTAAACTCGGTGAATTTTTCATATTTAGAGAGTCTGAAAAATATCATAAAAGACAACTCCACGTCCCGTCTGATTAAGTTTAACGAGTCCAGACAAGTAAAATCGGTGAATTTTTCATGTTTAGAGAGTCTGAAAAATATCATAAAAGACAACTCCATTGGGGTACCTTTGTCATGTCTTGATAACCGGGCACGACAAAGGGGTAATAGTAAGCCCGAAACAGTTCATTTTCCGTGAGTTAGTCCATTGAAGCCGGAAAAGTGAGAAACCTATGTTCGATGGATGTCTACCTCATTTTGTTATGAGTACGAGGAGACAGAGTAAACTCAATACTTCTTTGTGAAATTTTAACGAGTCCAACAAAGAAAAACTCAGTGCCCTCTGTGAAATTTTAACGAGTCGCGCGGAGAAAACTCGATTACCTCCGTGAAATTTTAATGAGTCACGCAGAGAAAACTTGGTTACTTTTTCAATTTAAAGAGCTTTGAAAAAGAGAAAAGAATGGCTCCATCCTTTCTTTCGTGGCAGTTTAACGAGCCCGACAAAGGCAACTCGGGGTTTTTTCAGTTTTATGAGCGAGAAAAAGATTCCTAAAAAGAAAGCTTGGTGTTTCTTCATAGTTTTAATGAGTCTGAAGAAGAAAACTCTAGGTTTTTCGGATTAACGAGCAAGAAAAAGACCATACAAAAAAGAACGCTCGATATCAACTTCGTATAAGTTTAACGAGTCCGAATAAGGGAACTCGAGGTTTTTCGGATTAACGAGCAAGAAAAATACTGTAAAAAGAATGCTCGATATCACATGAGTATGTCTACATATAAATCTTGATCACTCATCAGGACATCAGTACCAAATCTCAATAGTTGCGACACATGTGTAGCAAGAATTCACGACTTTGCTGACTAGCTTAAGAGATTCGTGCCCCAAAAATGGCTATAAAAAGGTCAGAAGGCCTTCATTTTCACTGTGCAAAGTGCTGTGAAGAAGCTCTGGGGTGAAAGGGGTGAAAACTTCAGCTGACGATTACGGTCAATTCGGGCAACGGTTTTCCTTCCCGCGAGATCCAGGTAAGAGCTAAAACCTCCTGCTATCATTTAATTATCTTTTTGTTACTTTTTGCTGGTTCAAAATGGTATATTTCCAAGGCCCTAAAAAAAATGCTTGCGCCTAACGCGGCCCATTAGTGTTATAGGCGCGTTAAACGCATAACCCGTGAGGATTAACGCGTTAGCCCGCTCTGTTTTACACTAAGGCCAGCGTTAGGTGCACCGTGTTTTTTAGAAACTCGATTTCTACTGTTTTGAAATGGTCCAGGCAAGTTTTGATCGGTTGAAAATGTTGTTTGTGCATGTATTCAGCTGTTTAAACATGAGTATATGGCGAGAGAGAGAACATGAGCGGGAAGAACGAGAGATGGTGATGGATGCAGCAAGCTTGATGGCTCTCCGTAGATGCGGATTGCTAAAGTATGCCCGCTTAGAACTGATGAGGGGCCAAGAGGACCTCCTGAGGTGGCTAATCCAGTAGTGGGACGAACAGCATCGTGTTTTTCGGATTAGGGGTAACGAACTCTCAATAGAAAAGGATGATGTGTACTTTTTGACTGGCCTATCATGTCGTGGGCCGAGGCCCAAATTGACGGGGTCCAGAGCTGACCCACGTTCCACTACTGATCTGATTCGTGCACATTGCATACGTGACACTCAAGCTATGAGCAACCGGATACCGATTGCCCAGGTGACTTTAAGACCGTTGCGGTCTATATTATGGATGATTGTGCACTTGGCAGGCGCCAAGAGTCAGCATGTGGCCACCAAGGCCCAGATGCTCCTAGCCCTGGACTGTATGCAACCTCAAGTTTTCGACTGGTGTGACGGAGTTGTCCGTCGGGTCCGAGTAGAGCTTACTGCATGTAAAACCCGTACCCAGAGAGAGTTTGGGTACGACACACTGATTGTCTCTTTCATACTAGAGCGGATACCACTAATGAGGCCCAGGATTGTTACAGCGCCATTGGGTCCACGTGAGCCGAGGTAGGCTCGGTGGGCCGCTTTGCTTCCGCGGACTGGAGAGGGTCTTGTCTGCCACTGTTTTGATGATGGATTTTTTGATTGGCTTAACTCACAGATTATTATGATCGAGGATTATCCCTATGCAGGGATGAATTTCACAGGTGATCCAGAGTTAGTGTTGCCCCCTGGCACCCAGTGGGGGCTCGATGGTAAGAAGGAAATGATCAGTGTATTTCTAAAGAAGTACTTTGTTTTTTATCTTTTGAATGTTTATGCAATTTTTTTTTTTTGAGATAGGGTGAAAATTATGTTTTGACATGAAGCTTTTGTTTGCTTGACACAGATGTGGCACCTGTCCGACCAGTTGGGGCCCCTCGCTATGCACAGCGGGGACTGCAGCTACCTGGGGCTGGCGCACCAGTAGAGGATGTGGAAGCCAGCGACAATGATGATGCCCAAGTTTTACATGAACTCTCCAGAAACCTGGAGGGTCTGAGTATGGGTATACCACCCCTTCCTATGCGGGAGGTTCCAATTCGTCTGCAGCGGCATACTGTAGGTGTGACGGAGAGATACCTAGTGCCTCTGAGGAGGATAGCTAGAGCAGTTGTATGCTACCATGAGCATCAGGCCTAGCTGGCAGAGCGGATGTATTAGTGTCAGAGCGTGGATTAGTATAGCCAATTTTTTATAAAACACCCAAGTTTTTGGAAGATTTTTTGATGTAACTATGTACTGGACATGACATATCTATATATCTATATATATATATATATATATATATATATATATATATATATATATATATATATATATATATATATATATATATATATATATATTGGTGATTTTGTCTTTTTAAATTTTTATGTGTTTTCAATGATCTATAAAAATATGTGTACTCATGAGTGAATCTTTTATAGTAAATGTGACAAATGCCAATCTAACACATAATTTGCCAAAGAATCAGCGAATGCATTAAATTCTCTAGGAACATGCTCAAAGTTAATTTTTTGAAAATGACGTTCTAGAAGTCTTACCCTTAAAAAATAACGTAACAACACAGGATGGCGGACACGATAATGATTGTTTAACTGCATAATGATGAGTTGGGAATCTAACCTGACCACTAAATTGGAGATGTCACGAGATGTCGCTTCCGTGAGGAGTTGGATCACTGACATGTACTCGGCGGCATTATTGGTGGCGTTACCCAAGAAGATTCCCCTAGAACCAAGAAGGTCCGACTCAGGAGTGTAGAGAACCCAAACAGCTGAATCAATGCGTCTAGTGTGACGACTAGCACCGTCCGCATATCCGACGTATGCTACGGGGAGCGACGACATCTATGTGTGAAAGAAAAAGATTATACATGAGAAAAACACTTTGAAAACCAAGACACAATCCAGAAGACATCAAAAGAATAAGCAAAAATTATATACATAAAATTACAAAGCATATGCCTAGTGCGAAACTAGGCAAAATACTTCTTTAAGTAGAGCTCGTTGCGGGGCTCCGTGAGTGGAATTCCATTACAGTCCTGAAGTTCGTAAGCTCCCTTTGAGAGGGCTTTAGTGACGATGTAAGGACCAAGCTATAATGGTTGGAGTGTTCCTGCCCCCAAGAGGTCATGTTTCTGATCATAAAGTAGAACTAGATCGCCCTCTTGGAAAGAACGAGGCTTGACAGATTTTTCGTATTGAGCCTTGACTCGGCGCTGGTGAACTTCGAGTGCTAGTGCAGCATCTCGACGAGTTTCGTCCAAGTGATCGAGTGAGAGCAAGTGCTCTTCTGTGGCGGTGGTGCCGGGCAAGAGTTCAACGGCAAGTTTGAGTGATGGAATTTCGCACTCGATTGGAAGTACTGCTTCTAGGCTGAAAGCAAGTTGGAATGGTGTGAAGCCTGTGGCAGTTTTGACTGACGTTCGGTACGCCCATAACACGGAATACAACTTCCGATGCCAAGTGGTTTTATGGTTTCCAACCAATCGACGAATCATAGTTTTGAGGACGCCATTTACGGCTTCGACTTGACCACTAGCTTGAGGATAATAAGACGAAGATTGATCTTGCCAGAAACATAACATGGATTTCAATTCGGTCATCATATGATTCTGAAAGTGAGATCCATGATCTGTGACAATCGATAGGGGTACGCCGAATCGACAGATTACCTGATTAAACAGGAAGAGAGTAGCGGTTTCGCCATCGGCCTTGAAAGTGGGAAGGGCTTCTACCCATTTCGTAAAATAGTCGACCACAACCACGATGTAGTTGTGTCCATTTTCTGAAGTGGGATTGCAGGTGACGAAGTCAATTCCCCATTTAGCAAAAGGACCAATGGAGATAACCGGGTGAAGGGGGGCAGGATGAGCGCGCATTTTCTTTGTGAAAATTTGACATGGATGGCACTTTTGGACTGCTGCAATACAGTATTTAAACAAAGTGGGCCAATAGTAACCTGCGCGCAAGATTTTTTGGGCAGTAGCTATGCCCGAAAGATGACCACCGCATGCCCCAGCGTGGCAGTCATTCAAAACGCGTTCCGCCTCATCGAGAGTGAGACAACGTCGGAGAATAGTATCAACACCACGATGATATAGCGTATCGTTTAGCACAAGGTAGTGCTTTTCTTGGTGGCGGATACAACGATGGTCGTCGGACGTGAGAGTCGGACGAAAGTGTTGGGTTTGTAGGTAAACCAAAATGTCTCCATACCATGGGTCCGAAGAATCGACCAAGTACATAGATTCATCAGGAAATGGATCGTGAGCTACTTCTGATGGGTCAATTCTGGGAAGATCCGATAATAATTCGGCGAAGACGAGGGATTTCTTTGCTTTGGCAGCCGTGAAGACCAAATAAAATTGCTGGAGGATTACGATCCATTTGGAATATTTTCCTCCAATAATTTGTCTAGACAAGATATGTCGCATGGGGTTCTCCAAAGCAATAACCGTAGTCTGTCGCAGCAATATATAGTGTTAGAGTCAGGTGACGACAAAAACTACCGCCAGAGAAAGTTTCTCCACATGTGAATAACGTAATTTAGGTCCGATTAGACCTTTGGACAAATAGTATATCACATGTTCACTGTCGTCATCGTGTACTTGAACCAAAACCATTCCAAGCGAGGATGGTGAGGCTTCCAGGTAGAGGAGAAAGTCGCGTGAGTAATCGAGGGCACTAAGGAGTGGGGCTAAAAAAAGTTCATGTTTTAAAGCATCAAATGACCATTCAGCTTGTTCATCCCACAAATATAGTGTTCCTTTCTTCAATAATCGCATAAATCCTTTCGTCATCTCGGCATAGTTAATGATGAAACGACGCAAAAAATTTGCCTTCCCTTGCAAACGTTGGAGTTGAAGGATGGATTGTGGTGGCACGGCAATTCAACAATCACTTTAACGTCCCTCGATTGGACTCAGCCTTAATCCCGATGCTTGGAGACAATGAAACCTAATAGATGTCCCCGACTCGACCATAAATACGCATTTATGAGGATTCAAATGTATATTGTAGAATCCTCGCACACTAGCAAAAAATTTCTCTTTAAATGAAACAGAAGTGATCCGGCCGCTTCTTGCGAATGGGCCGAAGGTCATCCAAGTAAGCATGTACAATATGCTCGAATGTCATGAAAAGCGTAGTCCATAGCCCGATCGAAAAGTTGCTCCAACATTCTTCGGACCGAATGGGAGTTTTCGATACGCAAAAGTGCCCCAAGGACGAGATGAAAGCAATTTTATGCTGGTCTTCTTTTTTTTAATTGCAATCTGGTTATAGCTCGAGAATCCATCCACTGCAATGAAAAAGATTTGCATCCGGCACAATCGTCAAGAATATGATCAATGAACGCGTGTAGGGATAATTGTCTTTGGGACAAGCGATGTTCATATCGCGATAGTCGACTTGTAAAATCGAATGGTGCCTTGTTTTTTATCAACGGGACCGCAGTTGGAAACCCATTCCGTTAAAGGGGACGGGATAGATGAAACCGTGCTCAAAAAATTTTTCTACTTCAATCTTGATGGCGGTCAGTGCTTTCCATGGGTGGACAGGTCCGAGACGTTGCCGAACAGTGTTTGGCATTATCATAAATCTTGATTTCATGCTCGAAAGAAATAAAAGGGTCTATGTCGGGCATTTCGTCACAAGACCAAGCAAGAACACGTCGCCACATTCGAAAAGGGATGTGAAGCGTGCAATTTCCTACGGATTGCAATCGGCTCCAGATATCGAATGATTTTCCACGATACCCATGCTTTTGACTGCAAGATATCAATGAGCATTGTCTTAGAAAGATTACCCATGTTCCCTTCGACACGATAGTTTGGACGAACACGTGTAAGTGGAGGAACAATCACGTGGTGGTTAAAAGATGGGATTTCAATTTTTATTGCCTCAAGTCAATCATCGAAGCGCGAAGTGGTAGAAACTCTCCACAAGGTCATTCTTCTAGAGACATGATCTCTCGAATAGCTTCATCCGTAGGCAAGACTTCGTTATTGAGGAGATCCTCGTAGAGAGCAGGTGATGAGGTTGGTACCTTCGGGTCTAAACCCATAGCAGCGGAGGGTTCAGATGCGGTTTGGATGGCTTGGTAAGCTAACTCGACCAGTGAGAGACGGCATCGCGATCTCCGTAGGAATCAATGTATGAAGGTCGCTGAGAATGATCCATGGGTCGATAGAGCTGGCGATAGGGTAAAAGTGGTGGATATCATTGCAACCGTGTTTGGGATCAATGGCGGCGGGAGAAAACAAACGCGTGCTGGGAGAAGATGCCTTTAGAATACCTACGTCGATATTGATGTAAGAGTCGAGAGAAGCCTCCTATTAGGGGGTACGAAGTGCTAGCTTGGTAACGTGGCAGAATCGGTGCAAAAGGATAGCTGATCCACCGTGACGATGTTTCCCCATCCAATGGAAATAGGATGAGTTGGAAGATCGAACGACACAATGGCATACATGGCACAAGACCAACTACGTACTCAAGAAATAGATTATAGTCTAGATGGCGCTCTACGACTTCAACGTCCACGTTACCGCTTTTCCCACCCGAGAGTGATGGGAAAGCTAGCAAGGGTATCCTTTGGGAGGAAAGTGTGGCCATCTGAAAAGCTTTGAGAATTCGATGACGGGGTGAGGGTAGGAGAACCTAAATTGAGCCGGCGAAGATTTTGACATAACGCAGCTGTCGAAGCACCTTCGTACGCATGCGATGCGATGGATTGGTCTCCCTTTCGATGCAACCTACACCGAATGCGAGTTGGTGTGAGAGGCGAGAGTTTAGCCTTTTCCATATCAAAGATAGTCTAGCATGGAATCTCGGGGGTCTATCTCCACCAATGAGCCGAAAGCAAGGCTTTCCTTTGTGCCGGATGAGTAAGTTTGTAATACTTTGAGAGTAGACATAGTTGACGCGTTCCTGTGCCAAATCTTCTAGCCAATGTTAGTAGTTTTGGGACCGCACGTGCGCGAGGAGTGTTATGAGTCGTGTGTCGAAGTGTCCCCTTTGGGGGAATGAATCACCGTTCGTCAACGATAGGCCGTTCGATATGCAAATCGTTTGGCGCTGGTGGATTTCCTGAACTAGTACCGTGTTCTTGCACATCTACGTGGTAGGGTTTCCATACAAAGCTAGCTCAAGTTTGAAGGTCAACACTCTCAATGCCATAAATGGCGGACTGGTCCTATCATTGAAGGATATGAAACACCATTTCCCCGTTGATACGGGGTTGTGGCGCGATTGTCAACCATGTGTTGATGTTGTCTGTCGCACGATTAGGGAAAGGATTATGAAGAATCTGACTGTGTGTTCGCCCGAAATCCTTATTGGCCGATAAAATCGGTGCATTCTCGCATTCGAGGACATTTGTATGTCAAGTGCTCCGTACGTATTTGCAAGGAAATTTCATGGGTTTATCCTTCCCTTTGTCATTTTTGGTAGCGTTTTTCTAGTTGAGTGTTACGTTATGATTATCCGATCTGCTTTCTTCCGAAGAAGATGACTTTTTCTTGTTCTTCTTGTTTTTCCCGTTAGGTTTTTGTGAGGTTTGCACCGGAATTTACTCCCGGCGGTGGGAAGAGTAGTCGTTTCGGTGAGGGGCGGTGGGTGAGGCCCGAAGATGGTTGGGAGGCTTGCCCACCAGAGACCCGCTTTGTGGCTACACCCGGAGATCGTGCCAATGAGACCATCGGCAAGATGAGCTGCGGTTTTCGCTCGAGTAGTCGGAGGATTTGGGTTGCCGTGGGGCATGGGGGGAGAAAATCATGGCATCGGCGTGCCGCATTGTGAGTAGATTAACTCTAAATGTCGGGCATGGCGAATGCATTGATCTTTTTGGTGACCGCACCGCAGATGCCAATGTCTTTAGCTATGTGGGGTAAGAGAGACTTGAAAAACCAATTGGCTAAGAGATGATCCGGAATTGGCACTTTGACTACGCCCTCTCCTACGTCGTCCCATTCATGAATGTGATCGGAGATGTGGTAGCGGTGTCTTGGCAAGTGAGCGAGGTTAATAGTTACTGACTCGAGTTTCAAATCTAGCATTGGTAGTTGGAAGTTCTTTAGAAACTCCGTTGTCTAAAGCACCAAACATATTGATGGTGGCACGTGGTAATTCAATGTACCACTTGGCTGACGGCATTTCCGTGAAGTGTGCGGGGAAAGATAGTCGAAGTCTGACACTATCATCTACCATGGGATTGGATATAGACCATGAGTGAAAGGTAGTGATGTGTGCGGCGGGTCGTCCCCTTGTTTCCCGTCAAACTTAGGGGATGTCGTGAAACGGAATATTATGCGGTACTAGAGGCCAAAGCGGGTTGTAGATTGATGGGATCGTTAGTCGGCTGTACATGGATACTCGGGTGATGTCCAAAAGAAATCTGCCAAGAATGGCAATTAGTGGATTTTGCCCCCGAATCCAAAGTCTCGAGCGTAAATGGCCGCGACTATTGAACCATAGGGTCCGTCCATCAATGTGCTACGGGAAGTAAGTAGGGAATTTGGTAAAAAAATTCCTGTAGGCGAAAGGAGTAGGGACATACGGTGCTGTCCATACGGCATGTTGTAGCTGCGAGGTGAACCTGGTTGGTTGCCCCTAGTATAAAAAGTGCCCTCCCCATTCAGCATGGAGGTTGGGGTTGATGTTAGTCCAAATGGCATGCAATGAGCGGTTTCACCAGAGGCATGCTACTCACTTGCATAGCTTTGCATGTCGACATGAACCCTACACCTATAGATGTGAAGCACTTAAGGGGAAGAGTATTAACGAAATGACGTTGTCCTATTTGTCCCTAAGGATTGCAGAGAGGAAGTGAAATGTTCCACTGCCACTGCATGTCAGAGTGACACACGCTTCGGAATAGAGGCCAAGCGTTTGAACTCGTGGAAGAGGGTTCCAACCGAAAGGGTTGCTAAAGGAAGTACGAAGTAGCTCATACTGCATGGGAGGAGCTACCGTGGCATCCCAACATGGTCACGGTAGAGAGTAGATGCCGACGGGTTCGGCAAGCTACGGCGAAAGCTGTGATGACCATAGGGTTGGGGAGTAGGTATGTGTTGACGATTTGATACCCGGTGATGGCATGCAGGAACTCGACCCACGGCGGGGAGGATGGTGGCGAACTTGGGATGGTTGCCATTGGCATCGACCCCGGCATGATCGGTGGTGAAATGGATGTTGGTGCGGCGAAGACACACATTCGGCGTGGTGGAATCCCGAATTATCATGAAGCCCTAACGGATTGCTAAAGGAGCGGAAGATTGTAATGAGGTACAACCCCTTTAGTGCAAAAGGGGTCCCTCCCGCGAAATTTTCGGATGATAGAGGCTATGTGATACATCCCAAGATTAGTCGATCGGAGGACTGCTCTTAGTGAAGGCACGGGTTTCACCAGGGTTTATTTTCTCCTCAATAGTTAGAGACAGGTAGACCTCGCGCTTCGTGTCCCAGGAGGCGATTACAGCGTGGAGTCGCATGCACGATGACATCATGCTAATTTTAACAAATTTTAATAAATTGTGATGTATTATAAAGTCTCACGATGACGGTAGCACACACACCTAAAAAAAAAGAAAATAAAAAGAAAAAATGACTCTACGGAAATCAATCGACAAGCTAAAGCTCATAATCACGGTGCCCTCGCTCCCGAGTACTACCGTTGTTAGTGATGAAAATCCAAAGTATCACAATAGTATACGAAAGAGGGTTGGTCAAAAGTACGCGCCACGGTCACTCTAGAGCTTTGCCCGAACCTCGTATGATAGGGTGTAAGCACTCTTGTGACAGACGAGTACCCTTTCCTAAAGACCGAAGACGTAGTGGGTCCGTCTATTTCGCAGATACGGACAGCCTGTCCCAGTCACTCTTGTGTAAGTCCTAAAAATTATGGCCACTAAAGATAGCCCTCAAATCGCGTGCACATCATCGGGGGGTCCAGTGGCTCACGGACAATGTTGCTATATGCAAAATAGCCTGCGATCCCGATCTAGTTTCTGCCATCCCGAAGGGAACCCCATGATATAACACACCCACCGGATGCGGTAGAATGCGAGCTACCTTCTCAGTGCACCCAAGTGTTGTCTCGCTGCTGAGTCTCTGTACGAGAACATATCCCGGTAATATAGAGTGCGTGTAGGAGTTTCGCTCGTTAATGACTCTAGTTTCAAGTTTTTGGAGATCTTGGGTAGTTTTCTCCTACCGTTCCTAACCCAAGATGCTAGCTCTGAACTACTATTTGTGTGAGTTCAAAAAGAGTTGATTGATTTTATTATCGCTTTATTCTCTAGTGTACTTGATTATTAGTCTTGCGGAGGGGAGTGGACGCATGAAATGTGAACATGAGACTTTTCGACTCAAGAAACCATGCAAAACATGCTCTGAATATTAAATTCTGTGAAGAGTAGTTTCTATAGGGAGAGGTTTCTTTTCAACATCCATGCACTAACATTCAAATAGCCTAGTCCAACTTTTAAAGATTCGCAGTACTTGCTATCTACCTCTTTTGCCAAAAGCGGTCTATGAATTTGAAAATTTCAAAATAAACTTAGCTAGATGCGGAGAAAAATAATAAAGAAAATTCTCTCTTAAAAAATTAAATGCTTTTGGACAGCCGTACTTTTTCAAACAAGAGAAACACATAGAATGACACGTAACTGTTAGCGAGAGCTATTACAGGGAGTTCGACCACCGAAAGGCTAGAAGATGGCCAAAAATGCTGCTGCAACTAAAACACCGATCACAACAAAGTGTAGAACAAAGTTTGGATTTGAGTAACGCTATGTCTGTGAGTAAAGACACCGTATTTAAGCAGAGACACGCGTTATAACGCATCGGACACCCACAGTAAAGCAGTCAGCAGATGAAAAGTTCTTCGCCATGGTAAACGAGAACAAGATTAACACTTGTGAACTGCAGGTGTTTGATATGTCTCACCGGGCATCAAAAATGGGTCGAGAAAGGAATCAAACGAATCAGAGGAAAAGAAGAGAGGAGGGAAGGAATAGCTGGAAACTATGGGGAAACCCCCACATGAGTCGCCTATTCTATGAAAGGTACGTTGCGAGTTGTTGGTTTTTCAAATATCCCTCTCGTGTGATTTCTGTGCCCGAGGCGCAGACAATGAAGATTAGTTGTGATGTTCACAAAGATGGCATGAGCATGTTCTTACTACACCTTAAAATAACTTGATGGAGTGCTGCATAGAGAAATTACACTCTTTGACAATTTTGAGGTCCCTGCAGAGCGCCGTAGCGCAGCGAAACAAGAACTCCTTCTTCACCTGCTCCAAATCTTAGTCCGTGAATCAGCAAAGCACTGCGTGTAATTTCTAAAGCATAACATATATCCTATCATTCAAGAATCAATATATAATGAACTTCTAAATTATACACATCTCAGCCATTCACTATCATACTATATGTAAATGTTCAAACAATAATGACAATATTAAGTATTGAATGGACAAAACGAACACATTTCTATTGATTTTTGAAAGAAGGAGGAGTTACGTAACTGTCGGTTGTACCAAGCCCTCCTCGCTAATCTCTTTTATCTCTCCGATAGAAAGAAGTCCAAGTCAACAAGCTCTCTCTGGAGAACCTCTTTGACTCTTGGCCTTGCATGATAGTAACTACTATTCTCTATTTTCAAAAGTATGACAAAAACCTTTTCAGCAATCCTTCGACTCTTCAATTAAGAGCCTTCCAGCCTTTCTTATATGAAAGAGTTTTAGAGAAAGCCATGTTGCCTTTTCTTCTTTCCACATAGTTTGGAATGGAAAAAACTTAGATGTTTTCTTTTTAATCTCTTCATGCTTTTTGTCTCCTTTGGAGTTCAGCTCTTGTTATAGAAATGACCAATAATGAACCCGGTGCTCTTGCGATTTCCTTTGTAAAGCTAGAATCTCTTGTGAGGAAAGTCGGGCAGATTCAAATCATTCTCGCGGAGTTTTCTTCCCAATTCAAACTTAAAACACTAGATAACGCTTCCCTTTAGTGTAAACAAATGGCTGCTTTGCCCTAGCCACTAATGCGGCATATTCACTACTTTAATGCAAGTAGTATCGCTCTTGTTTTGTTATAGATAGGCATTACTCGGGCGTAAATAGGTTTAATTTAGGGTCTTTGTAGCTCCTTCCCATATTTGTCTTCCCTCCGAGCACAGATGAGGAGGTATTTTTGACTCGTATGTGAGAAATGTACTTAATATTGCTTCTAAAGAGGTTTTGTCCATTCAATACTTAATATTGTCATTATTATTTCTAACATAACATATATCCTATCATTCAAGTCAATATATAATGAACTTCTAAATTATACACATTTGAGCCATTCATATCATACTATGTAAATGTTCAAACAATAATGACAATATTAAGTATTGAATGGAAAAAACGAACATAGTTCTATTGATTTTTGAAAGAAGGAGTGATTACAAATGTCGGTTGTACCAAGCCCTCCTACGAGTCCCCCAATCTCTTTTATCACTACTCAAGTGAAGAAGTCCAAGTCAACAAGCTCTCTAGGAACCTCTTTGACTCTTGGCCTTCACAATATAACACTATTCTCTATTCCACAAGTATGCAAAAACCTTTAGCAATCCTTCGACCTTCAATTATTTTGACCTGTAACATTCTTCCACATTTTGATATAAAAAGAGGTAAATGATAAGAGAAGGGAACTTGAATGACCCAGTGAGTGATAAACTCATGAGTTGAGTATTGACAACTTCTTTCCAATATGAAGGAATATCCCGGCCACTACCTACGAAGCTTCATCATCAATGCAACGTATCTCCAAAAATTGATACATCAGATTATATTTGTCATAATATTTTCTCAATATCTTTTAATACACCTCGGCCATAACCGAACTTCTAAGTCAGAAAACTTCCAGTGAGAATTCTAAAAACTCCATGAAATCAAAACTTCCATGGTAGATTCTTTTTTTGTTAGGTACAAACCGTTTCGTATCCTGGGCTTCGTAGATAGAAGACAACCCAGTTGAATTCTTAAACCCCGAGTATTCATCATAATGCATTATTAATGACTCACCGATTAGAATTGAACATAAGATTCGACTGGGTAACACGGTGGCTTGACGAATTACACAAGATTGAGACTTGTCAGAAACATTTTCTCCTAGACAATTCATTACAAAAACACTTGCCGGGGTACAAAACAAACACTAACTAAAGTGCAAAAAACTGCGAGAAAAAGTCCATTCTTGGAATACATGTAGACAATACATTTTGTTTTTTGGCTATGGCCATAGTAGAAAATTGGACATGATTTTTCATTCCGTATGTAGACTTTTTGATAGAATTGAATGTAGTTATAATGAGCATACAAAGTGTCTTGGATATCCTTCTTAGTGTCCATGAGACGGAATATGACTGGATGAGTACTGAAAGAGATGAACGCTTAGCCATAATTCAGCTTAGGGTGTGGCGAACAACGATAAGGTGTACAGAAAACAATGAAAGACATAAAGTACAATCTAATTGACAAGAATAGAGAAACAACTGTAATAGTCTTACAGAAAGAGGAACGAATTTTAAATATGTGGTGCAGATTTTATAGAATTAAATGCTTTGAGTAGACGCACCAAAAAGAGTCGTTAAATAGTACTGATGATGTAGCTGAGTATGCTTAAGCGCCAACTATGGCGGCTTACGTCACTATCGAGGAGGCCCTCACGGTAAGAAAGCGCTCATCGGGTTCATGCCCCCACGGAACTAATCCTAATCGCGCAGATCTTAATCGACCCCTCAGATCATCGTGGGTCAATCTGCTCGGAGGCTACCCTCTCTGTTAACCCATGCGTCAAAGTGTGCACGAGAGGCTACTTTTATCCACGACAAAAAAATCTTCGGATCCCACTCATACTAGCTCGGTCATTAACTCAAGAGTGGGACCCCATATTCACGAATATTTTTATATGATGAACTTTAAATGTACAAAAATATACACTATTTGAGTTAAAGTATGAGAAACTTAGTACTTTAACATACATGTATATATATTTTTCCAATTTTTTGTATTTTGAAAAATCAAGAAATAAAGGATATTGCAAATGAGCTGACAACAGATCACATTGTGTGCAGCTGGGTGGTGGAAATATAGACATGAGTAGAAATAGTAGAAATAAAATGTAAGGAAAGAAATGGATTTACAGGCGCGTATGCCTTGGCTAAAGTTGGGAATTGTTGTTCTCAATGATGTTCATGTTGTGCATGGATAAAGGAAGTTCTCTTAACCTAGACCTTATGATATCTGGTAATTATGTTGTGATCATGATTATGATAATGTATATATGTGTATATATGCATGTCACTATCTGATGATATCATGATTGATTTTTGTTGATGTTTACATATTTATACATGTATATATGTATGTATGTCGTGTTTGGCAGGGTCGTCGTGGATCATGATTGTTTAATGCTAATGTTTATATGTATATATGTGTGTATGTATGTCGTTGTCTGACATGATAATGATTGTCTTATACTAATGATTATATATATGTGTGTCTATATCACTCTATGACAGGGTTTTTAAGGATCATTCTTGTGGAGGAATGATTTTTTATGCAGGTGAATGGCATGAAGAGGTTCCTAGATATGAGGAATCAAGAGGCATAGTAACTCTGACAGATATATGAGATCAATATCATGTGAACATGAATTGATATTATATGCTTGTATCATGCCTATGTTTATGTTATGGACAGGTAATGTTGAGGGGTATATCAATGGAGTGAAAGTAGTGTGATTTGTGACATGCTAGGATAAGCATGGATCATGGAGAGAGACTAGAAGAAAGGTTTCTTGTGGGGTAAGTGTGTGGTCTATGGATGTATAGTACCATTGTTTTGTATATGTTGTACACATTGTATATTCAGTGACTGTACCTATGGTGATGTGTAAATGTCGCATATGTAGTAATGTGTACCTAAGATGTTGCATGCATGCGTATATATGGTGTTGTGTGTATATTTCCTATGTAGTTCTTGGTATAGATGGTGTTATGTACATGTTGGATATGTGGTGTTGTTTACATATTGTGTTGTGCCCATGTTGGATATGCGGTTTTGTGTAGGTATAGTGATATGTGCATGTTGTTAGCGTAAATTCTTAACGCAAGTGTACTAAAAGAGCTCACTTTAGTTGTGCATGAAAAACAACCCTAACAACAAAGATGGTTGCTTAACTTATTCAAATATGCAAGTGATAGTTAAAACAAATGTTTCCAGAAACCCAGTCTATGTAGTAAAAGTAGTCAAATAGTGAAAAGAAATCATAATTGCTCCATGCATCTAATGGAAAAGACAAGATATAAAGAATTTTATATGTATTATAACACTTGGGAAGGGAACAAAAAATGATGTTACTAGTCCCCCTCAATGGGATGGGCTCTTAGCTGTCCTCAACACTTCAGATCCAGAAGTTTATCTCTCTCAATGGTGTAAAAAAATTGAAATATGTTGAACCCTATGGCTGCTCAAGAAGAAAAGAAAGTAGTAGCAGCAATGATAATGACTGCACAACAATGAAAGCGATCAAAGTGAATAATGAATGGAAAACCCTCCTATTTATAACAAAATATGAGTTATCCTCGATAATGACGAATAATAAAATATTATTAACCAAGATTTAGATCTAAAGTCATAGTGGAATATTTTATTATATTTTTGTTGGAGTGGAAAATTTTATTTAAATTGGTTAAATACCTTTATTTAGAAATAATAAAGAAATAAATGATTTATTTATCATTTCAAGAATGTGGTTAAAGAATAATTAACAAATATTGATTTGTTTAATTATTTTTAGGTGATTTAGTCAAACTCTAACAAGGAATAATAACTAAATAATGATTTAATTTATTATTCCTAGAGAAAAATAAGAAAAATAATTATTTATCTAATTATTTCTCATAATTGGGTTAAATACGACCAAGCATATTATTTAAACATTGGTTTAATTAATTATTCCCTAGAGGAAAATCAAATAAATAAGGATTTATGTAATTGTTCCTCATGGGAGTTTTCTTATTTTAACCGTAAAGTAACTTAATAAATTATGGTTTATTAAATTATTTTTTATAGTGAAAGCAATTTTACTATGGTAAAATTGGTCTTACATGGTGTACTTCGATCCATCTAATTGTAAATGGTTAGATAACCAAAAAATAGTGTAATATATTTCCCCCCAACGTGTGAGCGTTAGGAGCTAATCGCATGACCGAAGTACATTGTAACACAATCACTAGATGTTGAAAGGGAGTTAGAGAGACAAAGATAGATATATGGAGTGAAGCGAGAGAGGACAATAACCGAGGGTGCGAGACCTACAAATGATATAAGTCTATAATTTTTGGGTACCTGTTCTTAGTGAGGCAGGGGAGGCATACCTATGCCCACCGAGATAACAAAGTACAAAGAATAATGGTGCACCAACAAAATGAAATTGAGTAATAAAGTACATGATAAATGGTACATGACATATTGGCATAAAATGTTCCAGACAAAAATATAATGGATCCCACATACATACTATGCCTTGGACAATAGACAAGACTGAATACAATAATATCTGAGTACATGAGACATAACAACAACCAAAGAAGCCCTGATAAATAGGAAAGGGCTTTGAAAATCTAAATAGATCATTAAAATGATACATGCATGCTATGGGCACTGCAAGTGGCTGTAACCGAACCCATAAAATATGCGGAGCTTCATATGAGGTTGTAGCATAATATGATGTCATCCGGGCATGTGGGGGGCTACACAGGGCCACCCCCTCATGAGGTTTGAAACATCTCACACATGCCCGAGAATTACTGATACAATCTATTGGATCACCGAATCATCAAGTATGCAAATCTAAATCATGCAATCATGAGCTGAAGTTGAGAAGATGATAAACAACCAAGTCAAAGGGAAATGATGAGTCCCTTTGCCTGATCTAAGGAACCAAACAAGAATGCAAGCTAGAACCAAGGTACACTTCCCTCTAGACCTTTCTTCTGGAATGAATGTGTCGATGTCGATAGAAGGAGGTCTTCTCATAGGTGAAGAAATGAGGAATCCTCAACTAAGGCACGAGGGATCATAGTAAAATGACCGATGGATTAACACTAGGGATGATGATGGAATAGGGGGATAGTTGCAGGTAGCGTAACGGGGCGAATTCCTTGTTAGAGAATAAAAATCATGGATGACCGGGCGATGCATCGAAGCTTGACTCGAAGGGGATGGGGAATAGTATGACCGCGGAGGCAAAAAATAGGGCGACACGAGAGAGAGACAAGGGAAAAAATAGATGGAATACCGTAACAGGAGGCAAAGGGACTCGGTGACGTACTCCATGAATGTGATGGTGACTCAACTCGGATGACTCGAACAAGGGTGACTCGATGATGCTACCACATAGAATAGTCTGGTGGGGACCATAAAAACATGAGCAAAATATGGTTACTCATGACGAAAATCGACACACACACCGAAAAGTGTAAAGGAAAAGTGGTGCCCCCAAGTACAAGCAACGCATAGTGAAGTAAAATCTGATTTTTAAGAGGTGGAAAAATGACCCTTTCTGGAAAAATGGCTTCTTGGTGAAGTGCTCAAAATTACCAAAAACAAAAGGATACCTATTATAGTGCTTGGTGATATATTTCCCAACGGGTGTTGACGGTTAGTCAAGCACCGAGCTATGGTTTGGTTGGCAATTGATGAAGGAAAAATTTAAGGTTTTCCTTTAATAGAACGATTCCCTACTCAATTTAATTCACTTGATAAGTGAGTTGTGGTGAATTTGGAGAGGATGAGAAGGCCCTAAATCTTGCCGCGATCTTAGCAAAAAAAATCGTATCGTTGGAAATAGGATGTCCGCAAATTTTTTAGGCAGGTGGCCTTACTTGTCTCCAAGGATGTCCTTAATAATTCTTGGAAGAATGGTTCTACTCGGGTAGAAGAATCAAGGTAAGAAAAAGAATAGAGAATGAACTACTAAAGATGGTCTAGAATCATCCCCTCCCACCAAGTCAAACATGGGGACCAAGCGGTAAGTATGATATCACATAAAGTAGTATATTTGAAGGTATGGTATCAAGAATCTACGATATATGGCTCACCGAGAGGGCAGAGTAGGGAAAAACTATCCAAGGAATGGGAGGATAATTGACCATACCCTAGATCGATTGGGGTCTAGGCCGAGACTTATCAAAATCAAGTGAGAATAGGACAGTGAGGGTGCCATCATGCCCCCGAAGCATCGGGATACCGCCCCCAAGAATATGTGATGGAGGGAGTGATCTAGTATGATAAAGGTCGAATGATGCCCCTAGCTAGAGAAGTTTGCGAGAACGCCATGATGTTTCAAGTGTTGACATAATGGATTCAGAAGTGTTCAGTCCCCATAGGCACTAAATCCCTTCAAGATGATGGTGAGAATATATAGGGGAATACGTGCCCCCAAGCATGCTATGGACATGCCAAACACATTTTGATGATGTGGTTTTGCCATTTTTTTATGATATGGTTATCTTATATGGTAAGAATGGATAGATATAGTTAGAGAAAAGGAAATGGTGGTATTACCAACTTCGTTTGACACTTGTGACATAGAAGCAAATGGACTAAATTTATAGGTTTAGCATACATGGTAGTCATTATCCCAAAGGTGGCTTAAAGTGAGATAATGAACTAGTGCTCACCTATAAAATACCGACGTTGGTAAACAACAATAGTTTAAGGGAGTGGTTTTTGATGTAAGATGAAGGAATGATTAAGTGGATCATCCCTAGAGAGTGATTTGAATTGATATGAGACTTTAGAGTTTCTTCTAAAATGGGGAAGAATAATGGTACTAAATTCGACACTACCATATGCACTAGGGAGGGTTGTGGATAATTTCTTCTCACGGCCTCTCAAATATGAGTGCCCCCCTTACCCAAAACATTGGGTGTTAATGTAATGGCCACAAGGTGTATGTGGTTTGAATGCATGGTTTCGAAGTAAGGGGTTATTGAACAAATCGACCTTCCCTATGGATGAAGTCTTTGGACTCCATAGCATGTTGGTCATAGGTTTTCTAACTGCAGAAGTGAAGTACGCACGATTGTGCATATGATCCCAATGAAAATCGGGGTGGTCATGCCTTCCATAATGTCATCATATAAATGGAAGATGGGAGGAATGGAGGAAGGGAGACCAGCATGATGTGGCGGAGCTAGCCTAGTGCATCATCATGAGAAATGTGGTCGCATACCCAACACTACTATGGGTATATAAAGATTTGTAGATGAAACATCTATCGATGTTGAGACTAGGGTGTTCACCTAGAAGGAGTGTTCGACCGAAACAGAATGGGATGCCCACCGAGGGTTCTTTCACCATGGGATCTCATGGGATGACGATAGATAGTAGAATAGTGGTCGAAGGGTCCGTCATCTCGACATCGAGGGGAGGTATCACAATGGGTGCGAGAAGATTTTCCCCAGATTCGTTTGTAGCGAGAAATCACAAATAGCGGAGTACATGATCCACTACGCAGCAACCCTATATTTAGTGAAAGGCCTCAAGGGTGTCATAAAAGTCAGTCGAGAGACATGGACATTGATAGAGAATAGTGGCCATAAATATCACACAAAGCATCTAAGGATTGGTTTGTGCGCAACGATTTGAGTTTCTTGTCTAAATCAAGTAAGGTAAGATGGACCTTTGGGATGTCATATTTAGGGAAACGTCTCGAATTTGACCATAGTTTTGGAGATGAGGAATTTCAGTGCCGATACTGGAGTGGCATGCCCAACAACATCACACAAAGTGCATGGAGGTGACTTATGTTGGAGGCTTAGGGAGTGAGTAGGGAGTTGTATGGGGGCCTTGTCCTTAGGGTTCCTTCTTTTTGACTTTTCCCCCTCATCGGATGCTTTCACAACAAGAGTAGGTTCCCGACTGGAGGTGGCTGAGGCAATCGAAGAAAAGGGAGGGATCATAGCGATCGATTAGACTGGATCAAAGAGATATATGGTTTGAGTTGACCTGAGCGTGAGATGTTGGTTGGGGATCGATGTATCGTAATAGGATCCTCGGTTAAAATTGGGAAGGCTCAACGTAGCCTATGACGGCATCAAAAAGACCCGCAGGGGGGATCTAAAAAATTGTATTGGACTAGAGGGGTAATGGCCCTGAGGAATGACTCCCAAATGTTTAAGGCTAGGGGAAGCTGACCGGGTTGACAGTGTTGGGAGAGACACCACAAAAAT
The DNA here is from genome assembly GCA_034641835.2 of Pinus albicaulis. NCBI lineage: Eukaryota > Viridiplantae > Streptophyta > Pinopsida > Pinales > Pinaceae > Pinus > Pinus albicaulis. The sequence goes on along the minus strand of CM076570.1, from coordinate 419,522,614 downwards.
AGTAATTTCTCTTGATGAGAAGGTCTTGAAGGTTGCATCGAGTGACCACCAGAGCATGTTGCGTGCAGCATTGGTTGTCGAGTTGGTCGACCCTGCATCGCTCGTGGCTCCCAGCCCTAAGACACTTGCATTATGTAAACACTCGACGTGCGGGATCGGTGATAAGAGACCGAGAGGGAATGAACCAAGTAGGTGGAATATTTGATAGACTCATGGTAGAACATCGTGAGAGTTGTGATCGATTGTTTATCAACACCAAAGATATGATAGACTTGGGGGAGTGTACAGAGCTTCGATTTGTAATATGTCAACCTGAAAAAAAGTGACAATATTTCCATTGCGAGGAAATCACATCTTACAAAGGCACTACAAATGCTGAAAAAAAGACATCACATAGGTACAACTAGAGCCCAAGAGGATATTGTAATCCAAGGGAGCATCAATGACTTCATTGTCAACACAAATAGTATCTCCTGTAAGAGTGACAGAAACAATTACGGAAAATGCCAAGGGAGCTAGAAGGGTGACCATCAAAGCAACGCAAAGTGATGGTGGATGGAGTTAATTCGGGTGATCCGAGCTTATTCTAACTGCAGGTAGACATCGAGCACATTTGGATGCACCCTCGTTAATGATACATCTAGAAACATTGGCATTATGAATATTGAATGGTATTTGGAAGGTGACGAGATGAAGGTAAGCGAGGATGTTACTGATTTTTCAACGTCGAATACGATCAAACGATCATCCGAAGGATCCACGATTGCCCAAAGTAGATAGTAGATATTTTTGTTGAGATGGGAATGACTAGAGGACTTACGAAAGCATTGACATGGAAGTAGGATATTGTGCTAAGTAATCTATTATGCTATCTGTGCAGAGCGGCTTTGAGAGGGAAACAACATTTTGGCATAATGGCCCTTTAGCAATCTTGTGAATGACACTACTTCCCAAGGCTAAAGGGATCTATAAGGGAAAATTGGGTATCGAAATGTACTCTATGGAAACTTTATGTTTGGGGACTCGGCTATGCGACGTATCGAGTTGCTTGTCATATTGGCTTGACCAAGTCTCGAGAGGTTGACATCAACGGTATTGACTTCTTTAGAATTCATCATGAGAATCTAGTACTCGTGGGTACTAGACGTATGATAGGTTTAGGGCGACCTCACCTTGAAGGGGTTGGGCAGCAACATATCCTTGTTGAAGGAAAGGATTAGTGAACACAGTCGTGTTGAGATTTCAGTGCGATGAGGAACTGGCTGGTGGCTTGTTGTCCTCTATAAGCGGGACAATCATGAGTATAATGGCCATGGACACCACAACATCAACAAGGTTTTAATATGAAGACGTGCTTGTCTCCGATGGGCCCGAGTCACCCCTGTATTCTTTGGTGTGTAGTTGTAGGCCCGTGCCTTTGGGTGCGTTCGGTTGGTTACCTTGGTGGGCTTAGTTACCCTACGGCTGGTTGGTTGCTTTGCTTCTTCCTTCTCTTTATTATTTTTATTCAAATTAGAAGGATTAGTTACACTTTGGTGTGCATACACTCGACACGAGGGGGAGTGGCTACGTCGTGCTGACAGGTTGAGAAGGCACAACATGTCTGAGGTGTTGATGTCGAAGCGGCTGGAGTACCTGTGTACGTGGATAAGGATGAATGGAGGTTGAGAAACATTGGTGTAAACAAAGGTTGAGCAACAATCTGGCCTATCATCTGGCCGATGTAGTTAGGAAAAATTTGTAAGGCGTGCTTTTTGACGAGATACATGTTGTTGGAGGGGGGTAAGTGTTGGAGGAGCTGCTCCCTCCATGAGGAGAAACATAACCCATGGAAGTATGAGTATACACATGTGAACAGAGATAGAGAATGATACCGTCGGTGGCATGATATTCCCCCCACATGCATTGTGCACCACTGTGTACTAGGAAGATCCGGTAAAACGATATAAACATAACCATATTGGGTGTAGATCTAGCTATATTTCAACGCGAGTTGGAGAGATTGTTCCTTTTGTCTCTAGGAAAAGTGAGACAAGATATCTTTACCAATAGAAGGCAAAATCGTTCTAAGAAACCAATCTATATAGACACGATTGCCGAATGTAGGAGCTACAACTACAAGCTCCTCCTCACGCACCATTCTTGGACATGGTCGGGAAGGCAAGTAAGGCGAAATTTTGACGAAATGTAGTCAAAAACTTGGTACCGAAAGATTACAATGGAGAGGTAACTTGCAAGTAATACTCCCAAAAATCTTTAGCAAAAGTCACAAAAGTGGAATGAGATGCGAAGCTCAGTTGACATGCCACTTCACTAACGCTCCAAAGTGAGCGTACATTGGAATAACCGAAGGTGGATGGAGTCATTGGTAATAGAATTGGATGAACACCACATGTGTAGAAAGGAGCAAGACGTGATTAGTAGGGTCCTCTCCAAAGCATTTAATTTGAACTTAGGTGATGTCGATGATGAGCTTAGTTAGCATAGCATGCCAACACATAGATTGTGGGAGTATAGGGTTGTCGAGATTAAATAGAATGAAATCGAAGGATTAAACCCGCCATAAAAGGTAGCAAGGAGTAGTAGGATGGTTTCGATAGCGGCTCCACTAGTAGAAACTACTAGCATTAGGTTCGTGGCCACTCACCATCTTGAGGACTAGCACACGCATTGGTACCTAACATGATGACGTGTATGAGGGGTCGAGGGAAGCTGGGTTCGGTGAATCGCAGGAAGAACTCAATGAACCGGAATCAAAGTTGGTATGGGGACTTGGTGGAGGAGGACTAACTCCAGATCCCACACGTGAGTAAGTCCTCCTAACGGAAACTAAGGGGTGAAGGCCCTTGGGATTGTCCGAGATAAATGCCTTGGGGGCGCAATGATTGCAAGTCATTAATGACACGAAAATGGTGAAGATATAAACAAAGGCTCAGTGAGGTGAATAAATTAATTATGATGTTTATGTAGTGAAGCGCTATAAACCAAGCGCTCTTTGCTTTAGGTGTGAGTGTGTGCAGAAGTGGTGTGTTAATTTTAATTAACACGTACGATTGTATAAAGAAAAAGAGAAAAAAAATTGAAATACGTATAAATAAAAATTAAACGATACAGTAAAATATACAAATCGACAGGCATGCATAAATTCAACCCAAAAGAAGGCTTCTCCAAAAAAATAGTCTAAAATGCGGCGAGAATTGAATCAAAACACACAAGGCAACCAAAATATCTAATTTCTAAGGACGATGATCTAATGACTCGAGATATCTGCGGAAAAGGTGCGGTAATAAAACAAGAAAGCCTGGGAGGAAAAAAATGCTTCAAAATGGAGGAGGCGAAAGGTTAAGATTATGGGGAAACAAGGGAACCCCTATAGGAAGACGCAACATCAAGAGGGGAGCTTTGGATGGAATAATAACCGATCAAAAGGGATCTGAAATACAGGATAGATCAAACCCTAAACGATGCGCTACGAGAATCGCCGCAAAATCTCGGTACTCACCTACTTAGCTAAACCCCCATATAAAAGTGAAGTATACCGAAACCCTAAGTGGCTTGGTTCTACTTCAAGGAGACAAAGTCGGGGTATATCCAGAGCCTAAGATGTAATGATACATATGTTAGACAACCTACTACATGACTTGTGGCAAACCCCTGATCGTCACTGAGAAGAAACTCGGAAAAAAGTTGTAACTCGCAGTATCGAGCACGAGAATCGTAGAATTCACAATTTCTAGGCTAATAGGTTTGAGTTCGAGGCATAAATCGGAGTGTTCTCAGGCCAAAAAGTGTGAGTTCCGGATCCGAGATCTTTGGGCTTGGTAGGTTGCGAGAACCGTTATACTAGTCCGTAAAACACCCGAAAACATACGGAAGTTAGAATTTTGATTGTTTTAGGGGCATAAAAGTTTAAAAACAACATCAAGAGACCAGATAAATAAAAACCCTGAGTTACTGAAGTTGTTGGTCATGCAGTGGATATAAATAAACAACGGTGGAGTCACCAATTGTTAGCATAAATTATTAACGCAAGTGTACGAAAAGTGCTCACCTGTAGCTATGCGTGAAAAAATAGCTCCTAACAACAAATATGGTTGCTTAACTTCTTTAGATATGAAAGTTATAGTTAAAACAAATGTCGCTTAGAAACCCTGATGTCTGTGTAGTAAAATTAGTTAAACAATGAAAAGAAATAAGAATCGCTCCATGCATCCAATGTACATGATAAGATATAAATAATTTTATATGTATTATAACACCTAGGAAGGGAACAAGAATGATGTTACCAAATCCCCCTCATTGTGATGGGTTCTTGTGTCTATTCTCAATGCTCGTGACTGCAGAAGTTTCTCTCTCTCAATGGTGTAAAAAACTCGAAATATGTTGAACTCTATGCGAGATCAAGAATCAAAGAAAGTAGTAGTGAAATGAGAATGATCAAAGTGCGACTAAATGCAGGTGATTCAAAGTGAATAATGAATGGAAAACCTTCATGTTTATAACAAAATATCGAGTTATCCTCGATAATCGGTGTGAATAATAAAGATAGTTATTACCCAAGATCTAGATCTAATCGCTTGGAATATTTTATTATATTTTGTTGGTATGAAAAAGGTATTTAAATTGGTTAAATACCTTTATTTAGAAAATAATAAATAAATAAAGATTTATTTATCATTCAAGAATGTGGTTAAGTGAATAATTAACAAATACGATTTGTTTAGGATTATTTCTAGGTGATTTAATTCGGAATTTAACAAGGAATAATAACTAAATAATGATTTAATTTATTATTCCTAGAGAAAAATAAGATAAATAATGTATCTAATTATTTCTCTTAATTGGATAAAATATGACCAGGGAATATTATTTAAACATTGGTTTAATTAATTATTCCTAGAGGGAAAAATCAAATAAATAAGGATATATTTAATTATTCCATGGGACTTCTTCTGGTAAAATTGGTCTTACATGGTGTACTTCGATCCATATAATTGTAAATGGTTAGATGACCATAAAATTGGGTGTAACACATGTTGTATATGTAGTGTTATGTACATACAAAGTAGTTTTGTGTGTTGTATACATGTGGTGCTATGCACATATGGTGTAAGTATGCATGATTGTATGCATGGTGTTATGTGCATGTGTGAGTGTTGTATGTACATGTTGTACAAGTGGTGATGTGTGTAGGTGGTGTCGTGTACATGTCATGCATGTGACGCTATGTACATATCATGTCGATGTACATTTCCCGTATTTGGTGTTGTGTACATTTGGTAATGTGTACACATTTTACATGTGGTGCGGTGTACATTTGTCGTTGTGGAGATGGTGTTGTGTACATGTGATGTTGCACACACATTGTGTAGGTTTTGTTGTGTACAGTGGTGTTGTGTAAATTTTGTGCATATGGTACTCGTATACATGTGGTATCGTGTGCATGACATACATCGTCGTGTGCGAGTGTATATCATATGTATGTATGTGCATGTTGTGGTTGTGGTATCTTGCATCATATGTATTTGGTGTGTTGTACTTTGTTGATTAGGAGATCATGTGTTTTTTGCTCAAAATTAAAATTAGCTTGAGATCATATCGAACTCCGAGCAACCGTGAAATGTCTCTTGTCGTTGCAATTTTGATGCCATGAATGGTTTGAAAACCAATGTCGTATGAGGAAGATATCAGTGTCTCATATTCATTTTCTCAAACAAAGATAAAATTTTTGTAGATCGGATGCACAATGCGTATGTGCGGTACGCTACGGTGGGCATATTCTCGGGAAATATTCCGTTTTCTGTCACGCCTAATCGAGAATTCAACATGTGAGTCGAATCTAGACCATTGATTTTGGTTGTACGAATTTCCATTTTTGAGTCTGTTGGATGGAGTTGTACCAAGTTTTATGTGGAGTCCGCATTGGATGAGAGACACATGGCAAGCCCGGAGGCTACCACTGTCTCTCTAGGAGTGTGCAAAATCTTGGTGGAGTTGGGGGGGGAGGGGGGTCGACCTGCATCCTCTGACTGCGCTCACAGTGAAACCTCTCCGACCATCTCGCCTACCACATGTTACTTAACCTACTACATCGACCGCTTTAACTTAAACTGACGTTATGGTTTCATATTCAAAGACCACTAGTAGTCCCCAACCCATTCTGGCGGCCCCAAGGATTGGGTCAGCATGTTATATTCTAAAAGCTGCAGACAACAAACTTAAAACCAATGTTTTATATCCAACATTTATCCCAACGGTCAATGGACAAGGGTCACATGTTATCCACGCAAGTCAGGTTAATGCGACGGTTGGATACACCGTAACCTGCCGCGCAAGATGGTAGTAAGTGCTATCACATGCGCGGTGTAATGGCAACAAATTCCATGGGTTTTCGTGAATCTAGAGTTATGGTTGCGCTCCACATAGGCGGAGTTAAATCAAACGCTAGGCACCGCAGAATTTAAAGGAGGGGGAGTCGGCATGTGACCACCCCACCTAAGCTTCATTTGATATCAATGCTAATGGTCTTATCCAAACGATATATATGGAGGCACCCTAAATTTAGGTTTTTTAATATTTTGTAGTAAACGATTAAATAGCGGTCTCCACTTTTGGTGGAGATTTTCTAGTCAGATATTGGGAAAAATGCATTGGGAGGTCAATTTCTAGAGCCAATTTGGCTAAAACAAGAGTCTACCCTAGACTAATTTGAGCATTATGGAGCCACTTTGGTGCATAGAAAACAACCATTATAGGTTTTTAAACACATAATTTTTAATTTTGAGCATAATGACAAAGAGGGACATGACATTGGGAGCTAAACCAACGGATGCTTAGCCTCGTGAGGGGTGAACCTGCTTCATCATGCCTATTGTGTAAAACTTATATGTGATGTTTATTCCCCTATTATACACTTATGTATAGTGTTATATAGACTTATTTTCATGCTTAAAGTTCACAAATTCATCTATGTTTCATGGTTAAAACACTCATTCCTTTAGCAAACAAATGGAGACAAATTGTACATGTTTTTAATACCGAAAGGACACTTAGCTACAAAACTAATCACACTCCTTTCGCATCAGGGTTGGTATCGAAGCTAGAGTTTAATCTCCGGATTTTTTTGTGTGAAAAATATTTTTTTTAACTATGTAATGTTCCAAATGCGGAACTTTCTTCTCCCTCGGGAATATCTTAGGATATTCCAATTCCTCCTTCAAGTGAGGCACCACAAGTCCATTCCCGCAGATTGAATATGGGGGAATTTACAGATATGTCTCCTTCCAAAGAAGGGAGATATCCTAAGGTTAGGCAAGCCCCTTCACGTACTCTTGTCTATGGATATGCAATATTCCCACTTCGGGAATTTCTGCTACAGGGGTCCTTGAGGATGATGTATAAGAGGAAGGTACTTTGTAAAAATAAGACAAACCACTACTAGGATGCCTTAGAACACACATCATACAACTCTTATGCATAATATGAGCTCGAAGAAATAACTCTAGATGGGTGTATTCGTATCTTCCCCCAATCTAGGGTCTCTAAAACAATGCATCAATGAGAGAGCTTACAACAACATATGAACATTAATATTAACTGCCGTGATTCTAAAATGCACCATAAGAAGGAAAATGCTACAGCCGTACATATATATTATGATATCGTAGTAAAATACAAGAAATATCAGTGAGGGCAAGTGCTTTCACTCAAGCTTTAGCAACCAACCTCCAATGAGTTAAGCAACAAAGTACATGAGTTGTTGCAACTCCACAAAATGCCTAGGAGAGCAAAACGTGAGTACAACATTGTCTCTATTAAGGGAATGAGATGTTGAATATGAATAAAATGTACATGTGTGGCTGAAGGAATACAAATAATATCCCAATAACATAGAAATGGGCTGAAATACAATATTTCTAGCCAATCTACTGAGAAGATTGCTAGAAAATGCCTCTAGAGAATACCAAAATGTGACAACTAGGTTGTCACCGTAACTGTGGAAAAAAAATGAGAATGACGTTGTGGCTGATCTGAAATATGATTTCCTCCTCTCGATAATGTCTCCAAGCATAAAGGGCTCGAGTCCCTTTGTCTCAAAAAACACACTCCCTGATGTGCCCAATGAACCCCTTTCACCGCTTCGTAAAATAACGCAGCTTTCTCCATGGTACACCATGGGTGGAATGATGGAATGTTGAGCCAAGTGCCAAAGATCTGATATGAAGCCCGGGGAATCCTCCTTTCAGCTCCTCCAATGAGTATATCACCTCTCCATTAAAGAAAACAAGTCAAGAAAGACTCCATGAGTTCCTCTCTTAGCACGCACCTAGCAACACAACGTCCTCTGCTGTAGAGCTAATGCTTTAGTGTGATGAATGTAGTCATGGCAATGCAGGATTGAGTAAAATCAGCTCAACTCTCATCTTTTCCTTGAGGAATAGGTAGGGATTCCCCGACTAAGAACACCCCTAGTGCTTGTGGGCACCACCACGCTAAACAACCCGAGGATGCAAGCCCTTTGCACAGACCCAATTCTCAAAACTCCAAACATAATCCAAATGGGACTGCCATCTCTCCTTATAAAGAAAGGGAAATCCTTTCTCCACCATGGTTCCACTAATTAGGGTTTCACCCTCACATGAGTGTCTTGTTAGTATGAATTCTTCGTCGAAGTGTACGAAAAAAGAACCACTTTAGCTACGCATGACTAATAGCCCTAATGACGAATAATGGCTCGCAAAACATCTTCGCATCCGCAATTAGTAGTTAAAAGTGCCGCAACAAACAGCATCTATAAACTGGAAAGACATTACGCAATGAAAGCAAAGAGTTTGCTCCATGCATCCAACGGACAAGACAAGAACACGATTTTTGAATGAATTGCCTTATATCTAGCAGGGCACCCAGGAGGAAACAAGAAGCTGTGTATCCGAATCTCCCTCAATGGGATGGGTTCTTTCGTAGTCCTCGTAGACTTCGTATCTCAAGCTTTCTCTCTTTGTGAATGTAGAAAACCCAATGTAGAAGGTAGAGCTCAATGGGAGCAAAATGGCGGTAAATGAGACTACATGTAGGAGATCCAGGAGTGATTCATGTGCAACAAAAAGGTGAAGAATGAAGAGAAGAAAACCCTTCCTATTTATAACAAAATATCGTGGGTCATTCTAGATCTTGGTGCATGATTAAGAAGAAAATAATGTTAACCTAAATCTAGATCCACCTCTATGGAATATTTTATTATTATTTGTTGGAGGGGAAAGGGACTTTGACTTGGGTCAAAATCCCTTGATTAGTGAAAGAATAAATAAATAAATGATTTATTTATCCTTTTAAGGAAGTGGTTGAGATATAATCAAATAAATAATGATTTATTTGTGCTTAATTAATAGTGGTTGATTTGGTCATATTTAACAAGGAATATTATTTAAATAATTATTCCTAGAAAATAATAAGATAACTATGGGTGTATCTCATTAATTTCTTTGTTTTTGGGTTAAACATGACCGGGGAATAATAATTAAATTGTGGTTTAATTAATTATTACACTTTTGGGGGTTTCCTTAATTAACGATAGTGAAAGCGAGTTTTACTTGAGGTAAAGTCGGTCTTACATGGTGTACTTGGGTCCATCTCCCAATAATAAAAGGTGAGATGACCAAAAATGGTGTACTGACAGTTGCCCCCCAGCAGTGCGAGTGTCGTGGAGCAAATCGTATGACCGAAGTACGTTGTAAGAATACAATCACCCGTACAACGAAAGGGGATGTCGCAGAGAGAAGTGTGAGGTAGATAGTGTGTCAAGGACTAGACCCTAAGGAGACGAGACTCGCAGTGCAACAGAGTCTCTTTTATGAGAGAGTGGCTATCTGTAGCCGAAGGCGGCGGGGGGAGGCATACCTATGCCCGCCGTGACAAAAGTACAAAAGAATAGTGTGTCCGTATACAAGGGACCGAACCATAGAGTACGGTACCGGGCATAAACAAAGCGCCGGAATAGAAAAATATAATGAAGAGTCTCACATACATGTCGTGCCCGGATAACAACAGATTAGTACAATAATATCTACGAGTACATGAGATAAATACAACCCAAATGCCCTCGTAAATGGGGAAGGAGCTCACAAAAATCTGACCGATACATGCAAATCATGGAGGCGCTGCAGTGGCTATGGAAGCCAACATCATCGAGGAAATGCCGAGCGGCATCAAGGCCGCAATGAAGAGGTCATCTGAGCATGTGGGGGGCTACCGCCCTAGGGCCACCCCTCATGAGGGGCTAGAGACATCTCGACACACGCCCGGAATCATCTGAAGAGTCGTAGCTGCGGGTCAGCACGGACATCGTCTGGAAGATACTCATCTTCGATCATGCTCGAAAGGAGCTTGGGAGAAGTAATCAAGTCAAAGGGAAGTGAGAGATCCCCCCCGCTCCTCGATCCGAGGGCATCGAACAAAGTGGAAGCTGGAACCAAGTGTACACCGCCCCTCCGAACCTTGCTTCCGGAATAAATGCGCCGATGTCGACGAGAAGGAGGTCCGTCGTAGGTGAGGCACATAAGAGACCCTCAACTAAGGCAGCAGAGAGAGAACAATAGAGCGACGCATGCATCGACACCAATGATGATAGTGGAAAGGGGGAGGATGTGAGTGGCGACGGGATTCGACTTCCCTCATAGAGCATAAAGGGAGCATGAATGACATGGCAACGCAGCCGACACAATATCGAAAGGGATAGGGGGACAGTGGGACCGAAGGTCATGATATGCGACACATAGGAGTGAACCAAGCAAAGAAGGATGGAGGGCTATAGTGGGGTGCAAAAGGACGCAGGGATAGACTCCATGAATGCAATGATGACTGCGACTTGGATGCTCTAAACAAGGGCGACCGCAGAGTGCGCACATACAGGTAAAGGCCCCAGCAATGGAGGTCCTGTAGAAAACATGAGTACAAAGTGGGCACTCATGACGAAAATCAACACGGTAACATGGACAAGTAAGGGCGATGTGGTGCCCCAAGTACTAGTGTCGTAAGTAGAGGGAAATTCGATTTTAAGGAGTGGTGAAAGTGACCCTTCGTGGAAAAAAAGATGTCCAGGTGAAGTATCAAATCACTCAAAAACTAAGTAAAACCCATTTTGAGAGCTCGATGGAGATCTATCCAATAGTGCCGACGGTTCGTCGAATTCGGTGCTACGGTGTGAGTCTGCGTTAGCTCGAAAGAAGAACAGCGGGTTCTCTTTTAATGAGGCATTTTTCCCTCCATAGCACATTCATTTGCTAGTTATTACGTCGTGGTGAATGTCGCAGAAGGAGAAGAAGGCCCTAAATCTTGCTATGAACGTAGCCGGACAAACCGACTCCACGTTGGATCTCGAGATCCGCCGACTTTGGAGTGCGAGAGGCCCTAACCTTGCTCTTGTATTTTGATGGATTAGCATTTTGCGATTTGAGGGCCCAAAACCCCCGTAAAAGCAACTCCTCTTTCATCTTCTATGAGGCGGTCGCACTTTTTGGGGCATACGACCCAAAAACGCAGTATTAGGGCAAACATAGTGCGACTCCGAGTCCAGAAAAGTGGCGGAAAACCTGCGACACGGGAGATGAGGGGGTTTGAGTGTCTGTTTTATGTTCGGGAGTTGGATTTTGGTGAAGTAGAAAAGAAATGAAAAAATAGATGCTTTAGCTATCCTTACAAATCCTTACAAATGATGTAAGGGCCTAGCCATAATGAGTCAAAGTTCCCATGACCCTAGGACATCATGGGCCCGGTCATATACATAGAACTTAAAGGTCGCCTTCGCGAAAAGGTGCGAGGATTGACTTTTCGGTCATACCGAGCTTTCTGGTGTGTTTTTTGGCCGCTTCCTATGGTTTGCAGAGGGCAAACACGGCGGTTCTTCGTGTAGGCACGCTCAGCATGATAAGTCATTGTTCTAGCGGTGGGGTGTCGGGTGAGAAGTTCAACATGCATGAAGTTGTAGAGAAGAGAATTTCACACTTGATTGGTAAGACAACATCCTCTCCAAAAACGAGGTGAGTAGAGGGTTATGGTTGGGGGCAGAGGTGCGACATGGTGGTCATGCCAAAATGCATCTAGAAAAATGGGGAATCTAAACACATTTTAATCGTATGTGGTGTGCCATTTGTTCGTGCGTTATGGTTATGCAGTTGAGAAAGAAATGGAGGATTACCAATCTCTTTTTGGTACCGCATATAGGGATCAAATGGACTTTAAGTTTCCGAATTGCTATACTGGTGTCACTATCCCAAAAGGAGGATTTGGAGATAATGAACTGATGCTCTCGTAGAAAAAGCTATAGGTTGGTCAACGTAATGTCTAAGAGACCGGGTTGCTGATGCAAGATGAGTGGAACGATATGTATGCGTCCCGAGAGTGATCGCGAAGTGATATGGGACTCTGAGAGGTTCGTCTAAATGTGGAAGAATACGCGGGTCTCAGAGTCAACACGACTCGGATACACTTTAGAGAGTGGTGGAGAATGGCGTCTCGTGGTCTCTCAAATGTGGGTGCCCCCTTACCCAAACATTGGGTCTTTGATCGTAATGGCCACAAGGTGGATGTGGTGTGCAACGCATGGGTTCGATGTACGGGGGAATAGATAAAGTCGGCGGGTGGAATTTCTTCCATAGTGTGCGCTCATCGTGATAGAAGATGGGGTGATCGGTGGAAGAAGAACCACCCGACATGGTGAAGTGGCTCCGAATCATCATCATGAGAAGCGAGGTTCACATGCGCATCTGCCACAATGGGTGACCGAAGAGTAAATAGGATAACGGATCTCTGAGTGTCCATAAGAGCTCAAGATGACCGGCCGAAGGAAGGTCGAGAGCGAAGTGACAGGGGGGGATCGGATGGAACGTTCCCCAATGGTCTCTATGGATGATGACGGTACAAAATGGTGGGACTGAGGCTCGTTGGCTTGGCAAGCGGGGAGGCGGAATGTGAATGTCCTGCGGTCCGATCGGGCGGCCTTGAATTGGCGAGTACAAGTCCAAGGAGGAACGGTATCTCATCGAGGCGGGGACGAGAGGTGGGTGTATTGGCCGTGACATACGCACAAGGCCTACAAGGGTGTGAGTTTGTGCGCAAGTGTTTGAGTTTTGGGATGGAGTCGGGAGATAGTGACATGGACGTCCGGGGAGATCGGGGTCGGGGAATGTCTTCGTTGACCGTAGCTTGAGGTGGGGCACGAGACACATGTGAGTGGCATGACGCGACGACATCACACAAAGCGCATCGAATGGCGGGCTTTGGTGGTCGTGGGAGTGTAGGGGATGCTCTGAGCCGGAATCTTGATGGGTTGCCCCCTTTTCGGGACTTTGCCTTTCTTCCCGGGGAGCCGTAGCTTTGTACGAAAGGAGAAGGGGTCCGTGGAGGTGCGCGAGGGCAGCGGGTGGGCATATGGAGGAAGCAAGGGGGGACCCGTTGACCCGGTGTCAAAGCCATATAAGGTTTGGGGTGACCAGGGTGGGGGTGGCGCGGGGGGTCAAGGTACCCAGGACCGGAATGCCCAAGGTCAAGTTAGGGAGAGAGAGGGGTGGCCAGTGACGGGGGACGGAATATACTCCGGGAGGGGGGAGCCAAGAAGGGGATCCATCCCAAACAGTACGCATGACCAGGAGGTACGGCGTCCCGAGATGGTTAAGGCCGGGGGGACCGAAGCCGGGAGGATAAAGAGGTTCGGGGATACCACTAGCAGGGGGAGGGCCGTGAAGGAGGAGGGTCCGGCTGGGCCGAGAGGAATCGGCTAGGGAGCGGGTTGCGGAGGGCGGGGGAGCGTTGCGGGACCAGTCGGTGCGGTGGGCCGCTCACTGCTCGGCTCTGATGACGGTTGCATCATGCAAACATTCGACAAGTCAGAATCAGAGTCACAAGAGGGGGGAAGATGAGTGAGGGGTACCAAGCAGGTGGAATCTTTATGAACGCGCGGGAGACATCGTCAAAGAATCGACGGTTTGCTGCGTTGGCTACGAACGAGATGGTCGTCTCGTGAGGAGAGGTCCGAGATTTCGGCGGCTCGTGATAAGATATCGGCCCGGTCAATGGTGACTATCTTCCCATTATGTGGAAAAGACATCTGCGGAGAAAACCGCGGATGGGGACAGCGGAACATGGCATAGGTGTGAAGCTTCGCACAGAATGTTGTATGTCTAGGGGGGCGTCAATGACTTCGACGTCGACGGCAAGCTGGGCCCACTGCGAGGGTGATGGGACGGAGTTACGAAACTGGTCAGTCGAATGGTCGGGAGGCATGACCGTCCCACGCTCTAAGAGGTGATCGTGGAGGGTGCCGACTCGGGGGGATTCGAGTTGCTTCCAAACCGAAGCGGACATCACGCAAAGGATGCCCCCTGGCTTACTGATAAGGACCGTGGTGAAACGATGTCAGACGGACCGAGATTTGGAAGGCGACGGAAGAGGAGGGAGGGTGGTCCCATTGAGTGGCGTCGAAAACAATCATCTGGTCGCCGGCCAGGATCTGCACACCACGGCAGATAGTAGAGCCTTCTTTGGGAAGGCATGACCGGAGGAGTTCCGTGCCAGGAAATGACAGCCGGGGGACTGCGCCAAATCATCTACTATGTTATACGACTGAAAGGCCGACCAAGCAAACATTTCTGCCGTAATGGTCCCTTTGGAATTTTTGGATGAACCTCAACCTAGGTTGAGGGATGTGTAAGGGTTGCTGGGCTGATGTCGAAACAGGCTCACAGTAACTGGAAGAGGTGTTCTGGAGCGATCGATAAAGAGGTTTGGGGGCATCGGCGAGACCCAGTTTGTGTTGCTGTCGACGAGGAGAGTGCTGATCGCAGTTCATCATGAGGATCCGGGTAATTGGGAGGAACTGGTAAGGGGAAGGTGGGAGTGGTCACCGTCCGCCGGTGGTTGGGTAGCCATGAATCCTCGCTCGTGCATCCACCGCGCTGAGGGGCGGGGGAGCGCCGTTGGTGTGGTTGAGAAGGCAAGGGAGGCGAAAGGGCATATGTCGGAGGAGCCGGGGCGCGCTAGGCCGGTGGGATAAGGGCACGGTTAGACAGCGACGAGGCGGGCGGGTGAGGTTGGGCGTGGGGCGGATGGAGGCACGGCCGCACCCCGGAGGGACAGCACGGGAGGGGGGAGAGGTGCAGAAGTAGTGCCCTCCCTCGTGAAAACCATAGCTCATGTGAGCTTGAAACTACGGGATGAGAGATGGGTCCAATGATACGACAAGCAGATGAGGTGCCCCCGCAAGGCGGGGGCACTGGCTGGGTGTGGGGCAGCATCGGTAGGACAAGAGATCACAACTGTCCGAGCGTAGATCGCTCACACTTTTGAACACGGAGGGCATCTTCTTCGCTTGGAGGAAAATGGGATGCACATCTTCCCACAGGGGACAAAGAGATCTATGAACCAGCCCACAGACACGGTCGCTCTAAGGAGGAGATTACATAAGTTCACGTTTTCGCCATTCTCGACATGGGTAGAAAGGCGGGTCAAGAGGTTTTCTTGAAGGAAGTCAAGAGTTCGATGGCTTTGGTTGTCACAACGAAGGGTCAAGAAGAGACAAAGCCGGCAAGAGCCGCAAAGAAGAGGGTGGGGCTGGTCAACATACCACTTAGAAAGTCACCGTAAGCGTGCGTTGAACAACGAAGACGACGAGTCATCGATAATGGAGGTAGATGAATACCACATGTGGAAAGATCGTCATGACGGAAGGATCTTCTCCAAAGACGACCTTTCAAACTTGGGATGTCGGAAGGGAGCTTGCTCGCATAGCGGTCAACCAGCTATGATGTATAGGGTCGTTTATCAACCGTTCAGACGGGGGAGGCCGAGGCTCGTCAAGAAGGAGCACGGCAGAAGCCGAGGTAGTCTCCGTGGTGGTTCGTTAGCAGGTAGTCCCGCATTAGGGCCGGGATTCCCGCTAGTGTTAGGCCCCCGGAGCCCGCATACGCGAGGGTGATGAAGAACCGTTGCATGGTGGAGAGCTCAAAGAACCGGTGCGAAGGACCGCGTTCGACGATGGTGGGACGAGGTGGGTCGATCGACCGAGACGCAGGGTGAAGGCGATGAGGGAATGGAATTGCGCCTTGTGCTAATGACGATGTGAAGAAGGAACCTATTGCTGCGTAAAAGGACAAAGAATCAAGAAGGTCACAAGTATATGCGTTGACACCGATTTTAGAGTCTTTGCTAGGCGGTGGGTAAA
This sequence comes from Pinus albicaulis, assembly GCA_034641835.2. Taxonomy (NCBI): domain Eukaryota; kingdom Viridiplantae; phylum Streptophyta; class Pinopsida; order Pinales; family Pinaceae; genus Pinus; species Pinus albicaulis. Next base: position 419,506,401 of record CM076570.1, on the reverse strand, counting down.
CCGGAAAGTGCTTCTTCACTTAGGGTCGCGTGTGGTGTGCGTTAATTTTAATTTTTAAACCCCTTTTCTTCCGTTGTTGAGAAAGTGTGTTGCGTAGCTGAAAATAAACCTACAGAGAAAATGTATTGTAAAATGCTGAAATAACAGTAAAAATAACAACATTATATCGACCCAACTCAAGAAGGTGGGTTCTCTCAAAACTATGCCGAAAAGAAAGGGAAAAACTATGGAAACACACACAAAGGAAGCCTAACATATCTAGGGTCAAAGGACAGAGATCTGGAGGATAAAGTCACAGCATAATGGTGCGTATCACGAAACAAGAGACAAGAGGCAAGGTGTAATGTGAAAGGGAAATCAGCAAAAAACCTGGGGCAAGGCAAGAGGCCTTTAGAAGAGGTCCAAACAAAACGCACAAGAGGTGATTTTGAAAGGAAAGAGGCTGATTTCACGGGATCCGGAAGTGACAGAACAGATCCGGGAAAAGAGGTTGAAGCTCGAAACCCATCATCGAAACAAATTTAAACTCTTTCAATAAAAGTGGAGGGCATTGAAAGCCCCAAGGGGTCGGGTTCCCACTTAGAGGAGCAAAATGCCATCGCATTCGGTCAAGGCGGCTGGAGACAGCAGGCCGGAAAACCCCGGGCAAGCCGTGAAAGAAACCCGCAAAAATTGCAATAAAAATGCGGGAAAAAGGTGTGTCGCAGTGTTCCGACCTCGATTCGAGTTGAGGCCGGCAGTGAACAAAGCGTGCGCGTCTGTGCCGCAGTGTTTTGGCCGGTGCGATTTCTCTGCTCTCCCATTGCTTTCATGCGCATTTTTTGAAAAGCTGCTGCTCTCTGCTTGCTATCAGGTCGCTTACCTGCGAATAGGCTGTAAATACGCTGTTAGTGGAAATTTTAGGTTTTTAGGGTTTATGAAAAAAGATGACATGAAAAGAGAGTGAAAACTAAGTGTACCGAAAAGAAGCCCTAGGCCCGAAGTAGCCGGATATGCAGTGAATGTGAGAAACGACAATGGGCCGTAATTTAAAACCCGTGTGGAGTCGCCATTTGTTAGTATGAATTTCTACGAAGTGTACGAAAAAGAACTACTTTAGCTACGCATAACTAATAGCCCTAACAACAATAATGGCTGCAAAACATCTTTCATAGATCTGTAATTAGTAAGAAAAGGGTAAATAAACGTATCTAGTAAAATGGAAAGACATTGGCAGAAAGTAAAGAGTTTCGTCGATGTATCCAACAAAACAAGACAAGAAATACGATTTTTTGAAATGAATTTTTATATTTACAGCAAGTAATTCTGGAGAAACAAGAAGGTGTATCCGCATCTCTCAATGTGATGGGACTTTGCAGTCCTCAGCACTTCAGATCTAAGCTTCTCAGAGATGAAAACCCAATGTAGAAGGTAGAGCTCAATGGAGCAACAAAAGAAGTCGAGACCAAGCACAGATCCGCAGGATTCAATATGCAACAAAAGTGTGAAGAATGAAGGAAAACCTCCTATTTATAACAAAATATTGTCATTTTGTGGCATGATTAAAAATAATGTTAACTACAAATCTAGACCTACCTTTCTATGGAATATTTTATTATTATTTGTTGGAGGGAAAGGGACTTTGACTGGGTCAAAATCCTCGATTAGTGAAGAATAAATACAAACAAATGATTTATTTATCCTTTTAAGGAAGTGGTTGAGATATAATCAAATAAATAATGATTTATTTAATTAATAGTGGTTGATTTGGTCATATTTAACAAGGAATATTATTTAAATAATTATTCCTAGAAAACAATAAGACAACTATGGGGTATCTCATTAATTTCTTTGTTTTTGCCAACATGACTGGGAATAATAATTAAATTGTGGTTTAATTAATTATTCCTTTTGGGGTTTCGATCATTTAGTGAAAGGGCTTTACTTGGGGTAAAATCGGTTTTACATGGTGTACTTGGGTCCATCTAATAATAAAAGGTGAGATGACCAAAAAATGGTGTAACATGTCTTCCTCCAAAACTATGCAACTTCTCTAGGAAGCCTCTCCTCCTTGGAATGTTGACTTTAGTCAAAGGTGACTAAATAAAGTGAGATGGGTTCCATTCACACCTCAGGTGTTTATTTTAGTCGATTATTTGCCTCCTTTTCACATATGAGTGTTATTTCTTCATCTAAAAGGGGCTGTGTATCTCTTCCCCATTTTAGTATGCAAAAATAAAATGTGCAACTATAATGTCTCCATTTTAGCTTGAGGTTGCAGTCTGGAACATTATGGGCCTCCCTCCCACATGTTTCTTGTCCTCAAGAAATTTCAGAGAACAAAATTCCTCCTCCTCCTTCTCTTATGGCATCCTTATCAACAAGCTCTACCACTCAAGTAAATATGTTGTAATAAATATGCCTAATGTTTCCTCCAAGTATGCAAGATGAAAATGATGATCCTCAGAAAGTATAGAAGTGTAGGGAATCTTCTTGTCGTGATATGGCATCCTTAAGTTAGGAGTGATGATATGCATGGGAAAAAATTTCTCCCAATGATTATCCTCTCATCCATGCTATCATCCAAGTGAAAATCTCACCCCCAATTTCCCGTAATGAGTTGGGGGCCGAATGGAGAGTTGTGCTTGTGCTTCTCAAGATGGCCCCTCTCTCCATTTGAAGTGTCTATGGGCCGCTTTTTTCTTCTTGGGTTGAACAGGGCTTCCAAGAATGGCCTCAAGCTGCCCCATCAAGAAATCCACCATGAAATACCAAATTATCCAAGTGGTTCCTCCCACAAGAAGAGACCAAGAGCAATGTGGCAATCATGGTTTGCCCATGGTGTCTCCCCGCAAGATATACGTATAATAGGGAGAATCATGCTCCCAATGGGCTTTTTCATACAACACTCTCCAAATAATGCTCCTCATGAGTGTACAAACATCGTAAATGTACCTGAATAATATATATGAGAAGCAAGTTGTCAAATGACAAATCCCAGTGGTCCAAAGTTCCACTCATAACTTGTGTAGTGCCTCCTTGGCTTACCTCAAAATCACAAATAAATAAAATGCTGTACCAGCCACTTTTTTGCCACAAACTCTCATAAGATGGAATCATAGAAATACAAATTGGTGCCAATGGTGCACACCAAGAAGCATGTGCTTCCAAAACCATCATAAGAATAGCCAAAATCAAGGCTACAAGTAGTCGCAAGTACATTATACCAAGTGCAAGAAGGAATGATCTCTGAGACAATATTATGTTTCTCATATGAAGTAAATAGGTACCAAATGGGAAATTACACCTTCTCTACCATGTACTTGAGACCTTGAGCTGAAATGGCTCATCCGAATGCTCTCCTCTCCTCTAATGAGTAAGGGAATGGTTGTGCCAACCTCCAAAATCATCCGGCTATGCATCTATCCGTATGCCGATGTAGATCATATTGAGTGCCCTCCCCGTGAGCTCCTCTATCAAAGAAAAGTATGCATCCAAATGCACAATGCCCAGGGAAGTCCTCATGTGATGGATGAAATAAGCTCCTTGAAACTAGAAACCTAACAAGAAGAGTCTTCCATGATGATGTATGATCATATCATCCACTAAGTATCTACCATCTCCATCGTGCAGGCCATCCAAGATGATGCAATGCACCAAGATCTCCGGGGAATACTAACCAAATCGAGTCCCTCCATCCCGGATCAATCCTCCACATATACAAAGCAGGCTCCGTAATATGGTGCTCCCCAGGTTGGCCGCTCTCACCTTGACATCCCCCTATGCCAAATTCATCCTCCTAGTTGTTGCCATTCCCATCATGCAGCTCTACTCATGCTCAAATAGAAATTATGTTTCTAAAAATGAGCCTCCCATGAGAGACTATCACCCCCAAAGAATCTCCCTGACCTTGGTCACGGGCATGAGTGGCCTCCATTTACCTAATGCATGGAGAGTTCTTCCCAAAGGGCAGAAGTATCCTTTCTCTCACCAAATATATGGAGTAGCCTTCCCGCATCATGAAGATGCTATCCTCCATCTTTTGGAATAGGGGACCCATTCGTACAAAGAAACTCGATGAGAATGGGTGGTACCTAAAAATCGCAGAGTGTATCCCTCCTTCTTTGCTTATCCTCAAACCTTCGATGTCGTGATGGATTCTCCACGTTTCACCCTCTCCGGTAATCCAAGATTATAAAACTGGCCTATTTTCCACGGATGCCTCTACTTGGCCCCAGATCATGTGGCCTCCCAAGTGGAAAGCCTAAAGTGAGACATCACAGATAGGAAGTGGATCAGATATGGTGAGAGAATGAAAGGTCCCTCTCTCTCTACCGCACAAAGGTAGTCCTTCTCCTATGTGAAGAAAATCTCTAAAGTAGATAAGGGTGAATGCCCATCATCCATCTTATGGGAAGCATCCTTTTAGCTTTTCTTTCTTCATCCAATGGTGCATTGCTGTAGGTTCTTCTATGTACCTCCTCTCTACCAACATGTGAGGTATTCTCCTTAATGAGAGGCCTTGGATCCCAGCCTTCATTTGAGAGAAATATTCCACACCTCACAAATGTAAGAGTTCCCTTCATAAAATGGGGGTCTTGCTCTCTAGAAAGCCATCCTTCCGATTTTCTCCCCCTCTGAAAGATGGAATGATCTTTGTTTCCATGGTCACCTTCCATGTATGCAAAAAGTGTTTTGAAGTTTTGTCACACCATGTTTCACATTGGTTTTCATCAATCCTTGCAAACACTCAGGACTTCACTATATGATCTCTCGTTTGCATGAAAACATGAAATAGAACTCAACCAAATCATCATGAATCATACCTTTGAGTTTGTAGTGGTGCTCCTCCAAAGGCCTCAACTCTTCCCTCCATCCTTCTTGCAGTAGTTATGGGAAATTTACTGCATTGTGGATCTGCATGTGTGGCTGAAATTCTCACATCCTCCATAAGAATAGCTAGGGCTTGCTTCATCCACAAACCCTTTCAGAAAATTTCTCCAAATTTCCCTTTCCTCAGATCTTCAATGATTCCTCAATGGTCTGGAAAATAAGAAGGGAGACCTCCTCTTTCGTCATTCCTTTTCCCTTGTTTCCTCTATCAATATCCTCTCCTTGGAGAGAAGCTCCTCTTGCTGATGGCAATCTTGTGCACAGTTTGAGCCAATATTGATGCTTCGATACCACTGTAATGTTCCAAATCTGGAACTTTATGCTCCCTCGGGAATATCTTAGGATATTCCAATTCCTCCTTCAGTGAGGCACCACAAGTCCATTCTAGAGATTAAATATGGGGGAATTTACAGGATATGTCTCCTTCCAAAGAAGGGAGATATCCTGAGGCTAGCTGGCCCTTCACAGACTCTGTCTATGGATATGCAATATTCCACCTCGGGAATTTATGCTACAGGGTCCTTGAGGACGCTGTATAAGGAAGCTGTTGTAAAAATAAGACAAAACACTGCTGGGATGCCTTATAACACACATAATAAAAATCTTATACAGAATATGAGCTCGAAGAAGTAACTCTAGATGGGTTACTCAGATCTCCCCAATCTAGGTCTCTAAAACAATGCTTAATGAGAGAGCTTACAGCAACATATGAACATTAATATTAAATCTGCAATTCTGAAATGTACCATAAGAGGGAAAATTATATAGCCATCATTATATTATGATATCAGCAGTAAAATATAAGAAATATCATGAGGTGCAAGCCACTCAAGCTTTAGGAACCAACCTCCAATGATTAAGAAACAAAGTACATGAGTTGCTGCAACTCCACAAAATGCCAGAGAGCAGTGACTATGCTGTCTCTATGAAGGAATGAGCTGCTAAATATGAATAAAATGTACATGTGGCTGAAGGAATACAAAGAATATTCCAATAACATAGAAATGGGCTGAAATACAAGATTTCTAGCTAATCTATGAGAGATTGCTAGAGATGTCGGAGCATACCAAAATGTGACAACTAGGTTGTCACTGCAACTGGAAAAAAATGAGAATGACATTGTGGCTGATTTGAAATCTGATTTCCCTCCTCTGATAATTTCTCCAAGCACAAAGGGCTGATCCCTTTATCTCAAAAACACACTCCTGATGTGCCCAATGAACCCCTCTCTCACTGCCTTTGTAAAATAACGCAGTTTCCTCCATGGACTGTGCAGTGGGAGATGATGGAATGTTGGCCAAGTGCCAAATATCTGATATGAAGCACATGAATCCTCCTTTCAGCTCCTCCAATGAGTAGATCACCCCTCCACTGAAGAAAACAAGTCAAGAAAGACTCCATGAGTTCCTCTCTTGCTTCACCCAGCAACACAACGTCCTCTCTGCTGCAAAGATAACACTATAGGTGATGAATGTAGCTATGGCCAATTCTGGATTAAGGAAAATCAGCTCAATCCTCATCCTTCCTTAAGGAAGAGGTAGGGATTCCCGACCAGGAACACCCTAGTGCCCGAGGGCACCACCACCCTACTAAACAGCCCAAGGATGCAAGCCTTTGTAGACCCAATTCTAAACTCCAAACATAATCCAAATGGGCTGCCATCTCCTCCTTATAAATAAAGGGAACTCTTCTCCACCATGGTCCCACTAATTAGGGTTTCCACCCTCACATGAGTGTTCTCCCTCCAAAACTGCGAAGCTTCTCTAGGAAGCCTCTCCTCCTTCGGCAGCGCTGTTGACTTTAGTCAAAGGTGACTAAATAAAGTGAGCTGGGTTCCATTCACACCCTTAGGTGTTTATTTCAGCTGCTTATTTGCCTCCTTTTCACATAAGGAGTGTTATTTTTTCGCCTAAAAGGGGCTAAGGTGTCTCCCTCCCCATTTTATTATGCAGAAATACAATGTGCAACTATAATGTTCCATTTTAGCTTGAGGCTAAAAATTGGGAACATTACAAACTATTTGCAAGGGTTTTCATGCTTACTAGGCTCAATCTTAAGAGAGGATAAGGAAAATTGGTGGAAGCAAGAGGTTCTCAAAGTGAGCCACGGTAAAGGAGGGAAATATTGCCACATTCTCCACCACCTAGTTCACCTCCAAAAGAAGTAGAAGAAGCTATAATCATGCCTATGAGAGAATAATAAATCCATGAAGAGGTGGATCCCAAAGAAGAAGAAAGAGTGTTCAGGAAAGCATTCCTTGACATGACTGAAATGGTGAGATTCCTTTATCAAGAAAGGAATGAAAGACTAGAAGGAGAAGGATCCAAACTTCACAAGGAAGTTCAAGGATCATCAAGAGGCCACAATGATGAAGATAAATCAAAGAAGGGAAATGGAGGAAATGGAGGCAGTGTAAAGTCACCATCCTCACCCTCATCATCATCATCATCCTCTACTTCATCTTCAGTACACTAGTCACATGTAGAAAATCTTGATAATTGGATTAGGAAATTGGAGGTTTATTTGAGAATTCAGAACCTTCATGATGATGATACCAAAATCCAACTAGCTTCATTGAGGATGGAAGGTGTAGCTCTTGTTTGGTGGGAAGCCAAGATAAAGGAAGAGAAAAAAAAGCATGGTAATATTATTCTATCATGGAGTGATTTCATTACTTCAATAAAACAACATTTTTATCCATTATCTCACATGCAGAAATCCATAATGAACTGGCAAAATTTTAGACAATTGAAAGGACAAAATGTACAAGAATACACCCAAGAATTTAGGAGAAGAGCTCTCTTATTAGGGGTAGATTTGCAGAGCCAAAAAAATTTTCTCAAGTACATAGGAGGCTTACATAGCTACCTTAAAAATACTATCCTCATGTTTAATCCTACAATTCTAGATGAGGTATGTGTTCAAGCCACACATCTAGAAGCTAGAGGGAAAAATAATTTTGAAGAGGGTAGAAATAAACCTTTCAAGGGGGAAAACAAAGAGAAGACCTCAAAAGGTAAGGGAAAAAAGAATGCATCTGGCAAGAAAGAGGGAGAGAAAGTGGTTTGTAAACATTGTTCAAGAGAAGTCCATGAAGAGAAAAATTATTGGAAATTACATCCTGAAAGAGACCCAAGTATAACAATAACAAAGGGAAGCAGAAAACTGTAGCTACAACTCAACATGACTTAGGAGAGGATTTAGGTGATGAAACTAAAATTATAGCCATGGGATGGAAGAAAATGAAGGAAAAATAAATTGAAACAAAACCCAGTACTAGTACTTCAAATTGTCACATATAAGCTCCAAATGAAGAAGACAGAATTGAATTGTTTCATAGGAGGGTCATATCCAAACATATCAATATTGACACACTATTTGACAGTGGGTCACAAGAAAATTTAATCTTTGAAGAATTTGTCAAGAAACTTAACCTTGAGACCATTCCACATCCAAAACCATATCCACTTGGGTGGATTTTTAAGGATGCAAATTTACAGGTTTCAAAGAAGTGCATATTGCACTTTTCAAAGAAGTGCATATTGCACTTTGCAATAACTGCGCATTTTCTTGACACAGTTGAATTAGATGTGGTTTCGCTTGATATTATAGGTATTGTGTTGGGTAGTACTTACTTGTATGATAGGAAAGCGATCTTCCATCTCCATGAGAGAAAATACCATTTATTCAAATATGGCAAGGAGTTCATTGTTAGAGCACATCGCAAGAAGACAAATATTGCAATGGTAAATGTTGGATAGGTAAAGAGGCTGGTGAATTCAAGTAAGAATTTTGTTCTTCTAATGATTAAGCCTAAATTTGATGTTAATCATGAGTCATTTGAAGATTTTGATCCTAATTTGAAATCATATTTATATTATTTAGTTGATGCACATCATGAGATGTTTCAGGAGCCAATAGGATTTCCTCCTAAAAGGGAGATTCAACATGAGATTCAGTTGCAACAAGATTGTCCTCTTCCAAACATCGGCATGTATCGCATGTCGATAATGGAGGATGTTTAAATAAAGAGGCAAATCAAGGAATTTTTGGACAAGGGACTCATAAGGCCAAGAACTTCGCCATGCGGTTCACCCATAGTATTTATTCCGAAGAATGATGGGACTTGGCACATGTGTGTCGACTTTAGAGCTTTGAACAAAATAACGGTAAAGAATTGATACCCACTTCCAAGGATATATGATTTTCTAGATCAAATGAAAGAAGCAAAGTTTTTCACTATGTTATATTTACGAAGTGGATATCATTAAGTAAGAATTTCAGAAAGTGACATATGGAAGACTGCATTCAAAACCAAACAAGGACTCTTTGAGTGGTTGGTTATGCTGTTTGGTTTGTTTAATGCACTGACGAATTTCATGCATGTTATGGATAATGTTTTGAATCCATTTCTTGTTGACTTTTTGATTGTGTATTTATATGATATACTCATTTTCAGCAAAACAAGAGAAGAACATGTCTTGCATGTGAAAATGGTACTTGACGTTTTGAAGAAAGAGAAATTATTTCTTAATATGTCTAAGTGTGAATTCAGAAAGACTTCTATATTTTATTTGGGACACATTGTAGGAGGAGGTGAGTTGAGAATTGATCCTTCTAAATTGGAAGCCATTATGAATTGGCCCACTCCCAAAATAGTAACTAAGGTAAGAAGTTTCTTAGGCGCAACTCAGTATTGGAGAAAGTTTATTGCTAATGTTTCTGCCACAACAACTCCTATGCATGTAGTGACAAGTGTGAAGAAAGGCTTCCAATGGGGAGGAAAATAGCAGCAAGATTTTGAAGCTTTAAAATACAAGATCAGTTCAACTCTGATCATTGCATTACCGAATTTGAGATAGCCATTCGAGATACAAACCGATGCTAGTGATTATGCCATGGGCGCAATACTTTTGCAGCATGGTAAGCCTATCGCTTTTCATTTTGAAACATTCAATGGTGTTGTAACTAATTATTATATTACATATGAAAAAGAGCTGTATGCATTGGTACAAAGCATCAAGAAGTGGAAACACTACTTGGTTGGTAAAGAGACGATTATACATACCGATCACCAACCATTACAGTACTTGCAGTCGCAAACAAAATTGCAACAATCACGGAATTTTAGATGGATGATATTTCTTCAATAGTTTCACTTGGTTATAAGGTACAAGAAAGGTATTTTCAATAAAGTTGTTGATATGCTGAAGGTCTATTATAAGTGCTTCTACTTTACTTAAAAATGATTCTATTGTACATGAGAGTTACATAGAACAGTATGAATCTGATGTTGATTTTCAAGATGTGTATGCTAGTTTGAGTGAAGGGAATCAAGTTGAGGAAAATGATTATCACATGCATAAAAATTTTCTGTTTCATTTGGGAAAGTTGTGTATACCATAACGAGAGAGACTTAGTGTCATGAGAGAGGTTCATTCGTCTCTTATTGTTGGACACTTTGAGGTAAGAAAAACAGTGGCGCATCTACAGAGGCATTGTTATTGGCCTCCATGATAGATAGTGTGTTACATTTTATAAAAGGATGTTATATGTGTGCAACAAGCAAGCCTAGAAATAGGAAACTTGGGTTGTACACACTATTGCCGGTACCATCAAGGTCATGGGAGAGTGTCTCCATGGACTTTGTTGGAGGTCTACCTATGTCAAGAAAACAACATGATTATATTTCTGTAGTTGTGGATAGATTCAGTAAAATGTGTATACTTATGCCATGTAAGAAAACCATTACTGTTGAACAAACTACTAAACTTTATTTTCAACATCTATGGGTTCATCATGGTTTGCCAACTTCTATTTTTAGTGACAAGGATTCTAGGTTCATTGGGAATTTTTGGTACAATATTTGGAAGATGATGGAAACAAAGTTGAAAAAGAGTACTTCTTTTCATCTGAAAACTGATGGCCAAATCAAGGTGGTGAACAAAACCATTGTGCATCTATTGAGAGGATATTGTAGCAAACATCCCAAGTTGTGGGATGAAAAATTGCATTACATTCATCATGCTTACAACTGTGCCAAGCACTCTTCTACAAATATTTCACCTTTTGAAGCCTGCTTTGGGTATTTGTCGAAATCGCCATTAGACTTCACCTTTGAGAAGGATGTTGCAATTGATGGGAATAGTGATATTGAAAATTCTCGAAATTTCATTGAGAAAATTTAGATTATTTATCAACAAGTTCAAGAAAATCTTGAGAAGAGTAAAACAAAATACAAGGAGAGGCATGACAAACATAGAGTTGATCATAGGTTTCAAGAAGGAGATGAAGTATGGTTGCACATAAGCAAAGAAAGGATGCAAGGAGAAGGTAAGAATCTCAAGCCCATTCGTTATGGTCCATTCAAGATCATTAAACAAGTTGGTAATAATGCATTTCAACTTGACTTGCCTTCATATATGCAAATGTATTCTGTTTTCAATGTGGAAAATTTACGTTTGTATGAGCCTCCTTTGATTGATGATCAAGGGAGTGATATTCATCTGCCATATATAAAATATTTCTTGACAGAATCTTTGGACGAGCTCAAGGAGGATTCCATCCTTGATAGGAGGACATAGACTTCTAAGAGGGGAAGTGTCGATTATCTTCGAATTGGGCTCAAGGGCAGCAAACCAAGTAAGGCAAGGTGGATGGAAGTGGAAAAGGTGAGGGAGTTGTACCCTCACCTTATGAATAGGAAATTAAAGTATTTTTGGGCCCAATATCTTCCCAATGGAGAGGTGTGATCAGGAGATCATGTGTTTTTCTCAAAATTGAAATTTCTTGAAATTGTACCGAACTTGAGCGACCAGAAAAGTCTCGTCGTTGCGATTCCAGTGCCACAAACGGTTTGAAAAACCGATGTCGTATGAGGAAGATATCGCGTTCTGTTCATTTTCCCAAACAACGAAATTTTTTGTGATTGGGATGCCCAGTCAGCATGCAGGTATAGTCAGCAGGTGGCATATTTTTGGGAATATTCCCTTTTCTCATAGCCAATCAGAATTTGACACGTGGCTGAATCTGGACCATTTATTTTGGTTGTACGAATTTTCATTTCTGACCTTTGGATGGAGTTGTACGAAGTTTATTGTGGCACCATTGGATGAGAGACACGTGGCAAGCCCAGAGGTTACCACGTGTCCCCATGAGGCTATTGAAAAATTTTGGTGGAGTCGGGGGCGGGGGGGGGTGGGGGGGGGGGTCGACCCCGCAACCTCTGGCATGCCCGCGTAAACCTCTGACCATCTCGCCTACCACATTTACTTAAACTATACATCAGTTGCTTTAGAATAAACTGTTATGGTTTCATATTCAGAGGGGGGCGCATAGCCAACGATCCCAACCCACTGGCGGCCCCAAGGATTGGTCACATGCTATATTCTAAAACCCTAGCAACAAACTTAAAACTGGCAGTTTATATCCAGCATTTATCTCGACGGTCAATGGACGAGGTCACATGTTATCTGCGTAGTTAAGGTTAATGCGATTGTTGGATACACCATAACCTCCCGTGGGATGGTAAGCGCTATCACATGTGTGGTGTAATGGAAACAAATGCCACGGGTTTCAGAATATAGATTTATGGTTTCACTCCATATGCGGAGTTAAATCAAACAGTTAAACCACAGATTTAAAGGCGGGGGGTTGGCATGTGACCACCTCGCCCAAACCATTTGACATCAACGCTAATGATCTTATCCGGCGGTACTGTGGAGGTGCCCTAAATTTATGGTTTTTACTATTTTTAGTGGCATTTAAGTGCAGTCTCCACTTTTGGTGGAGCTTTTCTAGTTGATATTGGGAAAAATGCATTGGGAGGTCAATTTTCGACCAATTTGGGTGAAACAAGAGTCTACCTAGACCAATTTGAGCACTCTGGAGCCACTGGTGTAGAGAAAACAACCATTAGAGGCTTGTAAACACATGTAATTTTCAATTTTGAGAATAATGAAAAAGAGGGACATGCCATTGGGAGTTGGACCACCAGATGTAGCCCAGGAGGGGTGAACTGCTTCATCAGGCCTACTGTGTAAAACTTATATGTGATGTTTATTCCCTATTATACACTTCTATATAGTGTTATTTAGGCTTATTTGCATGCTTAAAGTTCACAAATTCATCTATGTTTCATGGTTAAAACACTCATTCCTTAAGTAAACAAATGGAGACAAATTGTACATGTTTTTAATGCTGAAATGGCACTTAGCACATCAAACTAATACACTCCTTTCATATCGTTTGTGTATGTATATGTATATGTATTATGTTATGTTGTAAAATAAATGTAGGTGTATGTGTTGTGTTGTATTGTACACTGTGTTGTCCTTTGAGATAATTGTGGTAAATAATCATGCAAAAGCTTCTAAAATTTTTTGTTTTTATTTTTATTTTGGAGGACCAATGTGTTAGCACTAAAAATGTTAATGGTGTAATCGCCATTATGTCATTGTTTTCAAAAAAAAATTAATGTCCTATTTCATGTCCAAGTTTGAGTCATTTCCAATAAAGTTAAAAAAAGAGTACCAAAATCAAAGTACTTTTAAGTGAATAGGTGTCAATAGTGTTTTAGATTCATAAAATAAGTTAAAATCACCATTTTAACTTATGTTGGTGCTGAAGGCTAGTCTCCGTTTGGGTAATAAAGTTGCAGTCACCTTGTCTGGAATAATAGCTACCTCTGTTGTGATTTCATTGTCAAAACAGTAATGAAATAAAGGGCAGTTATTTCTCAGAATTAAAAGTTATATATTTCACACAGTGAAAAGTGCAACTATTTCACTGATATTTCAGTGTTCACTCAACCAAATTCCTTTTTGCAGGCTACAAGTAAACGGAGTCCATTCCTCCAGCAAGCAGTTTCAATTTTCAAAGCAGGAAAACCAAGGCTTCATGGATAGTATTGCAACCAGAATTCAATAGTTGTGTTTGTGAGCAGTCAAGCTGTTGGAAAAATGGGGAAAGGAGCAAATTTAAATAGGTCATAGCCAGCTAATAAAATATTTGTGGATGCTAGAGCTAAACCACAGTTCAAATCTGTTGGCTTGTATAAATTCCTTCAAAATTTCTTTGGGGAGAACGTGGCTCTAGCTCAGGCTTTTTCCGAGACTTTTGATGGTGAGAAGGTCAAGTTAGGAATCAAAACATTCAAAATTTATGAGGCTATCATAGCTCATGCTACCCAAAATTTTTCAATTGGTGAACGTTGGTTTAAAAGCAAAACACTACCTGAAGAAGTAAGTTCTTACCTTAGGTTTGAATATGCTAATGTAAAGTGGAATCCAACTACTCGCATTTCTTGTTTTAAGGCCGAGTGGTAGCATGTTATTAACTCAGTCCAAAAATACATCACATGTGAGGGGAGGTTTTCTTTTGTTCATCGTTATCAGTTAATATTCCTTGATCACATTTTATGAGATAAACCTTTGAACCTACTCTATTTTATGTATAAATATCTGCTTAAAATGTCCCTAAAATAGAAAATTCCAAACTACTCTTTGCACAATTTGTATCACAGAGGGATGATTAAAATTTTAATTGTCTATCATCTCAAAAAGAAGAAAAATACTTGGGATAGGTTTTTAAGAGAAGATTGGTTTGGGAGCATAAATTCCAAGAGAAGGGTAGGGAGGCCAAAGAAAAAATACATCCATGAGAAAATCAATGTTGCCCCTATTTCACATAGTTCACCATCTAACTTTGTACATTCATCAGTCTTATGTCAAATGAACCTTTCCTCCATCTCAGTTAAAAGGCCAACTAGAAGCTCAAGTAGAATGGCTACAAATCCTATGCCTATGCCAGTAGTGTCACCAGTTGATGAAGTTCATGTCAATAGCTCACCTAGGGAACCCCAAACCCTGAGGTCTTTCATGGAAGAATAAAAGAAGAAACTGCAACAGAAAAATGCAAAGTCTCCTAAGAAGCTTATTTCAAAGGACAAAGAGAAAATAGCCTCCTCTTCACGGATCCAACCTAAGAAGAAACTCTTCATGGCAGAAGAACCAGTGGAATTCAACCCTGGAATTCTTGCATCAAAGCCTATTTTGCCACTAGTGGAAGTCAACCCTGGTATGAAAAGTTCAAGCCATGTTCTTGAGTCATCTCATCAAGCACAATCAAGTAGTGGTACTTCTCTCACAAGGTCCACTCTCTCACAAGTTTTGCTTTCTCTTAAGAAAGGAAAATAGAAAATGTATGAGCCTGTCATAGAAGAAGAGCCTACCTTGGCTAAATTAGTTTCCTTTGTTTGTTATTTGATCAAGAAGAGGAAGAAAAATGAGATACACTCTTATTCCTCCTATGAATATAGCAGTGACCTTGAGTACACAAAATCAGAATATGAGGAGGCAGAGTCTAGTAAATTCATACATGGAGGTAAGAGGTCCAAATTCATCCTTAATCCCTATGTCAAGAGACCTCATACTAGACCCAAAATAAACTCAGGCTGAACAACAAGTTTATTTCCAATCCTAAATTAAGAGATGAAATTATCAACATTGAAGAGAGCCCAAAAGACAAAATTGAAAGGAAGAAAAAAACTCATTCAAAGAGTCAAGCACAGAGAAAGAGGTCTGATAAGAGGGTGACTAAAGCAGAGTCCATCAGGATTTTTGTCTCTATTCTGGACCTCTGATAAATGAAGAACAAACCTTATTTGGAGAAACTTTTTTGGTTAATGTTCCATGTTTTCCAGATATAGCTACCTTTTCGGCAAAGGTAGCAATTATTTTGAAATATCAGCATGTGATGGAAAGGGGCTACCTTTTGGTTTGTTATCTTGATGGTGACATTAAACAGATGAAGTGGAGGATTTTTTCAGTTGCAATGGGTGCTGCCAGGTGTCATGTCTCAAGTCTTCTCCAAAATACCAGGGTTCTGTTTTGTACATTTGCAGGAGACGTCCACATGTCACTCCCACTGTTTGTACACTTTTTGTTGAAGCTTGGTTGCACCAGAATAGAAGAGTGGTCTTCAAACAGGCTACCACCTCATACAACCACTTCAGAGTGACAACCTTCATGATGTTTATCTTATTTTTAATATAGCACTTTGTATTTAAGATTAGGGATAAGCCTCATCTCTTGCACGAGATTGTAATAACTTTTGAAACAGATTTACATTTTTCTGTGGAGATGTCAGTATCATAGTTTGTATATATATGCCAAATTGATATGAAGAATAGGTTTGTGATTTTAGAATTTTGACTCATATTATCTGTAATATTTTTTTGAATGAAATGGAATGATACTACTGAGTACTTATTGCCAATTTGATGTGTGTATTGTCAACTTTACTTGTGTTTCCATATCTCCTTTCTTTCAGTTTCTGTTTAAAAACCATTATGTTGCTATGTGTTCTTATCAATCTATTAAACATGTTATGTGTTTTATCAGTTTTTTTTAGTCTCACATAGTGAGCATTCCTAGTAAAATATATGTTATAACAGTGGGAGAGCATCACTCATGATAGTTATTCTTCATGATATTTTAGTGAGAATCTCGTGAGACTATAAATAGCTTTCTCTTAATGGAATATTGTCAAACTTCTACTTTTGTTAATTTCTACCAAATTCAGTTGATTTATGTTTTGCATACCTACTATTTCCTCTCTCATATTATTGTTTCCTATCCTCATAGGCTACAAAATTTCACTTTTCTACCACATCATATTCCAATACCCTCATTAGTACAGCTGTGGATTTGACTAAAATCTCTTTTCAGTGAATTAGAGTTTATACCATCTACCAATTTAATAAAATAAATCATTAAATTGCCTTAGATTTTAGGATGTATCTGGTCAAGTGCTCGTTGGAGTCCAAATGTTGATTTCAGCCCCAACATCTTTTGGTGCGTATGTCGGGAGCCAAAGGCCTTGTAACGAAGTATTCTCCCGAGTCTATTGTTAAGAATTGATGATAATGAGTTCTTGATGGTGAACAAGAATTGGTGACTTAAAGAAGACTGCAAATTTGTTCACCTAGCGACTCCACAAAGAGGAAGAAGGGTTTCAAGACCTTCTTCTACAAGGAGGAATCAGAGATCTCCAACTGTAACTCCAGTTGCTGACCTAGAGAATATCATTAAAGGTACAAAAGGAAAACAGAGATCAGTTGAAGCCACATCTCAGTCAGTGAAGAAGTTACACAAAAATTACATTCCAAATCAAAAGGTACCTTCATCTACTTTACAATCAAAAGAGGTTTTAGTTTCAAAATATTCTGCTGAAAAATTTCAAGTTGAAACTACTCCCTTAGAAAATAAAGTGGATGTTGTTAACCTAGGCTCAACTGAAAGTTTTTCTCACTCATCACCTAGTAAATTTGAAATTAGTATTGTTCTAGTCAAAGAGGAAGAAACTAAATTTCTAAGTGTTGATAACAAATCAAAAGGGTTTGTGCTGACTAAAGGGGAATTAGAACAAGTATTGGTTATTTCCCCTTTTATTGATATGGATGTTTTGACTGAAGAAGACTTCAAGACTATTTTATATTTCCTTCAAAATCATCCCGAATACCAGTCCCTTATCACCCCTCAGTAAGATTATTTTCCTTCTTCTCCAAATCCAGTTGTTGGGTCATCTTCTTCTCATCCACTAGAAGATATTGTTCCTAAAGGCCTTACTTTTAATTTATCTGATTTCCTTGCTTAGCAAAATAAAGTTGAATTAACTCCATCCCCTCAAGAGACAACTTTAGAATATAATTCTTCTACTGAAGGAGAATTCAAGACATCCTTTGTTCATATTTTTGAAAATCCACTCTTTTTAGTTCCAAAGCCTGAAAGATCAGCTCAAGATCTCCATTTTTCTGATGTCCTAAATCAAAATCAGAATTCACCAATTGTAATTCCTATTTTCCAAACAGCTATATCAACTGTACATCAACAAAATATGGCTTAGCTTGCCTTGACAAGGATGCAGCAGATAGTGGTTGCAAGATATGCGCCACTTTTTCTCCCTCAAACCTTGCACACACTTCCCCAAGGAGATTACTTGAAATATCTTCCAAAATACACTGGGAGGGAGAAGGATTTTTTGCTTAGGAACATTTAGTGGCTTTATATAGTTATACTGACAATCTGAATATTAAACTTGAAGATGTATGTTCAAGACTCTTTGTTCAGAGCTTCGATGGTGAAGCTCATAAATGGTTTAGAAGTCTGCCTCCAAACTCAGTAATAGGAATTGATGAATTGGAGGAGATATTTGTGAAGCTTTGGGGTGATAAGAAAGACTATGTCTATTATCTTACAGAATTTGGAACTCTGAAGAAGAAAACAGATGAGTCATTAGCTGATTTTACTAAGAGGTTTAATAGGATTTATTAGAAAATTCCTGAAGAAATTAAGCCTTCTGAGACTACAACTAAATTTTTCAAATGCTTTAGATTCTAAGTTTGCTTTATGGTTGAGGGCTGAAAAAGAAAAAACATTGACGAGTATGCAAGAGGCTGCAATTGGAGAGTAGTCTAATCTCATGGCTTCTAATAAATTAAAAATGGAAGAAGAAAAGGCAGAAAAAGATAGAAAGAAGATGAAATAAGAAAACTTCCTCTTCTAAGTCTCTTACGATAGAAGAGAAGATCAATCAAAAGTCCAATTTGATCAAGGAACTTGCCTCTACGATGACAAAATTAGAGGTAGAAAATAAACTAGCTGCTAGAGCCAATCAAAATGAAGCCAATAGAAATCAGGCTCCCTTCAGGAGGCCGTTTCAGCCTCAACAAATCCTATAGCACCCAAGGAGGAATGTTAATGATCAAAATGTTCAGCCTCCTTTGAATAATTTTTCTAAAGAAGAACAACAAGGAAATGAAGAAGAAAGTGAAGAAATAAACCTTGTGGGAGAAACTTCATAGTCAAAATGTTTGACATTTCAAGAATATGAAGATCAATCAAGTATTTGTTTGTTTTCAGATGATGTGAATGCTCAAATTTATGCACAAAATGATCAAAAAGAACAAGAAGTTCAAAACAGAAATTACCCTTTGAGTTCCAAAGGTCATGTTTAGCAACCTCAACAAAAATCATATTCAGATAAAAAAGCTTCTAAATAGGAGGCTAAGGTCAATGAGGTTCCTCCACCTCAAAATTTTTCCCCAATTGTTAAAATTACTGTAGAACATAAGGAATTAATTCCAATTTATTTCAGTTTCAAATCTGAATTGAATTAAATCTAAATTCCAGTCCCATTACTGGAATTATTGAAAAATCCAACATATAAAGAGCCTTTTAAAAGTATTCTACAACCTCCTCTCACTCCTTATTCAATCAACCTTGACGATGAGCATCCCACTATTTATCTAGGTTCTCATGTACAAGACCAAAATGATGATAACTCGTTGCCTTTCTACCTATCACTCGATATACATGACAAATTGTTGCATAATTGTTTGTTAAATTCCGGAGCTTCCCACAATCTCATGCAAAAGAAAGTGATGGATGAATTGGGATTAGAGATCACCAATAAATACCATGACCTCTACAACTTTGACTCCAAAAAATTCAAGTGTCTAGGAGTGATTAAGGATTTGGTTGTTTCCCTTACCCAGCTGCCTATGAAGAGCTTAGTGATGGAAATTGTAATTTTAGACATTCCTTCTATATTTGGGATGTTACTTTCAATATCTTAGTCTAAAAAATTGGGAGGGACCCTTCAGATGGACATGTCATATGCCCCATCCCAGTGTTTGGAGGGGAACTCAGAAGGCTGTATAGGGAAACCCAAATGGCCTACACCATTAGTGATCAGCATAATCCTTCAAACCATCCCATATATTTTGAATAAAATGAATTGGGGTCATCAATTTGTTGTGAAACCAACTCCAAAAATAGAAGAAAAGAGAGATCAACGCCTTAGAAATCAGCCACTTCGAGGGGGCAACCTCCAATACATTACATAAATGAACAATTCTTGGATCATAAAAATGAAAAAACCTCCTTTCTATATATACGAGTCCATGGGGCCACAATGTAATCCTATCCGACCTAACAATAATAATTTAAGGGCATAATAATAACAATATGGGGGTTACAGGGGTAAATGATAACAATAAGGGTGTTACACTAACAACAATAAGGGACTATACTAGTAATATAGGGACCTAAAATTCTCCTCTCCTTCAAAAAAGTGTTGTCCTCGATGCTTGAATAGCTTCGGGTGCTTTTGTATAAAATTCTCATCCTCCCATGTAGAATCTTCAGTGGGTAAGTTCTTCCATTTGATGAGATAATTTGAAATTGATTGATTTCGTAGGTGTCAAGTTCTTGTTTCCATGACTGCTTCAGGTTCCAATATGTTTTTTCCTTCCTCATTAAGTTTTGGCAATATTGTTTGAACTGGAAGTTTGTCCCCTCTAAACTTTTTTACATGAAACATGGAAAACTGGATGCACTCGTGAAGAAGCAGGAAGCTCCAATTTGTATGCCATAGTAGTAATATTTTGTAAAACCTTGTAAGGACCATAGTAATTTGGTGATAATTTATTATCCTTATTAGCTTGCTTGAGGGACATTTGTTTGTATGGTTGTAGCCGTAAAAATACCCAGTCTCCCACATCAAAACTTCTCTCACTGCGATGTTGATATGCTTGTTGTTTCATTCAATTTTGTGCCAAATTTAGGTTATCCTTTAAGAGTTGGAGAACTTCTTGTTGATGCTTGATGTGATCCTCCACTTCTTGAACCCTAGATTTTTCCCGTAAAGAAGATGTGATGGATGGTGGATGATATCCATAAAGTGCCATAAATGGGGTCATTTTTGCTGCAGTATGGAAGGAAGTGTTATACCACCATTCAGCGAGAGGTAACCACTTGACCCATTGTGCTTTCTTATCAAATACAAAATAGCGAAGATATCCTTCCAAAAAAATTTTTACTATCTCTATTTGACCACCGAATTGAGGATGATAAGATGAGCTATGAGCTATTTGAGTACCCAAACAAGAAAATAATTCCGTCCAAATATTTCCTGTAAAAATGGGATCTCTGTCACTTAACATAATCTTCGGGTTTCCATGTAGCTTTTGAATTGTTTCCATAAATGCAGTAGTAACTGTACTCACTTTAAATGGATGATATAATGCATAAAAGTGTGCATACTTGGTAAGTATATGAACTACCACCATGATGGCACTCCTTCCTTCGGACTTAGGTAAACCTGTGATAAAATCCATTGAAATATCCTCCCAACATTGACTTGGAATGGATAAAGATTGTAGAATACTCGTGGTCTTAATTGTCTCAACTTTGTTTTGCTGGAAAACCAAACATTTCGCCACAAAATTTTGAATATCAGATTTAAGGCCATCCCAAAAGAAAATCTTTCTTTACCCTGTGGTAATTTTTTAAAAATCCTGAGTGTCCTCCTAAAGGAGAAGTGTGGAATTCCAAAAGAATCTTTTGTTTTAGCTGGGTTTCCATGTAGCTTCCATGTAGCTTTTGAATTGTTTCCATAAATGCAGTAGCAACTGTACTCACTTTAAATGGATGATATAATGCATAAAAGTGTGCATACTTGGTAAGTATATGAACTACCACCATGATGGCACTCCTTCCTTCGGACTTAGGTAAACCTGTGATAAAATCCATTGAAATATCCTCCCAACATTGACTTGGAATGGATAAAGGTTGTAGAATACTCGTGGTCTTAATTGTCTCAACTTTGTTTTGCTGGAAAACTAAACATTTCGCCACAAAATTTAGAATATCATATTTAAGGCCATCCCAAAAGAAAATCTTTCTTCACCCTGTGGTAAGTTTTTAAAAATCCCGAGTGTCCTCCTAAAGGAGAAGTGTGGAATTCCAAAATAATCTTTTGTTTTAGTTGGGAATTCTTGCAAATATATAAGCGATCTTTGTACCATAAGGAATCATTTTTCCAACTAAATGTATCATATGAACTAGGATCTTGCTGCAACTTTTGAATGAGAGTCCACACTTATTCTTCCTTCTTCCATTCATCCCTTGCTTCGATTATCCAATCTGGTTGGATAATTGAAATGGCACAAACCAATGCTTCCACCTCTTCATCCTTTCTTGAGAGTGCATCTGCAATAACATTTAGCTTCCCTTTTTTGTAGATGATTTCAAAGTCATAACCCAACATCTTTGTGACCCATTTTTGCTGCTCTTCTTAAGATAGTCTTTGTTCCAAAAAGTGTTTAAGACTATCATGATCAGTTTTTACCTTGAAGTGTCTTCCCATTAGGTAAGGTCTCCATTTCTTTAGTGCATCTAGTATTGCCAACATTCCCTTCTCATAAATATCCTTTTTTTAAATACTTTCCTTTGATTGAAAGACTTTAAAAAGTAATGGGTCTTCCTTCTTGCATTAAAACAGCACCAATTCCATTTCCTAAGGCATCACATTCCACAATAAAGGCTTCTGTGAAGTCTGGCATAGCTAATACTGGTGCTAGGCACATTGCCTCTTTAATATGTTCAAAGGCCTTAGTTTCTTCAGGAGTCCATGAAAATGCATCTTTCTTCAATAATGTTGTTAGAGGTGTTGCTATTCTCCCATAATTCTTAACAAACTTGCGATAATAACCTGTTAACCCGAGAAATCCTCGCAACTGCTTTATTGTCTTGGGGACTTTCCATTCCTTAATGGCTTTAATTTTGTTAGGGTCTACTTTAACACCCTCGTGAGATATAATATGACCCAGATATTCCACATCTTGTACTCCAAAGAAACATTTGGATGTTTTTGCATATAATTGTTTTTCCTGCAATAGTTTGAGCACCCTGTCAACATGTTCAACATGATCCTTCCAAGACCTGCTGTAGATTAGTATATCATCAAAAAATACTAGCACAAATTTTCTAAGGAAGGGTTTGAAAATGGAATTCATCAACCCTTGAAATGTAGAAGGTGCATTGGTAAGGCCAAAAGGCATGACCAAAAATTCATAATGACCCTCATGAGTTCGAAATGCTGTTTTTGGAATATCCTCAGTCTTCATTCTAATTTGATGATATCCAGAACGAAGATCCAACTTGGTAAAATAAATTGCTCCATGTAATTCATCCAATAATTCATCAATCACAGGAATGGGAAATTTGTCTTTAATGGTGAGCTTATTGAGCTCCCTATAATCTAGACACATGCGCCATGATCCATCCTTCTTGTGCACCAATACTACTAGAGCAGAGAAAGAACTTTGACTAGGTTGAATTATACCAGCCTCTAACATTTCTGCAATCATACGTTCAATTTCACTCTTTTGGACATAAGGATATCTGTAAGGCTTGACGTTTGGAGGAAAACTTCCTGGAATCAAAGGAATAGCATGATCATGATCACGAATAGGTAGGATTCCTTTGGGAGTATCAAACACCTTGAATGATTGTCCAAGACTTTTTGGAGATCTGGAGAAATAGATGATTTTGATGTTGGAACTTCTAGTGAGCATAATTGTAAATTACACCCCGTTGTTCTTTCTTCATAAGCTTTGTCATGACATTAGAGTTTATTATCTTTCCTGGCTTCCCTTCGATACCCTGTAATTCGATTTCCTTTCCTTCCGAAAAAAAATTCAAGAAAAGTTCTTGAAAATTAAAAGCTACCATCTCCAAAGACTGTAACCATTGTACTCCTAGTACAACATCAACACCTCCCATTGGGATGGAAAGCATTGGACTATTCAATACATATTCCCCCATGGCTAGCTTGATATTATGGAATTTTCCAGAGAAATTTATATTGCGTCCATTTGCAACCATCACTTTACATTCTGGTGCTGGGTATAGGAAACAATTCAATTCCTTGGCTACCTTACAATGAATAAAATAATGGGTACTACCAGAATCAATCAACACTATTAAATTTTTCTTCTTTATATGTCCTTCTATCTTGAGAATTTGAGGAGGGGTAATTCCTGCCAATGTATTACATGATATGGTCAGACTCATTTCTTCTTCTTCTTCTAGGGTTTCTTCCTAGTGTATATCCTCTACTTTTGAAGTTTCTTCTTCATTTTCTTCCTCCTCTTCACAATCTATGTAAAATAATTTCTTCTCAGTGCACTTATGACCTTTAGTGTATTTGTTATCACAAGTGTAGCAAAGCCCTTTTTCTCCTTTTTCTTCCAATTGTTGTGGTGTCAACCTTGTAGGTTGTGGAAGTCTAGGAGTAACAACACTTCCATCTTTATAGATGTGAGTGGTAGGCTTCCTTGTCGTCATAATTTTACATTCAATTTTTCTTTCCAACCTGAATACCTTCTCTAATGAATCAGGTTCCCAAATGAAAAATTCATGTTGGATGTTAGCCTTTAAAGTCCCTATGAAGACATCAATCCTGTGTTCCTCTGAAATATCAGTTACCCTTATATTCAATTTTTGGAAGTCCTCAATGTGCTCCGCCACTAAACCCTTTTGTTTGAGATTTTTCAATTGGCTAAAGAAAATGTTGCTCTTTGTATCCTCATAATGTGCTATCATTTCCTCCATAAAAATTGACCAAGTGACAATTTTTTTACGAGAGCAAAGCCATCGATACCATACAATGTATTTTTTTCTAAATGTAAAGTGGCAATGCGTACCTTTTGTGTGTTTTGCTCATTATTGAGATCAAAATATTGCTCCATCTGTAGTATCCATGTTACGGGATCCTTGCCAACAAAATTATTCATATCCATCTTTGGAATATGGTGGTTCTTCAATCCAACATTAGAGTTTATGAAATCACGATTAACATTTATTTTGTTCTCATCATGAGTTTCCTCTACTATATTTTCGCCATTAGGAATCATTTCTTGTATCAACTTTGTCAAACCTTCCATGTCTACTTTTAGATCATTCTTCATGTTTTCCATGTTGTATTTCATTTTTTCTTCCATGTCCTCCATCTTAGCTTCCACGCCTTTCTTCAAACCATCCATCTTCACTTCCACGCCTTTCTTCAAAACTTCCATTTCATTTTTTGCTTCTCTTTGCGAGAGCGAAATTTGGTGCACATGCTCTTGTAATTTTGATAGATCATGTTGCAATTATTCATCTTCATGTGTCATAGTAGAGTATTTTTAGGGCTTAATAAGTGTTGAATTCTTTTTAGGAGGCATTTCAGAACCCAATATAGAAAAATATTCTCAATAGGCCTTTGGAATCACTTCAAACTGATTTTTTACACAAGACTTATGTAGTTCGGAAAACAAAATACACACCTTTTTCTTGATTTTGAGGAGCTCTCTATTGAAACTGAATTATCTCTGTGATTTCAGATGTTCATTATCTGAAATTTGGCCTTGTGGTAGCCCTCTGGATCCTCTTTCGAATGCCACCGGTCTTACCTGATTTGGATTCTTTAAGGCAAAGTTATCTCCAATCTCCCAGAATGACCTAATTATGGACTCGTTCAGTAGAGTGAACTTGTACGGATTGCCACGTGTCACTGTTTCCTCCTTCGGCTATGAAATTGATAGAAAAGAAACCACATTCTGTGTACTTGCGGCCATGTTTTATAGAATTCCAATCTGATGCTCAAAGAGAGAGTTATGAATATTTTCCCATGATCACCTCTTTGAGATGAAATTCGGGAGCCTGAAAAAGCCCTAACTTCCACAGACCATATCTCTGAAAATATTGTGAACCAAGCTCTGAAATTTTGTGAAGATCTTCCTCAGGATTTTTGGTTCGCTCCCTAAAACTTTCAGCTTTTTAACCTTCGTAGAACAAACGTTATAGCGAAAATTCCACGATGACTTGTTTAGATAAATTCAGGAGCCTACAAAAAGGCTTGACTTCCATAGATCATATCTCTGAAAATATTGCGAACCAAGCCCTAAAATTTTGTGCTAATGTTCCTCAGGATTTCAGCTTCGCACTCTAAAAATTTCAGCTTCTGAACCTTTGTAGAAAAAATTTTATAGCAAAAATTCCACGATGACCTGTTTGGGGCAGTGAAACCCTAGAATCCAAAGCTCTGATACCAAATATTGTGAAACCAACTCCAAAAATAGAAGAAAAGAGAGATCAACGCCTTAGAAATTAGCCATTTCGAGGGGGAAACCTCCAATACATTACATAAATGAACAATTCTTGGATGATACAAATGACAAAACCTCCTTTCTATATATAGGAGTCCATGGGGCCATAATGTAATCCTAGCCGACCTAACAATAATAATTTAAGGGCACAATAATAACAATATGGGGATTATAGGGGTACAACAATAACAATAATGGGGTTACACTAACAACAGTAAGGGACTATACTAGTAATATAGGGACCTAACACAATTATGTACCTTGTTGTTGATGATAATGATTTCCAACCTGAAATAAGTGAAAAAAAAAAACACTTTCAAGGTGCAAGTGAGTAGCATTTAGAATGAGGATAGATCTGAAAATTGTACTTTGATGAGCCTCATCAAGAGAAGGATCGGGAGCTAGTGTAGTCCTCATTTCTCCGACTCAGAAAAAGGTAACCATATCATACAAACTGCAATTTTCTACTACTAACAACACTTTGAGTATAAAGCACTTGTGCTTGGTATGAAAGCAGCGAAAAATTCGGGAGCAGAACAGCTAATTTATTTTGGTGATTCAGAGTTGGTGATTAAGTAGGTGACAAAAAATTACCAAGTGAAAAAATCCAAATTGAATAATTATAGGAATGAAGTCTAGGATTTGATTAAGCATTAATTTTCAGCATTTAATATAAATTTTTTCACTAGAGAAGAAAATCAAATTGTTGATTCACTAGCTATTGCTGCTAGTAATTTCAAAGTTCCTCTAGATGTCAAGGAAACCTATGATGTTCAAATCAAAGAAAACCTTCAATTCCTGATAACATCAAACACTGGAAAGTATTTGAGGATGACAAGAAAATTCAGAAATTTTTAGAGTGCGTTGAAGAGTTTGCAGACATACAAATTAATGATGAGAAGGACATTGTTGAAAACCAAAATAGTGGCCCTTTTAAGAAAACCATGGCTGGGAAGAACATTACAGATTTGAAAAATAATTGTATTCCTAAGGTTTTAGTTCCTTTGAAAATATTTTTCGATAATATTGATGTTTTTCTCAAGCCTGAAATCAAATTTGATGGAGAGAGTTCAATAGAATTTAACATTGGTACGGACGATCAGCTAAAATTAGTCAAAGTGTAATGTTCCAAATTTTTCTTCAATAAATTGGAACATTAAATTTTGTCTAAACTCATTTAGGAGATGAATAATTGGGTAAGGAGGCCCAAATATAATAAAAACATAAATAAAATCCCTCTAGTATGAAAAGGGATCAGCCATGAAACTAGATTTCACACCCTCATGTGTGAAAGGAGATATTTGCAAAGAGGTTTGACCAAGTCAGCCAGCGCAGGGTATGATTTGGAAAGCACTACATGACAATGTAGGAGGGAAGCTTCTAGAGGAAGGGAAACCCTAATTCAAAGTAGGGCCCATGAGGAGTCTCCAATTTCTATATAAATGGAGGGGAGGAGAGCTATTTCCATTCATGCATATGTTTATGATATTGAGTTGGTCATTTCGATTTCTTGAGCACGCTGGTTGTTTAACTAGTCTGCAACACTGTTTAGTGCACCGAGTGTCTCCATTCGGAGATCTCACCCTCAGCCCTGGGGGACTTTGAGTGCCTTCTCGGGTGAGGTTGTCCCATCATTATTTTGGCTCGAGACCGAAGCATCATCCTCCAGGACAGTGTTATTGCTGCAGCAGCATAATACTGTGTTGTAGGGTGTTGCTGTGGAGACTCCACAACACCTCTTCCATTGCTTGTTTTTCAGAGAGGGAGTCTTTCTTGCCTTTGGAGGATTAGTTTGGAAGCTTGAGAGCTTATTTTCAGATCTTGGCATCAGGACAACACATATTATTTCCCCTACTGTGCAATTTGCTCCAATAGCTGTGTTATTTTCATAGTGCATTTGCTGCGGGGTTTTGCAGATTGATTGGAGGGTGGGATCTCAAGTGTAAGGATCAACCTTCCACTTTGGAGATCCATTGGAGGAGGTTTAATTCATATATTTTCATCTTATTCAGCCTTCTCTACATATTTCTAGTTCCAGAGTTGTCGTAGCTGCCCAGCTACTTTGGCATTTTTTCCATTTTGTATGTTTTAGCCAATCCTTTAGAGGATTGATGTATTACTGTTTCTAAGGGTTAGAGCTTCGCTCCCCTATTATATTTGAGCCATATATTGTCATATCCATGTATTTAAATCATTTTGGAGCAATATTATATCATATACTGCGTCCTCATAGCCTGGGTTTATGCAGAAATAGCAGCGTTCTTTCATATTCATGTACATGTATTATTGAGGCTTGTATTTCTTTTCTTGAGAGGTTGTTTCCTCAAGACTTGTACACTCTTTTGCTGCTATACATTATTCTTGGCTATATGTTCATCTTCTTGTCTCACAGCGCATTGTAAAATGCTATCTCTTCATGGTATGCTCATATATGCGTTTTCATATTGCTGCAAGTCACTTTTGAGTGGGATTCTTCAAGCAGCTCTATAGATAGAGTATGGAAAGGGCCAGGTAGCCTCCGGATCTCGTCCTCTTTCAGAGGCGGAATATCCAGTAAATGGCCTCCCAGTCCATCTCTGGTTAGAGTTTTCCATGTTTTAAAAATATCCCATTTGGGATATTACATTGGTATCAAAGCATAGTTCTGGCTCAGCCTATGGAGCTAGTTATGTACGACACCAGAAGAGAAACCGTGGAAACATTTTTCTATGAAAAAAGAGGGTAGGCAGAATCTTACCCACCAGAGGCCGTAGAGGTGACAAATATGGGGATCTCACAACAGTGTGACCAGCATTCACCAGCCTTCAGTAGGCCAACCAGGATTACAATGCCTACATTCTTACCTTCAGTACCGAGTGAGAAAGGGAGGCAGCATGATCATATACCCTTTGGAGACTATTTCTGTAAATGGCAGTCCATGGGGGAAGACTTCAGAGCATATTTTCCTTTCAAAGATTACTATCAGCTCAGGCAGGATGAAAGTGAATGGAACAATGGGGGATCTAGCACGCAGAGTTCAAAGTTGCAGCATTCCACTGGGAGGTCGCCTTTTCCCATGTATGAGGGATCCACTGATCCCTGTGAGTCTAAGCCCAAGAAGATCAGAACATTGAAAAATATGAGTTTATTCTCATCTATTTTCAGATCCAGAGGAAATGCATCCACCTTTGAGTAGGTCAAGAAGATTGAAGAAAAAGAAGAGGAAGTGCCATGTGCTTCCTATTCTCATCAAGAAGAAGATATTGAGCATGGAAGATATTTGGATCATCAGATTCTCAGTGATTACCTTGTTGAGTATAGATCTCAACCTAGAGCCTTCAGGGAGACTCTAGATTTTCCTCATTTCATCCAGCTGAAGGAAGAGAAGAGGCCATGCAGTAGAAAATAAATCAAAGGCAATAGATTTTTGTTGTCTACCTTTGATGGGTCATCTAATGCAAGAACTTGGGTGAGAAAGTTGGAGGCATTTTTCCTACTACATCCTGTAGCAGGGAAAGAAGCTGTTGAAATCTCAGCGCTGCATTTGGAGGGTGAAGGCTATGCTTGGTGGTGCAGCCACTTGAGCCATGCAAGGATGAATACTTTTGTAGCGTTCACTCAAAGTGATCCAAACCTTTGATGGAGAAAGAACAAAGAAATAATAGATCACATCACCTCTTGAGGAGGCTTGTGATAATGTTGTCCCACTCATGGAGGAGCAGCCACATGCATCAATAGTTGGGGAAGGGACTCTTTGAGACCTACAAGAAGTTCCAAATGCACATCAAGGTATGAAAATATTTCCACATTCCATTGTTGCAGCAAATTCTTTTGATCAATGTGGAGATTTGCTTTTGCATGACCAAGAGTCAAATCTCATTGCTACTATAGAGAAGCTTGGTTACACTGCACTTTGCAACATGGAAACACTCAAGAAGGAATAAAACCATCATTCTCATGAGCCCTTGTTGGATTGTACATCACATTGGAGGTTGGGGTTTGAAGCCTTGAAGATTGATGGTAGACATATTGGAGTAAGAAACCTTTTCTCCCTTCAAGATGACACTTTCTCAATGAGCTCTTCTCAGCTCAAAGAGGAACTTCTACTTTCAGATCCAAGACCTCATTGGTTTTGGAAGACTATGGATGAAATGGAGGTCTCAAGGAGAGATCTCATTGGAGATGCACTTCGACACACCATGGAATGCAATGATTTTCTTCCCTTCTCACAAGAGCAGATAGAAGATGGAGGACATCTTAGGATGGATAACATCTCTCATGCTTGTGTTGGACATCCCTTGAGCCATACACATCATGATGGGATGTTTTTTCCTACCACCTATTTGATTCTTGATAGGGTCTCATTGATCCTTGAGAAGCTTACATTTCAAAATCCCATAAAGTGCAAAGACAGGAATTTGATTTGGGAGGATGGTAGCCATCATGGGAGGAGTACCAGGATGAGGAGAAGAAGGAGGCATCCAGAAGTGATTGGGTGGATGTGGTTGATGAGCAAGGAAATAGGAGGCTACTTACAGTTCTATGATACCGGGCAATAGGAGGCTTGGCTGCACTGGTTACTCTTGAAATAGTTTGGCCATCACTTGGAAAACACTCTTCCTAAGAGTGGGAGGATGGGGAAAATATGGTAGGATACTTGCATCATTGAGCAACATAGAGAATGGATGCATGATGTTGATGTGTATTCATCACATGAGTTGTATGATGGAAGTATGAGGAGGCAGCAAAATACTTTGTTGCTTTGCTTGGGAGAGCAAGGGCAGATTTTCTCTCACACTTTGTATGATGTTGTAGGAGGAGGGGATGGCACTATCTCCTTGGTCTTTGATGATGATTGGGAAGCACTTCTATCTTGGGAAGTATTCCACATTTTTTACAGCATTATTGGAAGAATCTTTGACAAGGAGCATGTCAAAGAACATAGTTGTGTATTGACAGGAGCTTATTTTCATAAGCTCACAGCGTTGTCACCTTGGAGTAAATACTTATGGATGAAGTGTGCCCAGCAGAGATATGGTGGGTCCATAACCCATAGGTCCCAGGATCACTTCATATTTTTTGCACTTGATGAACAAAGAGGAGGTAATGATGATAGATATATCTATGGCATATTCTTCTTGACTTGGGTTTTCAAGCATAAGGAGGATTATCTTTTTGCAGCACATGGTTCATTCTTCTTCATAGCATGCCAAAACACTATGAAGGACTCATGTATGGACCCATGTACCATCTTAATTCCAGCATATGGTGAGAAGCTTGTTTATACATTCATTGATTTTCACACTCTTACCATTCTTATGCAGTGCATTGCTTCACAAGAGGGCAAGCTCGTCAAATTGCTCCATGAATTGTATTGGGAAAATCTACATGATGGAGGAAACCATCTCTTTTGTGGCCTTGGGAAAAATTTTTATCACCACATGTATGTTCAGTTGCTGACATGCATGATTAACCATGTAAAAATAAACATTGTGCCATGTACTTTTATCAAGCAGCAACTTGCAAAATTGTGCTGTCACTACTAGGAAAGCTGTTGGTACCTTCTTGCCTTCAGCATTTTCTTCCTTTTGCTGCTGATAATGTGTCCATTTGCTGATATAGATCAGATTTGTATCGGAGGCTTGATTATGAGGGAGACACATGAGCTGGATGTGTCCGTGAGTGGGAATAATTCTCAGAATTTCTGCACTACATGTTCTAATGGGAGCATGAGAGGAGATATGGCCACTGATATGGCCTAAATCTACCTTAGTCTGAGAAAGGCAGAATCTAGGGTAACATCAAACCATGCTTAATCTGGTAGCTAGCCCTACCAGATCGGGAGAGGGCTCTCTCCTTGTCAATCTCAGCGAAAAAATAATCGATGAGGCTTGAGATGACTTGATGTAAAGACTGATTTTAGGCTAGGTATGTGTGCAAAAGAGTTTGGTTGATTTTAAGGGTGTTTTTTTGGCTCAAATGGAAAAGCAGATTTTGGGTCTAGGGAATGAGGCTCAGTTTTGCAGATATTTAAATGGGGCAAGGTAGGAAATTGATTTGACACTTCCAATTGAAAGAAATGGAGAGATTTAGATCGGTGAGGAGTTGAAGAGAGAAAGAAACCTTCAGGGATCCTCTTCAAATAGCTGAAAACATAAATAACTAAACAAACCCTAGGCAGAGCACCGCGATTTCAATGGATTCTACCTTTATCCTTGTTTGTTTTAGTTAAGAAGAAATAAGAGAGAAAATGGCATACATAAAACACCAGTAAACTTAAATTTACAGAGAGAAACACACTATCAAAGCAAAATGCCACATGAATCCCATAGAGTGCTGCAAACCCTGGTCTATTCCTTTGCCAAAATGCAGAGATGAATGTACAATGATGCTCAAAGCATTCCCAAAAGTCCAACCATGCTAATGATTGAAAAATCACAAGATATAGACAAAAAATAACTCATCCCAGCCTCTAAGGGTCAAGATCATAAGTTTAGGATCTGTTCCAACAAAATCTAAACTGAGAACTAGAAAGTAGGCAGTGGAACAACTTGCCTCTAAAACCTAGGAAACTGATTCATTTAGTTGCAAATTACCCTTTGATGGATGAATCTACCTCTATGAGTGAAAATTTAGAAAAATTACATCAAAATACATCATGTTACATTTAATTACATCATGATTTTGACAACTAGAAGGAAAAAAAGTCAAACTGTGAAAAAACTAGGCGAAAAACAGAGATTTTGACCAAAAATGAGCAAAATCCTCCAATGTGTCGCACCTGATTTCCCTATGCGTCGCGCCTGTTTGCAGCTGATTTTGGAGGCCTTCCCGGTGTCCAAAGTTTCTCCAAGTGGGCTTGTTGGAAATTTCTACCTGTCTACTTTCAAACACAAGTGGAATTTTTTAATTTGGCTTCCATTTTCCCCTCCAAAACTGAGTTCTCCCAAGATTGCTTCCTGTGTGTCAAAAAGGGGCAGAAAGGTCATTTTTGGGGTGTTTTTGACCTTTTTGGAAGCCCAAAACTTGTCAAAATTTCTTGGCCATTGGTAGGCATGCATATTTTTCCATCACAAATCCAAAAATTCTGATTTTTCACAAAAAGGAGGTCTCCATCAAAAGCGAGCGCCAAGTGGCGTGACACATAGAGCAGAAAAGTCTATTTTTTAGGCCAAAATGTTCAAAATTGCAAAAAATGTCCCAAATTTTTTGAAATTTGGGCTGAGTGTTCTTCATCAAGTGTTGTGTTGGGCTAAGGAAGCCTCAGCCAATATCTGAAGTTTATCATGCTTTTTTCGTCTCCTCGATGCCTTCTTTAACTTGGCCTTCAAATTTTTGATTCTTGCTTTGCATGCATGGTTTCTCGCCCAGTAATGATTAGCCATATGCCTCAACATGTTTTTCTCTTTTTTGGATTTCTCCAAAAGATTTTCCAAATGCATATTTACCCTTTCAAGCCAATTTTCATGATCAGCTTCAATTTCTTACTCAAGTGATGGCAACTTGGTTTTGCTTCTTTTGGCAGCTTGTCGGTTCTCTCGTATGTTTTGCAGCTCCATAATGGTTTGTTGATCCTCTAGATGCTTGTTTCTTTGATCAAGGTATTTGATTATCCACTTGGCTCTTTGCAGGCTGAGGGACAAAGCATTAATGTCCACCCGGTGCTCCCGAATGATCTCTTTAAGCTTTGAGCTTGGTGAGCCCAAATCGGTGTCATCATCCTGAATGAGAATGAAATTTGTCTCCTGCCCTCCTGAAGGCTCCTCATCATGTAATGGCTGCTTTCCCTTGTCCTGTACCTGCATTGCTGATGGAGGAAGTGAGACTCCTTCCACCCCGGTTGGAGATAATACTCGCTTGGCTGCTGCAAACAACCTTCTAGTGCCCTTTTGATAGGTGACAAACATCGGCACACTAGCAGTCTGTGTCTCATGAAGCTCCTGCTGATGTGAAGGCCCACCTGTCTCATGAAAATTTTTTGGAGGTACCTGAGGAGGAGTGAAGAACTCATCAGAAATGAAAATTTCCCATGAAATTTCCTGCAAACCAAGTTGATGCATGACCATAATTTTGATGAGTGCAAAATGATATATACTGTTATACTGCTGTTGAGGAGTTTTCTTTTGCACTAAGGTGGTCATCTTATCAATATTTTGGCACATGAAGTAGGGGAGATTCATCATTCTCACCCTGGTAAAATGCATCAGCAATCTGATGTGATAGGCATATAGGCAAGAAAACCGGCCCTCACAGCTGAAATACTTTATTATGAGTTTCATCAAATGAGCATACGAGTTTTTCAGGTATCGAAAGGGAAAAAATGTGCTGAGTTGTCTTGAAAAACCAGGCTTGATGTATGGCTCATAGTGTTCCCTATCAATTTTTTTCCTTTTATTCCACTGCTCTCCAACATTTGGAATGCCGGTTGCTAGAGAGATAGACTCCGGTGTCAAGGTGAATGTCACACCTACAAGAGTGGCTTGGCCATTATGTAAATGAAGCACAAACAATATGGCCAACTCATGATGGTACTGGACTCTAGCAACCATCTCACAAAACTGATAACAAGATTGTTGTTGGAAGCATGTGATAGCAAGAGGGTAGTCCTGCAGCTCGGAAAGTGAAGTAGGCTCTTCCCGTACATGTTTACCACTCTTGTGAGGTCTCCTTGGTGCATGCAATTCGGTTGGAGAGTCACTGTGTGTTTCTTCATCTCGGTCATAGGAGGAATTTGACTCCATGTTTGCCAAAGTTTGTGTTGTCTTAGATGAGTATGAAGAGTTTTAGGTGTCTTTCATTTTTTTGCTTCCAAGTGTATGAAAATGTGTGAGGGACTATGAAGGGAGAGGGTAAGAGGGATTTTGGGAATGTTTCCAATTGGAATTTGTGGAATTGAAGGGTTTTAGGGACAGTTTCTAGGCTTTTGGGATAGCAATTGGGGTTTGGTAATTTTGTAGCTATGATTTGGGATAACGGTAATTGGGATAGGGGTGAATGAATTTAGGGATATGGGGGATGGGGAAATGGTTTGATGAAACTAGAAAAGTAGTGAGGGAATAAAAAGGTGAGGGAGTAATGGCCACAAAAAACCAATTTACGAACCCTAGGCAATCATGTCTTGAGCAAAAATTTCAAGGAAATGGGGTTTGAAATTTTTTATTAAATCCTCATAAACATCTTAAGACACACATTTATTGGCATTGGAAGAGTTGTTTGACTTACTTTGGACCAGAGGAAACCGAGCAAATTGGAGATTTGAATGAAATCGTGGTGAAAATAGCTTGCAGCTCTACGCGCCGCGCCACAAACCCAACGCACCACGCCGGTTATATGCTTCGCGACAGTGTGTTTTTAACACTATGGAGGCCATCCCAATGTGCCACGCCACTTGTATGTGCCGCGCCTCTCAGCCAATGCACCGTGCCCCTGAAACTCACACAATTTCCCTTCAAACTGCTCCCTTTCTCCAACACGATTTTCCTTTGCTCAATATTTCTTCTTTGAATGCAAATGAGCCCTTTGAACATGAAAAATGACTTATATACAAGATATTTTGATTTTTCATTGATAAAACCCACTTTTATAATGTTTACATTTGACACTTTCTTTTCAAACTCTGTTTTTGGGTAGTTTGTTTCATTTTGCCTCTGATTAACTGAATGACTTGATTTTTGTTTGCCTTGTAGGGGATGGAGTTGCTGAAGCTTGGAAAGGTGACCAGGGTTGCCATTGAATTTATTTACATATGAGAGAACTTGAAATTACATCAAATATATACATAAAAAGATAAAATACTCTATTTTTCCTCAAAACAGATTTTTGAGGAAAAATCCATTTCTGGGCATATGATGATGGAATTTATTTGGTAATGGAACTTTATTCAACCTATTCATGTGCCTACTAACCATTATTGGACATTTTGAAGACCTTTTTGATGAAACCCTAGACCTAATGGGACTGAAAACCCTAGAAATGACTCTTGCAAATTATAAGACAAAAAGTGACTGCAAATGATCTAGATGAATGGAAATGGGCCAGCAAGTAAAGGACATGAGGGAAAATCTACAACAAGCCACTACTGTTAGATGATCCATGCTCCTAATGGAATGCAGCTAACTGAGCGAGACACCTAATATGCAATGCAACAAGAGAATTTTGATCACTGACGGAGGGATGAAAATACTTACACTAACATTAGCTCCAATGGGGATGGTAGCTCCTTGGAGGTGGCAAGAACTATAGATCTCTGGGAAAGCAGGTAGTGCCTTCATCCATTAGGCTATGGAGTCAATAACTTTGAAAAACCAAAACCAGACTCTTGACTCAATTTCAGAACTGAAATCTAACTCATAACTGACTCAATTTCAAGACTGAAAATGACTGAAAGACCTGACTCAATCAAACCAAACCAAAACTGAAATCAACCCTCAATTTTATAGCCTTCACCTCGGGCCCCAAACTGAAAGAATGATGACAACACACACTTGCAACGAAATTTAAACAAACCAGTATGTACAGTGATATATATGACAGCAGAAAACATTTCAAAAATAGTACTATTTGAGTAGCCGACCATTGACCGGCCCACCTGGACAATCTTCTCCATTCTTTTCTTTCAAAAGGAAAGCATTTTGGCCTCGATATGCAGCAATTCTGAAAGGTCCTTTCCAAATATTCTCAAACTTGCCATGCTTACCTTTATCTTCGTTTCTCGCATCCCATTTTAGCACAACTTATTCTATTTGAAACTTGTCCGCCTTTGCCTTTCGATCATATATCTTCTTGATTCTCTCTTGCAGCTCGAAAGTGTTCTGAAAAACCTCCTCTCTAGTCTGCTATAAATGGATCATTTGATTAATTCTTCGTTGCAAATGATCATCCTCGCTGCCAGCTTCCTGCAGAAGTTTAACCACTGGAACTGCGAGAGAGGTCAGGAATACAGTGTCAACACCATACACGAGCTCAAAAGGGGACATGCCTATAGATTTCTTTTGACTTAATCTGTCTTCCCAAAGTGCATTAACCAGTTTCTTGTGCCAAATTTTATTATTCATTTCCAGCAGCTTTTTGATAATATTGACCAAGGATTTATTTGAGGATTTGGCCAATCCATTACCATGTGGATGATATGCGGTTGAGTGCCCCAAAGTAATTTGATACTTATTACAAAATTCAATCATTCTTTTAGATTTAAAGGCTGCTGCATTATCAATGATCAACTTATTTGGACAACCAAAATGAGACAAAATATTGTTTTCAAGAAATGAAATGATTACCAAATTTGTGGCCTGCCAAGTGGGAATCACCTCAATCCATTTGGTAAAATAGTCCGTCGCTGTAAGGATCCATTTATGCTACGCCGAAGAAGTAGGATGGATCTCGCCAATGAAATCCAAACCCCATTGCTAAAATGGAGCACTTAATTCAATGGGCTTGAGCGGTAAAGGCTGCAATTTTCTCCTACCTTGAAAAATATGACATTCATGACAGCCTTTAACAGTTTTTTACACATCAGAAAAGAGAGTTGGCCAATAATATCCTGCTCTAAAAATTTTTTTGGCCGTTGTCTTCCAGAAAATATGACCTCCGCAATCTCCCTTATGAAAGTCTTCCATAACTTGTTTTTCCTCTTCTTCAACCAAACAATTGAGAAAGACACCACTGAGATCTTTCCAATAGAGCGCATTATTCATGATACAAAACTTGGCAGCCTTAAATTTCAGTGTCCTACTTTTTTTCTTAGTCATTCCCGGCAGTGGTGACATATTTTGGAGTACATAAAAAATGTCCAAATACCAAGGAGAAAGAACAAAAATTTCTGATACCTGAGCAGGCAAACTTTCTTCATTTTCCTCGGACATAGCAGTAATGAGATTAATGTCCAAGGCATGCAAATTTGACTCAGCCATTAGTTTGGCCAGCCCCTGTCCTTTGATGAGCTTTGTAGGTTTGATCTCCACATCATATTCCAACAAGGCGGCAATCCATTTTCCACGTCTCCCTTCTGGATCTATTTGCACTAAGACATCTTTAACAACAGCATTAGGAACATAAGCAAGGATGTGAGAATGCAGAATATAAACTTGAAAATATTTCAATTCTTTTACCAAGGCAAGAGCTTGCTTTTCAATAATATTATACTTTAAAGCTGCATCTCTTATGTTTCTGCTGAAAAATGAAATTGGTTTCTCAAGCTGGTCTCTTTTCTGCATCAAGACTGCTGCCATAGTATGATTCGAGGAAAATGAAAACAAAATGAAATCCTGAGTATAGTCCGGGTTGATCAAAACCGGAGCTGAAGAAAGGGCCAATTTCACCAAATCGAAAGACTTTATTGCTTCCTCAGTCCACTTCACTACACTATCTTTCTTGAGCATGTTTGTGATTTCCCTTAAATGTTCTACAAGATTGGGTACAAAGCGATGTAAGAAATTCATCTTACCATTGAATGATTGGATCTCCTTTTTATTTCAGGGAAGATCAATTTGCTGAATGGCTTCCACTCGGGCTGGATCAATGCGGATGCCATCCTTTGATATGATATGACCAAGAAGCTTGCCTTCCTCCATGGCAAACAAAATCTTCTTTGGATTGAGAGAGATACCATATTTTCTACACCGCTGAAATACAATCTTCAAATGATAGAGGTGCTCTTCAACTGAATTAGAAAAAACTATCAAGTCATCAAGATAAATAACTAGAAAGACATATTTTTCATTTGAAATTCCATATCCATTGCTCATTGAAAGGTTGTACCAACATTCTTCAATCCTAAAGGCATTTTAGCATAATGAAAAGTTCCCCACGGAGTGGTGAACGCTGTTTTATCTCTATCATCCTCATGGACCAGAATTTGGTTATAACCGGAATAACCATTGAGTAGCGACATGCGGGATGCTCCAACTACTCGCTGAAGTATGTGATCCAATTTGGGCAATGGATAGTTTTCTTTCAAAGATACTGTATTCAGATTCCTAAAATCAATACATAAGCGAATGTCACCTGTTTTCTTGCGCACGGGCACCAAATTAGAAAACCAATCTGAAAATCTTATGGGGACAATGATACCAGCTTTGTACAATCAATTCACTTCCTTCTCTATTGAGGGCAACAAATTTGGATTTATTCTTCTTAGCTTTTGTCAAAAGGGCTTTTGATTTGGCTTGATCGGGATGGTATGTTGAATTATGTTTGTGTCATATGCCTTCAAATCTGAATATTTCCAAGCAAATACGTTAGCAAACGAAGATAATAAACTGATATACTTTGCTTTTACCTATGGGGGCAATGCCTTAGAAAATTTCACCGTTTTATGATTTTCTGTTGATCCAATGTTCACATCCTCAACTCCTTTCTTGGTTGGCAGCAAGCTCGGTTTTCGAGCTACATCATCTTGGTCGAAAAGTTCCTCTAAAGGTATTAGACCTTTAGGAATGACATTTTCCTTGAGCTACAAAACTTCCATTTTATTGACTTCTATATCTACCTCACCATCATCATGCTCCCCATCAATAGAAGTGTCTTTGAATTTACCTTCATTTTGCAGAAATTCATCAATTTCTTTATCATCTTGAAACACTTTCCAATACCTTTGATTGTCAAGGATAGTCGGACGTTGCTTCACATGAATTTCAAACTTGTTTTTTGAATTCATCGAAATTTTCAAATTACTTGCTGATGTTGCAAGTTCATCTGCAATGCCATTCTAAATACGAGGGACACATGTCAAAGTATAATCTAGAAACAATCTCAAGATATCTAGTACCTCATTGCGGTAGGCCCGCATTCAAGGATGCTTAGCTTGGTATTCACCTTTCACTTGCTTGATAACTAACTCGAAGTCGCCATATACTGCAATCCTTTTGGCATTTAACTTTCTAAGAATTTTCAAACTAGCAATTAAAGCTTCATATTCAGCCTCATTATTTGAACAGTCAAAAGCCAATTTATAAGAACAAACCCTTACATTATGTTGTAGCTCCTAGAGACAGTCTAGAGTTGCCATAGACCAGTGCCTAGAACATCTTAGCATAGCAAGGAGCACATAATATAACTTGGGTGTCAATCCAAAAGGCTCTCCTGCTATCTCTTGTAGATCAAGGAAATTGATTTAAAAATGGAACCAGAAATCACAGAAACTGTCACAGGGAAAGTAATGTTGCAGAGGCACAATGAAAAGCTCCAATATTAAAGCATCAGACAGTTAAGAGACAATTTACTGAAAAGAGGGTCGGTTCAAGTAATATGCGACAGAAATCAAGTATCAGAAAGTGTATGCGGTGAAAGAAATATAGGAAGATATTAGTTAACTTTGGTCTGATACCCAGATACACAACAGAACCATGTATGGGCTTATCAATCTAAGAATCCATACATGACAATGGAGTTTTAAAAGCACCCTCCCAAAGCAACTAATATAGCAGAAAGATGGATGAAATGAACATGAAACAGTATATCATGCCTGAGCCATATTTAAAAAGCTTGACTGATTTAAGTATGGGCATCAGCTAGGATGAATCCTTACCAAACCAGTGAGCAACTCACATTCCAAAACATGATACAAGAAAGTGGATGAAATGGAATGTTATATTAAACACATAAGAGAAATTTACATACTGTGAAATACCAAAGGCCGGAATCCTCATTATAGATAGAACTCCTCCTCACTGAGACCCTACGGGCTCTAAGCCTTCACACAGAAGCTTTACAAGATGTATACAAAAAATTCCTTTCACTGCATAATTTTCTGATAAAAATCTGGAACCCTTTCAATGTCTTTCTTCTTGAGCTTTATAGAGGAAGGAGAAGAGAAACTAATAAAAGAAGTAGGTGAAAATAATTAATTGTTTAATTTGAACAAAATGCCGGAAACATTCGCGCCCATACTGCTGAATGACCATGCTGAGCTGTGTGTACTCTGCTGCCGGCAGAAATAAATGCACTGGGTAGAAAATCTCTTCAGGAACATGGTATAGAGAGAAATTCACCTGAACTTTCTGTCCTTTCCTGAAGAAAATTCAGCTGAAATAAACCTTGAGGGCATTTTTTTTCTGTGAAAAGATCTTTCTAGTGATCTGCAGGGTCTTCGATCCGATACTTTTCCTCCAAAAGGGTATGTAAAAGCCCCAAAGTCCTTAAATACATTTCTTTAATCCCCTGCTCTTCACTGATATTCTCTATCTGCGCCATTAATTTTTCATTTGCTAAACCTGTGCATTGGAATGACCCTGGAGGGTTTAATAGATTAAAATCCTTGCTTTCTTTAATGGTGGTCATATCATAGCAGCTCCCAGATCTTTTTCATAAATTTTGCTCTCGAAACATGGTCCTATCATGCATTCTCAGTTTTTGTAATGGAGGCGGTGAATTGTGATAATTCTCTGCCGCGTCAAACCTACAAGACCCACAAATGCATTAAAGAAAACCAGACACAGGGATGGGGATACGGCGGTGGCCATGAAATGGTGATGCATACTAGGCGAAATGGTGAGAAGATGAAGGGTGGCGGTGAAAACACAGTGGAAAGATGATGAATGAATGAGGCGGAGGTTCATAACACAAACATTGAAACATGACACATGAATGCGATATAAAAATATGAATGGAATATACATATGGTGAAGGGTGAATGAGATTGACACGTGGGACAATACGTGGTGGGAGACTCGGTCAATTAGTCAATCACGCCTATGATCTGGACCACACGATTTCAGAGCAATATCAACGGTTAGGAGTGCATGGTACAATGACGGAATGGTGGACCCAAAACACTGTAGACCTACGTTAACTCCCGTGCAATTACATCGAGCGACCGCCGTTGGATTGAGCTCTTCAAATCGGACGGCCAGCGTTAATATCGCTGCACGACTTTGATCGAAAGATAATGTGCGATGGAGGGTGGTATTTCCGTCGTACATCGGGACGCGTGGCTTGAGCTGAATGGCATCGCTGGGATTTGCAGAATACCGCCTGCCCTGCAAGGGCGGTGCAATGAGTACAACAGGTTTTGCACAGTGGTTTTTAGGGCGCGGGGACCACAAAGGAAATGCGCTGTGGTGCGTTGATCTGGATTTAATCTAACGGTTCAAAATGCACCCGATGAACAAATATGATTAGCACCATTTGGTCTGGCACAAGGTCTTGGGGCTAGGTCATGTGGAATAGAAAA
Organism: Pinus albicaulis; assembly: GCA_034641835.2. Lineage (NCBI taxonomy): Eukaryota > Viridiplantae > Streptophyta > Pinopsida > Pinales > Pinaceae > Pinus > Pinus albicaulis. Next base: position 419,464,387 of record CM076570.1, on the reverse strand, counting down.
TCAGAGGGGCTAGGGCCAGAAGGGCTAAACCTTGAATACTCTTGGGCGCGAGCTTTCAGACCTGCACAGTGTAATTTTGAGGCACAGAATGGCGACGATAGGCAGAAAACGAGTTTCTTAGGCCACGGTAGAAAATCCCGAAAGGTTTAAGTAGAGTTAATAGCCAAAATATTAAAGGGGTTTGACATGGTTAGCATCGGCTCCATCTGGGGACGGCGCGTTCATACCTGGACGTGTCGAGGACTTGCAGACCGCCTGTTCTTCTTTCTGCCAACTACGCTATTCAGCCCCGCTGCATTTCTCCCCACAATTCGTCAGCACGCATCCCTTATTGAAACCAGAACTGAACAAAAATTATATACAATTATGGTACAACAGGCACTCCCTGCCTGAATCAGAATCAGAAGTAGGGTTTTAAAAATTGTCCGTTTACAGGGGTATCCAGTAAGTCGCCCTGTAAATTCTCCAACATAAAATTATTGTTGCCCCCTTGTTCAACAATTTTAAAAGGCCTAAACCAGAGGGGATCAAATTTTCCATGTTTTCCTTTTTCAACCCTCCAGATATCCCATCTGAGAACCAGATCACCAATCTGCAGCTTTTTGTCTTTTGCATGCTGATCAAATATATGTTTCATTCTCTCTTGATATTTTGTTAACCTCTGATTCACTTGATCCTGTGTTTCCTCTAATTCTACCAGTTGATTGATTCTCCTGACCATATCATCCGGTTCTTCCTGACTTTCTTGTATGAAACGTGCCACTGGTAAAGCTAGCTGTACAGGAAACACTGCTGCTCGTCCATATACCAACTCATATGGAGATTTCCCAGTTGCTCTTTTACTGGTAATTCTATTTTCCCACAGAGCAAACTTCAATTGGGAATCCCAATTTTTCTGATTCTCATTTATAGTTTTCTTCAAAGCCCTCACCAGAGTTTTATTAGAAGATTCTGCCAAGCAATTACCCTGTGGGTAGTAAGTTGTGGAGTGATTCAATGTGATATTATACTGTTGGCAGAAATTCACAAATTTTGCAGATTTGAAGGCTTGTGCATTATCAGTCACTATTCTAGCAGGGCAGCCAAACCTGGATATGATGTTTTCTTCCATGAATTTTATGATGACAGTGTCAGTAGCATTCCTTGCAGGTATGGCTTCCACCCATTTTGTAAAGTAATCTATGGCTGTCAATATCCATTTATGTTGTCCACTTGATGGGAGATGTATTTCTCCAATAAAATCTATTCCCCATTGTTGAAATGGCTCATTCACATGAACTGGAAGCAAGGGAAGGGCTGCTAATTTTTGCCTTTCAGCAAATTTTTGACACTTATCACATGCTCTGACCCAAGTAAAAACATCTCCAAAATAACTTTGGCCAGTAGAAACTAGCCTTTAAGATTTTATGTGCTGTGGCCCTCCAGCTGTAGTGGCCTCCACAAATTCCCTCATGAAATTCTATCATTACACTTTCCACTTCATCCTCTATAAGGCACAAGAGTAAAATGCCTGAGGGGTCCCTCCAATATAATTGGCCATTAGCAACTATGTACTTTTGTGACTTCAGCCTCAAAGCCCTGTATTTTGCCTTATCACAACTGGGTGGAAAACTCAGTGTTAAAAGATATTCTAATACTCCTTTATACCATGGGCTTGTGAGATACTTTGTGTGTGCTCTTTGAGTGGCCATTTCCAGACCTTGCTGCTCTCTTTCATTTTCAGATTCTCCACTAGCTATCATAGACAAATTTATGCCCAAGGCTTGATAGTTCGATTCAGATAAAATTTTAGCAAGCCCCTGTCCTTTTATCAACTTAGTAGGGTGAATATCCAGATCATACTCTTGTATTTTTGCAATCCATCTCCCTCTTTTCCCTTCACTATCTCCCTGAATGAGAATGTCTTTGACAGCTGCTGTAGGGACATATGCAGTAATGTGAGACTGCAAAATGTACATGCGAAATGCTTTGAGGGATTTTACTAGGTCATATGCCTGTTTCTCTAATATGTTATATTTCAATTCTGCATCATGGAGAACCTGACTGAAAAAGGCAATAGGCTGCTCATATCCTTCTTCATTTTTCTGTAATAACACTCCAGCTACTGTACGAGGTGATGAAAAAGAAAAGATCATAAATGGTTTAGTATAATCAGGCCCAGCTAGCACAGGAGCTTCAACAAATGCATTTTTATCCTGGTGAATGCCTCCCTAGATTCCAGAGACCATTTTACTTCATTATTCTTTTTCAAAATGTCTGTTATATGCCTAACTATCTCAGCATAGTTAGGAATAAATCGTCTCAGAAAATTTATGCGTCCAAGGAATACCTGTACCTCTTTCTTATTTCTGGGGAGAGGAATACTATTTATAACCTCCACCCTTTTAGGGTCTATTCTTACTCCCTCCTTAGTTATAGTATGCCCCAAAAGTTTGCCTTCCTCTAATGCAAATATAGACTTTTGTGGATTGAGAGAAAGGCCATACCTTCTGCATTTTTCAAAAGTTCTTCGTAAGTGCTCAATGTGCTCATTGTGACCTTTTGAAAACACTGTTATATCATCAAGGTATACCACCAAAAATTTATCCTGCTCACCCACAAAAGAAATGTCCATCGCCCTCTGAAAGGTAGCCCCTGCATTAATCAACCCAAAAGGCATCCTGGCATACATGAATGTTCTCCACGGTGTGGTGAAAGCAGCTTTCTTCTGGTCTTCTGGAAACACAGCCACCTAGTTATAACCAGAGAATCCATCCATTGTTGAAATTCTAGAGGCTCCCACCACTTTCTGCAGGATGTGGTCCATCTTAGGCAGTGGATAATTATCTTTCAAAGATGCTCTATTTAAATTCCTGAAATCCACACATAGCCTTATTTCCCCATTTTTCTTTCTGACAGGGACCAAGTTAGCAACCCATTCTGAGAACCTTAATGGCACAATTATTTTGGCCTTTAATAACTTCTTAATTTCCTTCTCAATGGAGGGAAGCAGCAAAGGATTTATCTGTCTGAGCTTCTGCTTATAAGGTTTTGCATCTTCCCTCAAAGGAATTTTGTGCTGCAATATGTTGACATCAAAAGTTTTGAGGTCTTGATAGGACCATGCAAATACATCTTTATAAGATTGAAATAATTTCAGGTATTTTTCTTTATACTCTTCTGGGATCTTCTTGGATAATTTTACAATTTTAGGATCAGCCTTAGTACCCAGATTTAGATCTTCTACCTGATTTTCCTCTACCACTTTACTAGGCTAGAGAGGGACATCATTTTTATCAAATAATATTTCTAGAGGCACCAACCCTCTCGAGATGACATTTCCTTTCAACTGCATCACTTTATTACCTGCCATTTTCTCTTCCCACTTATTCTCTGAAATGTCTTCCGCCCCCTCTTCATCACAATCATCAATCTCCATATTAGAGAATTCTCCCACGGTTTCCAGGAATCTCTTCATATGTTCCTCATCTTCAAATACCTGCCAATGCTTAATATTATCTGGGATAGATGGCCTATAACGTACCTCGATTTCATACCTCAGGAGAGGATTATGAGGAGGACAAAATGTACTGGCAGCTACAGCGAGAGAATCTGCCATTATATTCTGTTCTCGGGACATGAACTGGATATTGAATGCTGAGAATAAATTCTCCACCATGTCCCATACTTCATTTCTATAAGCTCTCAGCCGAGGGTGTTTGGTTTGACACTGATTTCTGACTTGTCTGACCACCAGCTCAGAATCTCCCAGAACCTTCAAACTCTATATACCCATGCTCCTGGATTTTGTAATCCCAATAGCAGTGCTTCATATTCAGCTACATTATTAGTAGCTTCGTATTCCAATTTAAAAGACAGTGGTACCCATTTTCATGTAGGAGAAATTAATAATACTCCTGCCCCATTACCTTCTCTTGAATTTGCTCCATCAAAATGTAGAGTCCATACTCCTGCTTCATGGTCTTCTAAAGGATGCTCAGTCTTGATTTGACAGAAGGAAGGTTCATGAGCGTGATTTTGATTCTCTTCTAACGTCAAGCATGAGAAATCACCTTCCTTGCTGTAAACTGGTGAATTCTCTGAGCTGTTAGCCTTAGTCACCATCTTGAAAAATTTGGTCTCTTTGTATAATCTCCTCTCCTGGCCACCAAAAACAGGGATAGTGGCATAGGTTAAATCCATCTTGAGTGACCCACCAATTTTTTTTCCCCAGGACCTTGACAACAGCATGCCAAAGCGAGCTGGGATGTCGGCCACCACAATGTCCATTACTACACTTTTTGCTGGAATTTGGGCTAGATTGACCACTAAATTTTTAATCATCCCCAAGCATTTAACTCTTTTGGAATCAAATGAATATAGATCTTTATATGGACGTGTGATTTGCAAACCTAGTTGCTCCATGACAGACAGAGGCATCAGATTATGGGAAGCTCCAGAATCTAACATACAATTGTGTAACAGCAGGTCATGAATAACTAGAGAGACATAGAAAGGAGGAGTAGGGGGGTCTATCTCCTTGACATGTGGGCCAAAAACTACCATGGGTCTTTCTTCTTGAAGGTTAAGACTGTCTGGAACTATTGGTGCTTCAGGAGGGAGCAATAAAGAAGTGACTTGAGATTGATATGCAAGTTGTTTCAATTTGATGGCCAAAGGGTGGTGATCGGAGAATGTGGCGAGGCCTGTGAGTACAAATATAACCATAGATACAGAGATGCAGCGGAAATAATGCTTCAATTTATTAATAAACAAATGACTAAAATAAGCTTACAAACATAATGGAAACAAGCTAGGGCGCTGGTAGCGTATCTCTGAGAAGAGATGTGGCGTACGCAGGCCTTTGAACTGTGTTACATTGAGGCTCGCAGGCCTATTACAGACATAATGGAAATAAAAGAGCTATGGTACTGGCAGCGTATCCCTGAGAAGAGATGTGGTGGCTACCAGCCCTTGAACTGTGTTACAATGCAGACATGATGGAGATGTGGCGAGCTAGGGCACTGGTAGCGCTTATCTCTGAGAAGAGATGTATCGGCTCCCAGCCCCCTGAATTGTATTACAATGTAGACATAATGGAGATGTGGCGAGCTAGGGCACTGGTAGCGCTTATCTCTGAGAAGAAATGTATCGGCTCCCAGCCCCCTTTTATTACAATGTAGACATAATGGAGATGTGATAGTACCACTCCTTTGGTGTGCTCTATCTACGAGAAGAGATGTGTCGGCTCCCGGCCCCACGAGCGTGTTAAAATACGGACATGATGGAGATGTGGAGATGGGGCGAGCTAGAGCACCGTGACGCTTGCTACGAAGAGATGTATCGGCTCCCAGCCTCTTGAACTATCTTACAATGAGGCTCGAGGGCCTATTTATTGTTGAGAAACAATATAGAATCCGAAACGTCCAAAACCCTAGCCGTAGGAGATGAAGCGCCAAAACTGTGGGCCCCGTTTGGGTAAATTGGTGGTTCAACTTCCCGGGGACGTAACTTTGGCATCCGATCTCCGTTTGACGCGCTCAATAGCTCGTTAGAAAGATCTGTCCGAGGAGTACAACTTTTGAATGAGCAACATCGGTCCATGGACCCATGTTGCTCTCCGTTTTCCCAAAAAGCGTCGTTTAGGGCCTCAAAATGGCTCTGGAAGTTTAAGACCCGAAAAACTGCTAAAAATAGTAAGTTGTGCCGAAACTTACAAACTGAAATAACTGATGGTGGGGGTTCAGATGGACTCGATGGGTGGCCACCAATATCCACCTGGATTATTAATGCCCCAAAACGGCTCCGGGTGTGCGGGACCCGAAAACCTGCTATAAATAGTAAGCTGTGCTGAAGCTGAAAAACTGAAAGAATTGATGCTGCGGGTCCAAATGGAATAGGTGGGAGGCCACCGATATCCACCTGGATCATTCCTCCCTCCTTAGGAAGAAATGGTCTCCATTGCGTTAAGTTCCTCCATGGGGGGGAGGGGGGGGGGGAATTTTGCTGAACTTGGTGTTGGCAGCCGTGCTGGATGTAGATGTGCCACCGCTGGGCAGCCATTGAAGGATCTGAAAAAAAAAAAAAATTGTCCATCATCGCGTTCCTCTGTTTCTCGAGGGCATCCTCGAGCAAGATTTTGACAGGATCTCCTGCTCCCTCGTCTTTCTTTCCTTCCGCCATGGGGGGTCGTCGGGGTTGCGAGGTTGAACTCCTTATACCCTGGCCGCATTGGGGACATGAAGAGAAAAACAGAGAAAGAGCAAACCCGCTCTGATACCACTGATCCGGATTTTATGCAGGAACGCAACAGAATACAGATATAACCATAGATACAGAGATGCATCAGAAATAATGTTTCATTTTATTAATAAAAGAATGACTGCAATAAGCTTACAAACATAATGGAAATAAGCTAGGGCGCTGGTAGCGTATCTTTGAGAAGAGATGTATTGTACGCAGGCCTCTAAACTGTGTTACATTGAGGCTCATTGGCCTATTACGGACATAATGGAAATAGATGAGCTAGGGTACTGGCAGCGTATCCCTGAGAAGAGATGTGGCAGCTACCAGCCCCTGAACTATGTTACAATGCAGACATGATAGAGATGTGCGAGAAGCTAGGGCTTTGGTCGCGCTTATCTCTACGAGAAAGAATGTGTCGGCTTCCGGCCCACGGTGTGTTATAATGTAGACATAATGGAGATGTGGCGAGTAGGGCACGCGGTCGCGCTTATCTGCGAGAGATGTATCGGCTCCCGACCCCCTGAGCGTATTACAATGTGAACATAATGGAGATGTGATGAGCTAGGGCCTTTGAGTCGCGCTTATCTCGAGAAGAGATGTGTCGGCTCATTGCACACAGGCTTGTGTTACAATGTAGACATGATGGAGATGGGGCGAGCTAGGGCTTTGGTAGAGCTTATCTCTGAGAAGAGATGTGTCGGCTCCCAGCCCCCTGAACTGTCTTACAATGAGGCTCGAGGGCCTATTTATTGTTGAGAAACAATGTAGAATCTGAAACGTCCAAAACCCTAACCGTAGGAGATGAAGCGCCAAAACTGTGGGTCCCGTTTGGGTAAATTGGTGGTTCAACTTCCCGGGGGCGTAACTTTGGCATCCGATCTCCGTTTGACGCGCTCAATAGCTCGTTAGAAAGATCTATCCGAGGAGTACAATTTTTGAATGAGAAACATCGATCCATGGACCCATGTTGCTCTCCGTTTTCCCGAAAAACGTCGTTTAGAGCCTCAAAATGGCTCCGGAAGTTTAAGACCCGAAAAGCTGCTAAAAATAGTAAGTTGTGCCAAAACTTACAAACTGAAATAACTGATGATGGGGGTTCAAATGGACTCGATGGGTGGCCACCAATATCCACCTAGATTATTAATGCCCCAAAACGGCTCCGGGTGTGCAGGACCCGAAAACCTGCTATAAATAGTAAATAATTTGTCTTGGAAAATTTGGCTTGAAAGAATTGATCTTTTGCGGGTCCAAATGGAATAGGTGGGAGACCCTTGGAAGTCTCACTTGGATCATTAATGATCCGAATGGAAAATGGCATCAACTCATGGTATTCATCTACCCATGTTATCCATCTACCCATGGAATTTACCCATGGTATTGTAAATGGCATCGACCCATGGTATTCATCCACCCATGATATTTATTCACCCATGGTATTATAAGTGACCCATGATATGTATCCACCCATGGTATTCATCCACACATGGGATTTACCCATGGTATTGTAAGTGGTATCTACCCATGGTATTGGCCCATGGTATCCACCTATGGTATTCTATCTATAAAAAAAAGGCTATAAATAACAAGCCTCACTTTGTAAAAGGACAGATTGTCTGCCACAATGTAGCTTCTACAGTTATTCTCTGTTTTAATAAAACAAGTTTCTTTGTGGTTTTATTTTCTTTGTGTTCTCTCTTCTTTTCTGGCATTCTAATTTTGTAGATCTTGTCAGATCCATTTCAACTTTTTAGATCTTGGGGGCCTCCCCCCAAGATCCGGATCAGTGGTATCAGATTCAGGTTACGCCTCCATGGGAATGAGGGTTTGAAACATATTTCAGCTTCAATGTTTTGCAGCAATCTTCAGCAAAATCCATGAGTGTTTTTGGGCGGCGAGTTTTCAGATCAGATCTGAAACTTTTGGTGAAAAATTTGCAACAACAAAGACCAGATCTGGATTCCTTGCGAAAAAATACTCAAATTCAAAAAAAAAATCGGCCAAATTGGAGTTCGGATGAGGGAGATATTGCTAATTCAAAATCAGCAATGTTGAAGCAATTTTTCTGACGACAATTCATGGACGGCGGCTCTCCTGTCATTTTCGCCATTTTTAGTTCAAAATTTCAAATAAATGGAGATAGATCTGAGCTCCTCTTGAAAAATCACCCAAGTTCAAAAAAAAAATCGGTTGAATCGGAGTCCGGATGTGAGAGTTATCGTTGATTTAAAATCAACTATTTTTTCAGAAATTTTGTGACGACGTGCCAGTTCCAGCGCAAATCTGAGAGTCTAGAGTCTCCAGATAGTGGTTTCAAACACATGAAATGATGCAGAATGATCATTCCATTTCCAAAAACAGGTTATAATAAATATTCTGAGTTATATTGACCGAGTTATGCTCATTTTAAATCTGGAGCAACATTCGGAGCGGGTTCCCTTTGGAGACGTGCCCTCTCACCCCGCTTTAGTAGGCACCTGCTTCACCTTCATCAGTTTCATCATAGCAGCATTCGGCTTGGGTTATTTGGAGACGTGCCCTCCCACCCCAAGCTATGTAGGCACCTGCTACTTCATCAACAATCAGCATCACAGTTATGGGTCAACCGCACAAAATCATTTTCATCGAAGTCCATTTGCTAGGCCGCACACTGTTAGTCACACAGTTGGTCACAAGCATTACAGGGTATCTCTATCCTTGGATCTTCGTTTTTCATGGTTTTGGTTCATCCACAAACCCACACTTCATCGAAGTCCATTTGCTAGGCCGCACACTATCAATATCACAGTTGGTCACAAGCATTACAGGGTATCTCTATCCTCGGATCTTCGTTCATCACGGTTATGGGTTAACTACACAAAACCCTTCTCTTCAATGGCTCTTCATATTCAACAAAGGCTTCTCAAGAGGGAACTTCACGCAATGGGGACCATTGCTTCTTAAGGAGGGAGGAATGATCCGAATGGAAAATGGCATCAACTCATGGTATTCATCTACCCATGTTATCCATCCACCCATGGAATTTACCCATGGTATTGTAAATGACATCGACCCATGGTATTCATCCACCCATGATATTTACTCGCCCATGGTATTGTAAGTGACCCATGATATGTATCCACCCATGGTATTCATCCACACATGGGATTTACCCATGGTATTGTAAGTGGTATCTACCCATGGTATTGGCCCATGGTATCCACCTATGGTATTCTATCTCAAAAAAAGGCTATAAATAACAAGCCTCACTTTGTAAAAGGACAGTTTGTCTGCCACAATGTAGGTTCTACAATTATCCTCTGTTTTAATAAAACAAGTTTTTTTGTGTTCTCTCTTCTTTCGGCATTCTAATTTGTAGATCTTGTCGAGATCCATTTTCAACACAGTTCCCAGGGCCTCCCAAGGTCTGAATCAAGTTTTGACTTTCTCAAGTTCTTTTTGAAAATTGAAAGCAGGAGGGGATTTTTCTATTACAACTTCCTTTGACTCTTTATTTTCAGCTGAAGGTTTAACTTCTTTTGATATAGACTCAGCATTAGGAGGAGTAGCTACTTTTGAGGAAGAAGGAGTTTGATCATTAGACTGCAGAGGTTTGTTTATAGGACTCTTACCTTTTTCTGTGACTTTTTGCATTGTTGACTCCTTTTGAGAAGATGTCTCCTTCTGGGGAGGCTCTTCTTCATGTTCTTGAGTCTGAGTTCTCTTTCTGGAGGATCTGAGATCATATCTCCTATTGAAATGTGCTTGCATGAAATCATTAAACTGTTTGCAATAGTGATCAATTTCTGCATCTTCTGTGTCTCTGATCTCTTCTTATCCTTCTTGCAATGGGCATTCTATTTCATCATTGTTTGAAAAGGCAAGATTTGCATCTTGCAGTTCATAGGCAGCATCTTCAGTGGAGTCATCTACTGGGCCTTCCAGGTACAATGGGTGTGGTACTTGGTCCTGTTGTTCCTTAGCTTCCCTTGGCAATATTTGCAGGGGTGGCTTTCTATACTGAGGATTGTAACCCCTGTTTGGAGCGTTCTGAAAGTTATTGGAAGCTGAGTTCTTTGTCTCTAATTCATGCTTAACCAGTTTATTAGAAAAGATTCTTAATCATTTTGCTCATTTCTTCAATTTTATCTGAATCCTTATCCTGATTGGAAGTAGATACTTCCTCTTTACCTCTTCTTCTGGTATCTTGTTCAGATTTTCCTCTTAATTTTCCCGTGGAGGCGAAATTTTCTTCCAACTCAAGAGCATCTAACTGAGCATCATCTAGGGTGGCCGGCTTTCTTTCCCTAAGAGAGAAACAAAAATCTGAGTCAAAGGCTGCTATGAAAACAACTTTGGCAGCATTCTGATGAGGCTTCATATCTGCAGGAAGGTTCAGATATAACTTATTAAATCTCTTAATAAACTCTGACACCCCTTCGTTATGTTTCTTCTTGAGTGTATTGAACTCAGTAAGACACTGTCCATGATATTTCTTTTCTCCCCATTTCCTGAGAAAAGTATTTTCCATATCATCCCAGGTTGTTATGGAACGGTTTCCTAATGTTTTCAACCATTTTCTGGCTTCACCATCTAGAGATTGCACAAACAGTCTTAAGACCACATCTAGATGTTCAACATTAAAGTTCTCTACAAAAGAGAAAAAAGTCTCAAGATGTTTTTGAGCATCAATTTCATTTTCTCCAATGAATCTGGGAAATATCTTTAAATAATCCTGGGGCATGTCATTCAGCACTTGAGGTAATGCCAGGGGAGCATATTTGTTCAACAAGAATGCAGGAACATTTTCCATTGGAGGAGGTGGGGGTTGTGCAACAATCTGATGTACAAATGGAGGAAGAGGAGGAGGTGGGGTATGAATAACAATGGGAATATATTGTACAGCAGCTTGAGGCGTAGATGGGAACAATTCACGATTAACAGCAGAAACCTCGGTTACTTTATTGACTTCTTCGACCTCAGGAGTAGGGTGAATATGGACTTTAATTCTAGCACCTCCTCTGGGTGGGATATCTAAATAATAATCTGTGTCTCCCGTAGTGGAGTCGGGATTTTCTACTTGGATTTATTGAGAAGAAGAAGATGGATAATCTTCTTCGAAAAACTCAGGGATTTCAGCACAAGCTAATTTCTTTTCTTTCCAGCTTCTTCTATGTATAATCTTCTCTAGGTCAGACATTGAATGTATCTTTGACTGTGATGTATCTGACCTCAAATGTGGCTTACGAGGAGCCAAGACTACCAATAGATTTATCAAATAAACAACAATGGAGTCGCCAAGGTGAGAGATATGCAACTCTTCAACTCTCTGTGCTCACCTGATTAGAGAGTGAATATGATTTGTCGAGGCCCAGGGATAATGATTTTCTTAACTTCGATCCCCAGCAACGGCGCCAGAAAGATGTTGTAGCTCCTAGAGACAGTCTAGAGTTGCCATAGACCAGTGCCTAGGGCATCTTAGCATAGCAAGGAGCACATAATATAACTTGGGTGTCAATCCAAAAGGCTCTCCTGCTATCTCTTGTAGATCAAGGAAATTGATTTAAAAATGGAACCAGAAATCACAGAAACTGTCACAGGGAAAGTAATGTTGCAGAGGCACAATGCAAAGCTCCAATATTAAAGCATCAGACAGTTAAGATACAATTTACTGCAAAGAGGGATGGTTCAAGTAATATGCCATAGAAATCAAGTATCAGAAAGTGTATGCGGTGAAAGAAATATAGGAAGATATTAGTTAACTTTGGTCTGATACCCAGATACACAATAGAACCATGTATGGGCTTATCAATCTAAGAATCCATACATGACAATGGCATTTTAAAAGCACCCTCCCAAAGCAACTAATATAGCAGAAAGATGGATGAAATGAACATGAAACATTGTATCATGCCTAAGCCATATTTAAAGCGCTTGACTGATTTAAGTATGGGCATCAGCTAGGATGAATCCTTACCAAACCAGTGAGCAGCTCGCATTCCAAAACATGATGCAAGAACGTGGATGAAATGGAATGTTATATTAAACACATAAGAGAAAGTTACATACTGCGAAATACCAAAGGCCGGAATCCTCATTACAGATAGAACTCCTCCTCACTAAGACCCTACAGGCTCTGAGCCTTCACACATAAGCTTTACAAGATGTATACAAAAAATGCCTTTCACTACATAATTTTCTGATAAAAATCTGGAACCCTTTCAATGTCTTTCTTCTTGAGCTTTATAGAGGAAGGAGAAGAGAAACTAATAAAAGAAGTAGGTGAAAATAATTAATTGTTTAATTTGAACAAAATGCCGGAAACATTCGCGCCCATACTGCTGAATGACCATGCTGAGCTGTGTGTACTCTGTTGTCGGCAGAAATAAATGCACTGGGTAGAAAATCTCTTCAGGAACACGGTATAGAGAGAAATTCACCTGAACTTTATGTCCTTTCCTGAAGAAAATTCGGCTGAAATAAACCTTGAGGGCATTGTTTTCTGTGAAAAGATCTTTCTAGTGATCTGCAGGGTCTTCGATCCGGTACTTTTCCTCTAAAAGGGTATGTAAAAGCCCCAAAGTCCTTAAATACATTTCTTTAATCCCCTTCTCTTCACTGATATTCTCTATCTGCGCCATTAATTCTCCATCTGCTAAACCTGTGCATTGGAATGACCTTGGAGGGTTTAATAGATTTAAATCCTTGCTTTCTTTAATGGTGGTCATATCATAGCAGCTCCCGGATCTTTTTCATAAATTTTTCTCCTGAAACATGGTCCTATCATGCATTCTCGGTTTCTGTAATGGAGGCGGTGAATCATGATAATTCTCTGCCACATCAAACCTGCAAGACCCACAAATTCATTAAAGAAAACCAGACATAGGGATGGGGATACGGTGGTGGCCATGAAATGGTGAGAAGATGAAGGGTGGCGGTGAAAACACAATGGAATGACGATGAATGAATGAGGCGGAGGTTCATAACACAAACACTGAAACATGACACATGAATGCGATATACAAATATGAATGGAATATACATATGGTGAAGGGTGAATGAGATTGACACGTGGGACAATACGTGGTGGGAGACTCGGTCAATTAGTCAATCACGCCTATGATCTGGACCACACGATTTCAAAGTGATATCAACGGTTAGGAGTGCGTGGTACAACGACGGAATGGTGGACCCAGAACACTGTAGACCTACGTTAACTCCCGTGCAATTACATCGAGCGACTGCCGTTGGATTGAGCTCTTAAGATCAGACGGCCAGAGTTAATATCGCTGCACGACTTTGATCGAAAGATAATGAGCGATGGAGGGTGGTATTGCCGTCGTACACCAGGACGCGTGGCTTGAGCTGAATGGCATCGCTGGGATTTGCAGAATACCGCCTGCCCTGCAAGGGCGGTGCGATGAATACAACAGGTTTTGCACAGTGGTTTTTAGGGCGCGGGGACCACAAAGGAAATGCGATGCGGTGCGTTGATTTGGATTTAATCTAACGGTTCAAAATGCACCCAATGAAAAAATATGATTAGCACCATTTGGTCTGGCACAAGGTCTCGGTGCTGGGTCATGTGGAATAGAAAATTAGAGGGTCTAGGGCCAGAAGGGCTAAACCTTGAATACTCTTGGGCGCGAGATTTCAGACCTGCACAGTGTAATTTGGAGGCACAGAATGGCGACGATAGGCGGAAAACGAGTTTCTTAGGCCACGGTATAAAATCCCGAAAGGTTTAAGTAGAGTTAATAGCCAAAATATTAAAGGGGGCTGACATGGTTAACACATTACTTGGCACTTTGTTTGGGGAGAAAACAGGGTTGTTGTCTGCTCAACTTAGTGTTCCTAAATTGATGTCGTAAATTGTCAACCAGGGCTAGTAAACTATTGAAGTGAAGTGCACTATATCTGCCTAGGTATCTGTTTCTCACTACGTTGTGTTTAGTGTTTTTCCAATGTTTTTTATTTTGTGTTTTTATTCTAAGAGGAAAAGAATTAAGTGTTGGTAAAGAGAAGTTGTTGGTCAGACTAAAATAGAGCAAAACCTATTATAAACTATGTATGGCACTTGAGAACAGAAAATGCAATACTTTAACAAGAAAAATATCTCATAGCATGAACTCAATAACTCATAACATGAACTCAGTCCAATTCATTCATTAGAAATATGTTGGAAAATTTTGAGAAAAGGATAAGTTTAATGTAATGAGGTTCTTCTAAGTAAACAAAAATCTACAATATCACAGAGAAAATCTCATCCATTGCTAGAAACTTGTTGGAACACATTTGGAAAAAGATAGTCTGTAACCTAGTGAAGAATTCTACTCTAAACTAACCTATGACACCGAAATTAATCCATTCCACAACTCAAAATATCACTGTTAAACCTCATTCAAGAATTAGAAATATTTTGGAGTAGCTTTGGAAAAGAGGCAGTTTGTGAAATTATGAGAAGTTGCAGAACAGTCAAGACTTCAAAATGACATTACCAATTCTTGTTCCTATGATGATGATGTATTAGTAGAAATTAAGAACGGGAGTGGTTTGTAAATAATGAAGGCCATCAAGTCTAACTTAACAACTAGAATAAAACTGACTAATAAAACTAAAAATACAATGGATAAAACTGAACTAGAATGCCATTAACCTCCGGAGTTTTACAACTAAACTAAAATGCAACTAATCACTGAAATACTACAGCTCTGTCTCATTCAGTGTTAGTGGTATTTTGGAACAATTCATAGAACAAGAATGGCTGTAACATGTGATGTAAATGAGCATAAAAACATAAAGTTCAAAAAAAATGCAACTAAGCTCTAAAACACCACAGCTAAGTCTCATTCAGTGTTAGTGATATTTTGGAATAACTCGTAAGAACAAGACTAGCTGTAACAATTGATGTAATTGAGCACAAAAACGTAAAGCTCAGAAAAATGAAACTAATTCGTAAAATACTACAGTTATATCTCATTCAATGTTAGTGATATTTTGGAAAATTTCGTAAGAATAAGACTGGCTGTAACATCCATTGCAAGTGAGTATAAAACACAAAGTTCAGAAAATTGCTTAAGCTAGGAATGCAACAAGGCTAAAGTTACTTATCTAAACAATGTGCACAGAGATTCTCGGGTAGTAGGGGCTCTCTAACACCGGATTAGCATACAAATCTCCTCAATATTGCCTCAGATATTGCAATAAAGAGGTACTTATTTCATTAAAGGAAAAGTATTTCAAAAACAGAGTATTACGGTCTTTTGAGATCTAGCAACAAAACATCAATCTAGCTAGTTGTCTCTCGCTCTTCCAAGTCATTATTATAAAAGAAATACATAAATACCCTTGAGAAGAAACAGGAACAAGTGTCTTTTTCAATAAAAATCAAATTATAACTCTTATGGAAGCCTCGTACTTTGTTGGAGACATCTGTAGAGTCCCTGTCCTGGTAGGAATATGCTTCTTGGCTTTGATCTCTTCCACGTGCATAACCACCTGTAGCTTCTTGGTTAGACTTTCTAGAGAGAAATAAATGATGTGGGAGTGTTTTTGAATTCAACCATATGTGTTTTTCCTTGGAGTGACACCTGTAACCTGTGATAACATGAAGATAGCTGCGGAATAGGCGACTGGCTACAGAATGGCTGCATTCTGTAGTTGAGTCTAGTCAAAAATTACTACAACAACAAAACCATGAAAATATAGCAAGTCATTCATTGTATACATTCCTAAAGTGAATTTAATCAATCATATTGACCATTTAAGCCTGTAATTGATAAGGGACAAAGGAAATGAAGTGAAATTTGGTGAAGGGAAAGGACATCTTTGGGGCTCAACATACCCCCACTGCAAAGTTTTTGCATGTCCTCATGCAATCAACTCATATATTCTGAGACTTATGCTAGGACATATAGGCTCCTTCTTCTGCTTTGCCTGATAGTTAATGGCCTCCTAGGCTTCTTTATGACCAACTTGAATCTCAAATTTATAAGTGCCCTGCTCAACTTTTTGTTTTTCTTCTTCAATTTCTCACTAGTCTTGCACAATTTTTCCATTTGTAGAGAGAGAGTTGTATTCATATCACTTTTTAGCTTAACTTGCTCCCTTAAAATGTCATTCTCATTCTTGATATGCCTATTGAGTAGTTCTAACTCATATTTATCTCTTCTTAGCATATCAATTGCAGATTCTGGTGGGCTAGGAGTTCTATCTCTACTTTCTGAGGCTCTCTTCTCTAGTGTCTCAACATAATTATAAATTTGTTGTTGTGCTGGGTCTATCTTCGGAGCTCCTTCATCAAGATCCTCCTCGTACTCATACTCAGGTGATCTAGCAGTTGGTGTCTCTTCATCCTCAATGTTTATAATTCCCGTTTGTCTAACCCATGTTTTCTTCAATATACCTCTAAGCCTATGGCTTTGTCTTGGTTGAGATGGTCCTTCACCTCTCTCCTTGGCATACCTTCTTATCATCTTCTCCTTTTTAAGTTTTTTCTTAATTTCAGTCAATTTCTCAGAAATTATCTCCTCATTGTCCTCTTGTATGGACTTACCAGTTTTAGTTTCAACAACTTTGGAAATTTTCCTTCTCCTGCTTCTTCTTGTAAGTTTGCCTTCAGATGGAGATTCCTTGGGTTCTTCAAAGTGATTCCTCACTAGAAACTCATCCCAATTGTCTCCCACCTTTCTCAAATGATGTTCAATCAGGATTTTAACTAGGCCGTGGTGGTACAAAGTGGTTTCCAGGAATTGAGCCTTCTTTTGAACATTAGAGGCCAATCTCTTCAGACTATGAAGTAGGAAAAAGGGTAAATTGATTTCTTCATCTAAGAAATGCATCATTAGCCGAATATGATAAATATATAAGGTACCAAACCTTACCTCACAAGTTATAAACTTTTGCAAAATGAGCAACATATTCCGCCATTTATTCTTCAGTGCTAAGCTAGGAATGCCCTTCTTAAAAATGGAAACATCCATACCTGGTGTTTTAAGCATTTGCCTCCATGCCTCATTATGAAATTCCCTATTTTTGAACCATCGTTCTCCTTGCCTGGGTAATTCCGCTGCTTCTGCAATGAAAGCTTCTGTAATAGTGAATTTAACATCTCCTATTTCGACTTCTGCTCCATTGAAGGACTGTGCAAATGTTTTAGTTACCTCTTTATGAAAACCATTGAATTTTTCCAAAAATTGTAACCACCCAGCTTGCTGTAGCATTTCTCTAATTTGTGGGTAACCCTCCAAGTATTTGGTTCCGACTGGTTCGGACCTTACTATGAGACCCATGGCTTCTCTTCTCAACCTTCAATTTACTGCTCTTCTATCCACGGTGAAAATGGTTGTTAAAGAGTTGTTTTTACCCCAAATGTGCTTTCTCTGTTTATGCAGTAGGAATTAGCTACGGAAGGATGATAGAATGAGTGAAATGTAGTGAGGGTGATTTACACAAATTAATGAGTTTTAGAGCCATCATGGGAGAAAATACCGCGGAAATATTTCGTGAGAAATTCAAAATCATCACTGAATACTTCAGCCTAGTGATGTGACTGATTAGGTCACTTTAGTACTTAACCGTTAAGTTTTAAATGATGATTTGATATGGCGGAGTGGAGGGGATTTTGTCCAAAGATTTTATGATAGGTTTTAATAGGCATGATTAATACGAATAATTAAAACAACTTTTTGAATCATACATGACTTAACTATAATATAACTTTCATGTTCTGTCATCATAATAATTTTACTTTACATTTTCCTTTCCTTTAATTTTTGTGGTTTTGATATGCTTTGTCCTCCTTTGAAAATCATTGATTCTTCAGTCTTCATAATTCCTTTTATTTTTCTTGTTGACATAGGTGTGCAGGGTCAATTTGCTGCTGAACAAGTGTTGTTGGATAATTGCCTTCAGGATATCTGGCTGCAGAATGTCTAGCTGGCTGCAGAATGTCTGACTGGCTGCAGAATGTACCTGTAGGAACTTTGAAACATGGAATGGAATGTTGTATGAAATGGATCATGAAATATGGTGGAATGGCTCAGGAGTGAAGTGAAATGTAATGGAATGAAATGAATCACAATTTTGAAGTGGAATGAACCATAAAAAGTGGTCTGCAACTCGTGATTTGTAATACTCAATCTGTAGAAAGAGATCAAATTTAGAAATCTGAGATGGAAATGAAATGGACCATGAAATGGAGTGAATGAAATATGGATGAATGGAGTGAATGAAATATGAATGAATGGAGACATGATGGAGTGATACTTATGATTTTGTGATAGCTAATTGCAGAAAAAGAACAAATTTGAAAAGCTAAAGTGTCAGAAGGATTCTGATTTTCACTTTATATTTTCTGTATAAACATGCTAATTAGTGATTAGTTTTCATGTTTATACTTTATTTTATTTTTTTCATTTGAATTCAGAAAATTCAACTAAGTTTATGAAGAAGAAAAATTCTTCTTCATTAACTTCACATTACTGTTTTCCTGGAATCTCTTGACAAATTCTTCTCTTGAAAGTGGCTTATGATACAGCTTCAATCTATGACCATTTACAAGAAAAGTGACCTTCTCTTCATCTATTGTCTTGATTTTTATTGCTCCATTGTCAAAAATTCTCATAATTTCATATGGCCCAAGCCAATGTGTTTGGAATTTACCTTGAAAATCTTTGAACTTTGAATCAAACAAGAGAGCCCAGTCACCTTCTTTGAACTTCTTTTCCTTGATATACTTATCATGCCATCTAGTCCTTTGTTGTTGGACTATACTTATTTTTTGGACTACATCCTGTCTGATCTCATCCAATTCATTAATCTGCTCCAATATGTGCTTTTGTGCCTCTGTTAGATCAAGTCCTAGCTGAACTGCCATTTTAAAAGTTTGAATCTGAAACTCTATGGGAAACAAAACTTGTTTTCCATAAACAAGTTCATAGGGAGTATGACCTATTGTGCTTCTCCATGTAGTTCTATAGGCCCACAAGGCTTCAGGAAGCCTGTCTGCCCAATCTCTTCTATGTAAATGAACAATCTTTGTTAGGATTCCTTCAATGACTTTATTGGTAGATTCCACTTGACCATTTTCTTGTGGATGATAGGGAGTAGATTTTATGTGTCTGATTTTGTACCTCTCCATCATTTTTTCCACTAGCCTTGATGTGAATTGATCTCCTTGATCTGTAACAATTTCCCTTGGGACACCAAAACGAGTAAAAATATCCTCAAAAAGAAAATTAACTACAAATGCTTCAGTAGCAGAAAGTAATGGCTTGGCTTCTACCCATTTGGTAACATAATCAGTGCAAACTAATATATATTTCTTTTTCTTTGATGGAGGACTAATAGGTCCTACAAAATCTAAAGCCCATTTTTCAAAAGGTTCAATATGTACCTGAGGCTGCAATGGCATCTCACCTGAAGGAGAAGGTTTCCCTACCCTTTGGCAGCTGTCACACCTTTTGACATACTCTTTAGCATCTTTAAAAAGGGATGGCCAATAGTATCCTAAATGAAGGACCTTATAAGCTGTCCTCTTATCAGCAAAGTGTCTGCCACAAGGTTCATCATGACATCCCTTGAGAATCTCAGGCATCTCATCTTCCCGAACACATCTTCTAATGATAAAATCTGGACCTGTTTTGTATAACTCATTAGCAACCCATGAATATTTTGCACTGTCATAAATGATCTTTCTTTTGTCTCTTTCATTCATTATTGAAGGAAATTTACCTGAAAATAAATAATTAGCAATGTCATCAAACCAAGGAGTCTGAGTAGAGATTTCAAAAAGATATTCATCAGGGAATTGATCTTCAACTAGAGTGTTATCTTTGATGTTTTGGAGTCTAGATAGGAAATCAACTACTATGTTTTGTTTTCCAGGCCTATCTAGAATGGTAATTTTGAATTCTTGTAAAAGCAATAACCATCTTATGACTTTGCCATTAGTAATTGATTTGTTCATTAGATATCTTATTGTAGAGTGATCTGTGTGAACAAAAGTTTCATAGCCTGTTATATAGTGTCTGAATTTGTTTATGGCATGAACAACAGCTAAAAACTCTTTTTCAGTTACAGTATAATTTAACTCTGAAGGAGTCAAATTTTTACTTGTATAGTAGATGGCATAAGGAATCAGGTATTTTTGTCCCAATACTGCTCCTAGAGCTGTATCTGAGGCATCTGTTGAAATATGAAAAGGTAACTTCCAGTTAGGTCCCCTTAAAATAGGTGCTTCAGAAATTTTTGTTTTCAGGGTCTCAAAAGCTAACTGGCAATCAGAATTCCAATTGAATTCACAGTCTTTGGTAAGTAATTTGAAGAGTGGAGATGCTATCTTAGTGAAGTTTTCTATAAATCTTCGATAATACCCTGTAAATCCAAGAAAACTCCTAACATATTTTTGACAACTTGGAATAGATAAGTTAGAGATGAATTCAACTTTTGACTCATCAACTCTAATCCCATCCCCTGAAATGTGATGTCCTAAAACAATTCCTTCAGAAAACATCATAAAACACTTCTCATGACTTAGTGAAATATTTGCTTCTTTACATCTCTTTAAAAAATTTTCCAAGTTTGCTAAGGCTTCTTCAAATGTGTTTCCATAAACTGTGAAATCATCCATGTATACCTCTACACAATCATGTATTAGATCTGAAAAAATTCCTAGTATTTCCCTTTGAAATGTTGCAGGTGCATTGCATATTCCAAATGGAAATACTCGGTAAGCATAGGTACCCCAAGGATAGGTAAATGTGGTTTCGTCTTGATCTTCAAGTGCTACTTGAATTTGATTATAACCACTGAACCCATCTAAAAATGAGAAGTACTTTTTGCCAGCTAATGTATCTAACACCTGATCTATGAAAGGTAGGGGAAAATGATCTTTAAGAGTAGCTTTTTTTAATTCCCAGTAGTCAATACATACCCTCCATTTACCATTTTTCTTTGGCACAATTACCAAAGGAGAAACCCATTGACTATCTGAAATGGGATAAATAAAGTTGACATTTAACAATTTCTGCAATTCTTCTTTAACAATCTCCCTAAGATTTGGATTCATCCGTCTCTGAGGTTGTCTGATTGGTTTACAATTTTCCTCTATGTAGATGTTATGAGTGCAAGTCTTAGGGCTTATCCCTTTCATATCAGTGTACTCCCATGCATATGCAGAAGAATGTCTCTGTAATATCTTGACTAGCTCTTCTTGTTGAGATTTCTCTAGGTTCTTGTTTATGTTTAAAGTTTTTCCTGGAAATATCTCAATTGTAGAACTGCCAAATTTATCCATGGAATAGAGAGACATTTGTCTTGATGATAAAAACTCAATGTTGGATTCTTCTTGAAATTGTTCATGTTTGTATTCCGAAGAGGATTCAAAATTTTCTAAGGTATTTAGAATCTGGCTATCTTCACTAATTTCTGAAATTGTGAAGAGAGGTTGTATGTCTTCTTCATCCTCAATCCATTGAGTATCATCTAATTCTGTAATTGTTTTTGCTGGAGGATACAAGATAAATTTCTTGGTTGAACTACCATCAGAGATGTACATATCACCAGATCTACAACTAATGAAAGCATCAACTGTAGCTAACCAAGGTCTTCCTAATATAATAGGATGCCCTCATAGATTTCTCTTAGGAGTTAGGATCATAAAATCCATAGGATACTCCCAAGAATCTAGGGACACTGGAATGTCTTCTATTACCCCATCAGGTTTAATCACATATCTTTCTGCTAATTGTAATAACGTGGGTGTAAAAATAAGATTAGGAAGTTTCAGTTTATCCATGATTTGTCTACTCATGATATTGATTGCTGCTCCTAAATCAATAAGTGTGTTTTGGATCTCAGTTCCATTGATGTGTATTTTGACAATTGGATTTCCTGGGTCTAGATACTTTGGAATAGCAATCTTACCTATCATGATATCTGCTATTTTTCCTGCTAGTTGAATTTTCTTTGTCTCTCTTATTCTTTTTCCTGTTTTCTTCATGCTCAACTCCTTTATTGTCTTTGCTAAGATTGGAATTTCCTTGATAGCTTGCAATAATTGTATCTTAATACAAACATTTCTCAGCTCATCTAGGAAATCATAATTAGGCACCATAATTTGTTTTTCTACACCTCTATCAATTTGTAATCTTTCTGGAAAGGGAGGTGTAGAAGTGGATGTTGATGGTTGTTCTAATATAGGAGTTGAAATTATTGGTTCTTTTTGTTTTTATTTTTCAATGTTTAGGTCTTGGAAAGGTGTGTTCGCTTCAAGACTTTTATTCACCAGTAGAGAATCTTCCTCATAGTTGTTTTTCTCTTGTATGATTACAGAAGGTTTCTTGTTTTTGAGTATTCTTCCAGACCTAAGTTGAACATCACTAATGTTTAAAGGAGTAATCAAATAAGTTGGAAACTGTTGGCCTTCTATCATGTATATATTCTGAGGATTTTTGTTGTTGGGGTTTGGTATGGGTTGGGCAGGCAATTGATTTGCTTTCTAAGGAAATGGTAATGGAAGTGGTGGATTTTGAGGATTTTGTTGAAAATTCTGTTGAGGAGGGAAATGTGGATATGGTGGATATTGATAGTACTGAGAGTATCTTCCATAGGGATTTTGTGCTCCTTGCACCCAAGTTTGAGATTGATTTTGGAATTGGGGCCAAGGTTGCTGCCAAGAATTCCAATTTGGTGGGGGTTGATTATACATCTGATCATGGAATCCTTGTGTTTGAGGTCCTTGCCATGGCCTTCTAGAGACAAAATTGAGAGATTCTGTGGAATTTGTAGAGGTTTCTTCTTGAAAGACAGCTTTAAGACCAGGAAGTGAAGGACAACTCTTGGTCTCATGTTTTTCTGAACAAATTATACAGGTCTCTACTACTTTTGCATCCAAAGGACATTCTCTCAAGGCATGCTTCTTTCTACATTTGGGACAAAAGATTGCTAAGGCATCAGATTCAGTTTTCTGCTTGTTTTGTAACTTAAGGGTGTCTATTTGTTCACCAAGACTCCCCAAAATATCAGATTTGAATTCATCAAGAATATGTCCTATTTCTGCCCTACTTACTGTCCCAGAAGCAGATTTACTTGCCCTTGCAAGAGCAGGGTCTCTTGGTCCTTTTACAATTTTAGATTTCCATCTTGAAAGGTTAATACATAATTCAGCTATTTCAGGTAATGTGAGATGAGATATATCTCCTTTTCCCATCATGTTAAGGATATCTAACCATTCATCCCTAATTGTCTTCAATAAGAGAGCTTTCAAAGTGTCTTGATCTAAGTTTTCCATTTTTTCCCTCTTGATGTTATAGTTAAACCTCTCCAACAAATCTTCCAAATTTTCATCCTCTTTTTGTAACATTTTAAACACTTCCTCCTTATGGTTGACTGGCATACAGTAATCCAAATACCTCTCTATAAATTCTTGTTTCATGTCTTCCCATGTCCTAATAGAACTGTTGATCAAACTCATAAACCACTTCAATGCTGCTCCTTTCAATGTTGAAGGAAATAGTTTAAGTTTTTGAGAATCTTGTAAGTAGTCATAAGTTCTACATAGGACTTCAAATTCAAATAGGAAGGTTTCAGGATCTTCAGTTTTAAGTCCATAAAAGTTTGGAAGGATAGAGGGTGAAATTTTTTTCATAGTTGCATTGGTTTCTTCATCTACTATAGGAAACCCAAAAGAGCTTCCCACTTCTCCTCTACCTCTTCCTCTGCCTCCTTCTCCTTCTGCACCTCTACCTCCTTCTCCTCTACCTCTACCTCTACCCCCTCCAAATAGTGTGTGTTCTCCATTAAAAACTCCTCCTCCCCCTTCTTCTGCCATAGTTGATTCTTCTGTGGAAGTTGAAAAGTTTATGTCCCTAGCAAGGGTTCCTGAATCTTCTTCTAAGACAGGTTCAGTGGGTAAAGTGGAAGGTCTTTCTAATGGAATATCTAATCTTAAGTCCTCTGGAAGTCTAGGATCAGTAAAGGATGGAATGTGGGTTTGAGTTGGAGGTGTGCTGGCTCTTGGTATTGGTGAAACAAGTGGTGTTCTAGGAATAAAGCTTCTGCTTCTTATGAATCTACCCCTTGAGTCTCTTTCTCTACGCATGTCATTGTTTTTGGGAGGTAAGAAACAAGGCTACCTAGTTACACTTCCCCGGAAACGGCACCAAAATGTCTGCTCAACTTAGTGTTCCTAAATTGATGTCATAAATTGTCAACCAGGGCTAGTAAACTGTTGAAGTGAAGTGCACTATATGTGCCTAGGTATCTGTTTCTCACTACATTGTGTTTAGTGTTTTTCCAATGTTTTTGATTTTGTGTTTTTATTCTAAGAGGAAAATAACTAAGTGTTGGTAAAGAGAAGTTGTTGGTCACACTAAAATAGAGCAAAACCTATTCTAAACTATGTATGGCACTTGAGAACAGAAAATGAAATACTTTAACAAGAAAAATATCTCATAGCATGAACTCAATAACTCATAACATGAACTCAGTCCAATTCATTCATTAGAAATATGTTGGAATAATTTGAGAAAATGATAAGTTTAATGTAATGAGGTTCTTCTAAGTAAACAACAATCTACAATATCACAGAGAAAATCTCATCCATGGCTAGAAATTTGTTGGAACACATTTGGAAAAAGATAGTCTGCAACCTAGTGAAGAATTCTACTCTAAATTAACCTATGACACCGAAATTAATCCATTCCACAACTCAAAATATCACTGTTAAACCTCATTCAAGAATTAGAAATCTTTTGGAATAGCTTTGGAAAATAGGCAGTTTGTGAAATTATGAGAAGTTGCAGAACAGTCAAGACTTCAAAATGACATTACCAATTCTTGTTCCTATGATGATGATGTATTAGTAGAAATTAAGAACAGGAGTGGTTTGTAAATAATGAAGGCCATCAATTCTAACTTAAAAACTAGAATACAACTGACTAATAAAACTAAAAATACAATGGATAAAACTGAACTAGAATGCCATTAACCTCCGGAGTTTTACAACTAAACTAAAATGCAACTAATCACCGAAATACTACAGCTTTGTCTCATTCAGTGTCAGTGGTATTTTGGAACAATTCATAGAACAATACTGGCTGTAACATGTGATGTAAATGAGCATAAAAACATAAATTTCAAAAAAAACGTAACTAAGCTCTAAAACACCACAGCTAAGTCTCATTCAGTGTTAGTGATATTTTGGAATAGTTCGTAAGAACAAGACTAGCTGTAACAATTGATGTAATTGAGCACAAAAACGTGAAGTTAAGAAAAATGAAACTAATTCCTAAAATACTACAGTTATATCTCATTCAATTTTAGTGATATTTTGGAACAATTCGTAAGAATAAGACCGGTTGTAGCATCCAATGCAAGTGAGTATAAAACACAAAGTTCAGAAAATTGCTTAAGCTAGGAATGCAACAAGGCTAAAGTTACTTATCTAAACAATGTGCATAGAGCTTCTCGGGTAGTAGGTGCCCTCTACCACTAGATAAGCATACAAATCTCCTCAAGATTGCCTCAGATCTTGCAATAAAGCGGTACTTCTTTCATCAAAGGAAAAGTATTTCAAAAACAGAGTATTACGGTCTTTTGAGATCTAGCAACAAAACATCAATCTAGCTAGCTGTCTCTCGGTATTCCAAGTCATTCTTATAAAATAAATACATAACTACCCTTGAGAAGAAACAAGAAAAAGTGTATTTTTCAATCAAAATCAAATTAGAACTCTTATGGAAGCATCGTACTTTGTTGGAGACATCTGTAGAGTCCCTGTCCTGGTAGGAATCTGCTTCTTGGCTTTGATCTCTTCCACGTGCATAACCACCTATAGCTTCTGGCTCAGACTTCGTAGAGAGCAATAAATGATGTGGGAGTGTTCTGGAATTCAACCATATTCGTTTTTCCTTGGAGTGACACCTGTAACCTGTGAGAATATGAATATAGCTGCGGAATAGGCGACTGGCTATAGAATGGCTGCATTCTGTAGCTGAGTCTAGTCAAAAATTACTACAACAAAAAAACCATGAAAATATAGCAATTCAGTCATTGTATACATTCCTAAAGTGATTTTAATCAATCCTATTGACCATTTAAGCCTGTAATTGATAAGGGACAAAGGAAATGAAGTGAAATTTGGTGAAGGGAAAGGACATCTTTGGGGCTCAACAGCTGCGTATCCAAATGCCAATTCCAGCACCTTCCCGTCCTACCGCGCCATCAAAATCCATGGTCCACAAACTAGCTTCTTCCTCTTCCAAATGCTGAAATTTGTTTTCTCTTTTACTTCTCCTTGTTGTCCGTCAATATTTTGCTGCTGTCGAAAGGTTGATTGCTCAACGGTACTATCACGTCTTTGTCTTTATTTCTTTAAGACCTCTCTGAAATTTTCAGTGATTTTTGGAATGTCTTCTACTTCAATTATTTGGCTATTTACATCATTAAAGCTATCTGAGTATAAAAAAAATGATTCTAAATAAATATGTACATAGTTGATTGGATGATTTACCGCTTTCTCCTTGCTAGTGATCATATACTTCATCTTTTGCTCCCGATATAATTTCCTCATCTGACCAAACACGAGAATAGTAGCATAGGATAAATAAAGCTGCAATGTCCCTTTAAGTTTCAATCCCCAAGATCTGGAAAGAAGCATGCCAAATCTAAGAGGAATATCTGCCACAACCACATCCATCAAAACATTTTTAGTCGGAATCTGATCCAAACTGACCACCAAATCTTTGATAAGACCAATGCATCTTACTCTACCAGAATCTAAAGAATAAAGGTCATGATACTTTTTGGTGATACCCAATCCAAATTTCTCCATGATTGCCTTAGGCATGAGATTATGAGAGGCTCCAGAATCAAACATAGCATTGTGTAACACATAGTCGTGCAACCTAAGGCTGATGTAAAAAGGAGGTACATCACTATCTTGAGACTGACCATCCAATGGTGGACCAAAAATCAACTCAGGTCGATCATCCTCCACGTTTACCATATCAGATAATGGATCTAAACTCAAAATCTTAGACACTTGACCCTTATAGCTGCTATTCTTCATCAATTCAGTCAAAGGAATGGATACTTTTAACTTAGCAATTTCATTTTCTAAGTTAAAAACTGAAATTTTCTCTACCTCTTTAGCTAGGACATCCTTCTTTTCAGTTTTCTCCGTTGATATATTTGGCCGATTGGATCTTTCATTTGCTGATGGCGGTTTTCTTGTAGTGGGATCAGTTGTCTCTTTTCCCTTTTTCTGCATAACGAGTGGATCATTCTTTGGTGTTGTCACTTCCTTTCTTTTTTGAATTGGATTAATTGGTACATCTCTACTTCTGAGTGAATATTGTTGCTGCTGAGCTATCAAAGCATTCATGTACCCCCTCTGATATTCATCAGACTCTTCTTCAAGAACGGCTTCATTCGCCAAGATGAAATTCTCATCCCTTTGTACAGCTGAGTTCTCGGAATACTCCTCGCCTTCAGTAATAAAAATTGGCATATCATCAGGTGTAAAGAAATGGTTCTCTTCTCCGATTACATTCTCCTCGTCATCTGATTCCGAACCATGTACAAAATTCTGCTGTAAGGGTGCTTCACTTGCTGTTGTACTGCTTGGTCTTATGCTCGTTGCTCTCTTTTCTTGATTCTAAATTGCGGTTTCTGCTGGCCACGGAAATTAGAATTTCTGACTT
The DNA here is from genome assembly GCA_034641835.2 of Pinus albicaulis. NCBI lineage: Eukaryota > Viridiplantae > Streptophyta > Pinopsida > Pinales > Pinaceae > Pinus > Pinus albicaulis. Next base: position 419,436,479 of record CM076570.1, on the reverse strand, counting down.
GCAGTTCAGATTTGTCAATTTTTAATCTATAAAACATATTTTCCATCTTACGGAGCACTTGATTTGAAGTGGAAACCTCTACCTTTACTGTTACCTTCTTTTCAGCTTTCGTTCTAGCTCTCTTGGCAAGCAGATTTTCTTTGGCGCTGACTGCAATTTTTTGCATGTCTTCCAAAGTGGCCGGATCTCTTTCTCTTAATTGATAGGCCATATCAGGATCGAAACCATCCGGAAACTTAATCAAAGCCAACCCCATAGGTGGCTTTATATCAGCGGGAATTGCATTGTAAACAGAATTGAATCTAATACAATAATCTTGAACAGAATCACCAACGTTCCACTTGATATTCTCATATTCAGAAAAGATCTGAAGAGGATTTTTCTTCACTTCCCATCAATCCAAGAATTGTCTCTGAAGATTAGTCAATGTAGTAATACTACCAGCCGGAAAAGCTCTGAACCACTTCCTTACTTCACCTCCAAAATTTTGTACAAACAGTCTCATTGTCACATTTTCCGCATCAATCTCATGAAGGTAAAAGAAAGCTGTCATCCTATCCACATGTTGCTGAGTTGTAACACTTTGAGGGGTGCCATCAAATAATGGAATTTATCTTTGATAATCAGCGGGCATGTTATCCAAATTTTGAGGCAACACAAGGGGTGCAAATTGGGCAGCCATTGCTCTAGGTGGATTTACAACCGGTCTTGGGGATATAGGAGGAGTCGGAGTAGCTCATGTATGAGGTGTATGTGGTGTGGATGGAGGTGACACTACTGTGGATTTTTTATCAGAGATAGAAGGCTGCACGGGAATGGTGGGAATGAAAGGAGGCTCGGTAGGAATTTTTGAACTAGATGCAATTGCGGATGACCCAAGAGCTGCAGATGCAAACTCTATGAATTCGGGAATGTTTGTTGCCATGATGGAATTCTGAAGATTCAAGATATAAATGTCAATTAATCTATTGGCCTTTTCAATTTCAAGATCTTTGAAAAACTCTGGACTTAGGACAGTAGAATCAATAGCACTTTCGGACTTGGTCTCAAACAATGACAGCTCAAATTGTTCATCAAACTCAAGATCTTCAAGATACTAAAAAAAAACAGGACATGAATGAGATTTGAACACAGGAATCACATGACTTTCTCGATGAAGGATTCTCGGAATAAGAATTGGATTTTCATACACAGGAGGTGGATCAGGTTCCGAATTTTCCCTGGTGTGTCATCTGGAAGCCATTGTGTTGAATTATTCCCAAAAATCAAATGGAAAAAATCAACTTGTTCAGCCTATCAGATTCTAAACTCACCATCCAAAAGTCTAGAATTATCTGATGTACTGGGGAAATTTGCAAGTCAGGTGTTACGTTTATAAGACTAGACCGGAGATTGACTGAAGCAGTGTTTATCTACTTACGCACTTGCCAAGAAATATGCATTTCGAAGGCTACCTGGCGTAACTTCAGGCTCTGTCTATAGTTTATAAAACGAATAACACTAACAAACAAACAATTTGGTCTGCAAAACCAAAGATTCTGGGTTCGATCCCCAGTATGGTCACCATTATGTTATGGCCTAAATCTACCTCAGGCTGAGAAAGGCAGAATATAGGGTAACATCAAACCACGCTTAACCTGGTAGCTAGCCCTACCAGATCGGGAGAGGGCTCTCTCCTTGTCAATCTCAGTGAAAAAATAATCGATGAGGCTTGAGATGACTTGATGTAAAGATTGATTTTAGGCTAGGTATGTGTGCAAAAGAGTTTGGTTGATTTTAAGGGTGTTTTGTTGGCTCGAATGGAAAAGCAGATTTTGGGTCTAGGGAAGGAGGCTCAGTTTTGCAGAGATTTCAATGGGGCAAGGTAGGAAATTGATTTGACACTTCCAATTGAAATAAATGGAGATATTTAGATCGGTGAGGAGTTAAAGAGGGAAAGAAACCTTCAATTATCCTCTTCAAACAGCTGAAAACGTAAATAACTAAACAAACCCTAGGCAGAGCACTGCGATTTCAATGGATTCTACCTTTATCCTTGTTTATTTTAGTTAAGAAGAAATAAGAGAGAAAATGGCATACATAAAACACCAGTAAACTTAAATTTATAGAGAGAAACACATTATCAAAGCAAAATTCCACATGAATCCCATAGAGTGCTGCAAACCCTAGTCTATTCCTTTGCCAAAATGTAGAGATGAATGTACAATGATGCTCAAAGCATTCCCAAAAGTCCAACCATGCTAATGACTGAAAAATCACAAGATATAGACAAAAAATAACTCATCCCAGCCTCTAGGGGTCGAGCTCATAATTTTAGGAGCTGTTCCAACAAAATATAAACTGAGAACTAGAAAGTAGGTAGTGGAACAACTTGCCTCTAAAAACTAAGAAACTGATTCATTCAGTTGCAAATTACCCTTTGATGGATGAATCTACCTCTATGAGTGAAAATTTAGCAAAATTACATCAAAATCCATAATTTTACATTTAATTACATCATGAGTTTGACAAATAAAGGAAAAAAAGTCAAACTATGAAAAAACTAGGCAAAAAACAGAGTTTTTGACCAAAAATGAGCAAAATCCTCCAATGCGCCGCGCCTGATTTCCCTATGCGTCACGCATGTTTGTAGTTGATTTTGGAGGCCTTCTCGGTGTCCAAATTTTCTCCAAGTGGGCTTGTTGGAAAGGCCTTCCTTTATAATTTCCCAAACAAGTGGAATTTGTGAATTTGGCTTCCATTTTCCCCTCCAAAACTGAGTTCTCCCAAGATTGCTTCCTATGTGTCAAAAAAGGGGCAGAAAGGTCATTTTTGGGGTGTTTTTGACCTTTTTGGAAGCCCAAAACCTGTCAAAATTTCTTGGCCATTGGTAGGCATCCATATTTTTCCATCACAAATCCAAAAATGCTTAGTTTTCACCAAAAGGAGGTCTCCATCAAAATCGAGTGCCAAGTGGTGCGGCGCATAGAGTAGAAAACTCTGTTTTTTAGGCCAAAAATGAAAAAAATGAAAAAAAAGTCCCAAATTTTTTGAAATTTGGGCTGAGTGTTCTTCATCAAGTGTTGTGTTGGGCTAAGTAAGCCTCAGACAATATCTAAAGTTTATCATGCTTTTTTCGTCTCCTCGATGCCTTCTTCAACTTGGCCTTCAAAATTTTGATTCTTTCTTTGCACACATGGTTTCTCGCCCAGTAATGATTAGCCATATGCATCAACATGTTTTTCTCTTTTTTGGCTTTCTCCAATAGCTTTTCCAAATGCATATTTACCCTTTCAAGCCAAGTTTCATGATCAGCTTCAATTTCTTGCTCAAGTGATGTCAACTTGGTTTTTCTTCTTTTGGAAGCTTGTTGGTTCTCTCGTATGTTTTGCAGCTCCATAATGGTTTGTTGATCCTCTAGATGCTTGTTTCTTTGCTCAAGGTATTTGATTATCCACTTGGCTCTTTGTAGGCTGAGGGAAAAAGCATTAATTTCCACTTGTTTCTCCCAAATGATCTCTTTAAGCTTTGAGCTTGGTGAGCCCAAATCGGTGTCATCATCCTGAATGAGAATGAAATCTGTCTCCTGCCCTTCTGAAGGCCCCTCATCATGTAATGGACGCTTTCCCTTGTCCTGTACCTACACTGTTGATGGAGGAATCGAGACCCCTTCCACCCCGGGTGGAGATAATACTCGCTTGGCTGCTACAAACATCGGCACACTAGCAGTCTATGTCTCATGAAGCTCCTGCTGATGTGAAAGCCCACCTGTCTCATGAAAAATTTCTGGAGGTACCTGTGGAGGAGTGAAGAACTCATGAGAAATGAAATCCTCCCATGAAATGTCCTGCAAACCAAGCTGATGCATGACCACAATTTTGATGAGTGGCAAAATGATATATACTGTTATATTGCTGCTGAGGAGTTTTCTTTTGCACTAGGGCGGTCATCTTCTCAATATTTCGGCACATGAAGTAGGGGAGATTCATCATTCTCACCCTGGTAAAATACATCAACTATCTGATGTGATAGGCATATAGGCGAGAAAACTGGCCCTCACAGCTGAAATACTTTATTATGAGTTTCATCAAAGGAGCATACAATTTTTTCAGGTACTGAAAGGGAAAAACTGTGCTGAGTTTTCTCAAAAAACCAGGCTTGATGTATGGCTCATAGTGTTCCCTATCAATTTTTAGCCTTTTATTCCACTGCTCTCCGACATTTGGAATGTCGGTTGCTAGAGAGATAGACTCCGGTGTCAAGGTGAATGTCACACCTGCAAGAGTGGCTTGGCCATTATGTAAATGAAGCACAAACAATTTGGCCAACTCATGATGGTACTGGACTCTAGAAACCATCTCACAAAAATGATAACAAGATTGTTGTTGGAAGCATGTGATAGCAAGAGGGCAAGCCTGCAACTCGGCAAGTGAAGTAGGCTCTTTCCGTACATGTTTACCACTCTTGTGAGGTCTCCTTGGTGCATGCAATTCAGTTGGAGAGTCACTGTGTGTTTCTTCATCTCGGTCATAGGAGGAATCCGACTCCGTGTTTTCCAAAGTTTGTGTTGTCTTAGATGAGTATGAAGAGTTTTAGGTGTCTTTGGTTTTTTTTCTGCCAAGTGTATGAAAATGTGTAAGGTACTATGAAGGGAGAGGGTAAGAGGGATTTTGGGAATGTTGCCAGTTGGAATTTGTGGAATTGAAGGGTTTTAGGGACAGTTTCTAGGCTTTTGGGATAGCAATTGGGGTTTGGGAATTTTGTAGCTATGATTTGGGATAATGGGAATTGGGATAGGGGTGAATGAATTTAGGGATATGGGGGATATGGAAATGGTTTGATGAAACTAGAAAAGCAGTGAGGGAATAAAAAGGTGAGGGAGTGATGGCCACAAAAAACCAATTTACAAACCCTAGGCAATCATGTCCTGAGCAAAAATTGCAAGGAAATGGGGTTTGAAATTTTTTATTAAATCCTCATAAACATCTTAAGATGCATGTTTATTGGCATTGGAAGAGTTTTTTGACTTACTTTGGACCGGAGGAAACCGAGAAAATTGGAGATTTGAATGAAATCATGGTGAAAATAACTTGCAGCTCTATGCGCTGCGCCACAAACCCAATGCGCCGCGCCGGTTATATGCATCATGCCAGTGTGTTTTTAACACTATGGAGGCTGGCCCAATGTGTCGCGCTACTTGTATGCGCCGCGCCTCTCAACCAATGCGCCGTGCCCCTGAAATTCACACAGTTTCCCTTCAAACTACTCCCTTTCTCCAACATGATTTTCCTTTGCTCAATATTTATTCTTTGAATGCAAATGAGCCCTTTGAACATGAAAAATGACTTATATACAAGAGATTTTGATTTTTCACTGATAAAACCCACTTTTATAATGTTTACATTTGACACTTTCTTTTCAAACTCTGTTTTTGGGCAGTTTGTTTCATTTTGCCTCTGATTAACTGAATGACTTGCTTTTTGTTTGCCTTGCAGGGGATGGAGTTGTTGAAGCTTGACAAGGTGACCAGGGTTTCCATTGAATTTATTTACATATGAGAGAACTTGAAATTATATCAAATATATACATAAAAAGATAAAATACTCTATTTTTCCTCAAAACAGAGTTTTGAGGAAAAATCCATTTCTGGGCATATGATGATGGAATTTATTTGGTACTGGAACTTTAGTCAACCTCCTCATGCACCTGCTGACCATTATTGAACATTTTGAAGGCCTTTTTTATGAAACCCTAGACCTAATGGGACTGAAAACCCTAGAAATGACTCTTGCAAATTATAAGACAAAAATTGACTGCAGATGATCTAGATGAATGGAAATGGGCCAGCAGGTAAAGGAAATGAGGGAAAATCTACAACAATCCACTACCATTAGATGATCCATGCTCCTAATGGAATGCAGCTAACTGAGCGAGACACCTAATATGCAATGCAACAAGAGAATTTTGATCACTGACGGAGGGATGAAGATACCAACACTAACATCCACCATAGCCAAATATTTGTTCTCTTTTGAGGTGGGCCATAAGATTGATATTCATCCATTGTATATCCATGGGCAAGTGCTTGATCATGTATTACATTCATCCATTTACTATCCTTTAGTAGATGTGATGAATCATGGACATTGCTTGCCATGTTATTTTCTGAAGTTGCAGTGGATGAGACTGCACTGTATCCTTGTGAGAAATTTTTTGCATCATGTATCATCCTGTAAAACCTTCAGCAAACCTCTCATTAGGATGTTCCATGATGACCATGTCCTATTCTTCATGGATGGATTGTTTTGGGCCAGCTTGTTCTTCATTGTTGGAGGAGCCTTCTTTGGAGGATTGTTCTTCACTTTGCCATTGGAGGGCAATAATTTTGCAGCCTAGGATCAGAATACACTCTACACTTGTCATGAGTGGAGAGAAGGAAAGCATGGGGTAAGCTATGATTCTTGCTAAGTTCATATTTTCAGCCCACCTTCATTACCGGAGCTTGAGGTGGAAGGAAATTTTCAGGAGTTGCCTTGTTGGGAGGTGGCTCATTTTGTTTGGATGAATTCTTGGGGATGGAGGATCCACATGAGGGAGATTTTCCTCATTATATTCCAGAATCCATGCCTTGAGTGAAGATTCTTCTGTTCTATCCTTGCAGTTGCTTGAGGACAAGCGACATTTGGGAGGGGAGGACTGTAATGTTCCAAATTTTTCTTCAATAAATTAGAACATTAAATTTTGTCTAAACTCATTTAGGAGATGAAAATTTGGGTAAGGAGGACCAAATATAATAAAAACATAAATAAAATCCCTCTAGTATGAAAAGGGATCAGCCATGAAACCAGATTTCACACCCTCATGTGTGAAAGGAGATATTTGCAAAGAGGTCTGACCAAGTCAACCAGCGCAGGGTATGAGTTGGAAAGCAGTACATGACAACGTAGGAGGGAAGCTTCTAGAGGAAGGGAAACCCTAATTCAATGTAGGGCCCATGAGGAGTCTCCAATTGCTATATAAATGGAGGAGAGGAGAGCTATTGCCATTCATGCATATGTTTATGATATTGAGTTGGTCATTTCAACTTCTTGAGCACGCTGGTTGTTTAACTAGTCTGCAGCACTGTTTAGTGCACCGAGTGTCTCCATTCGGAGATCTCACTCTCAACCCCGGGAGACTTTGAGTGCCTGCTCGGGTGAGGTTGTACCATCATTATTTTGGCTCGAGACTGAAGCATCATCCTCCAGGACAACGTTATTTCTGCAGCATCATAATACTATGTTGTAAGGTGTTGCCGTGGAGACTCCACAACACCTCTTCCATTGCTTGTTTTTCAGAGAGGGAGTCTTTCTTGCCTTTGGAGGATTATTTTGGAAGCTTGAGAGCTTATTTTCAGATATTGGAGTCAGGCCAACACATATTCTTGCCCCTACTGCGCAGTTTTCTCCAATAGCTGCATTATTTTCATAGGGCATTTGTTGCGGGGTTTTGCAGATTGATTGGAGGGTGGGATCTCAAGTGTAAGGATCAGCCTTCCACTTTGGAGATCCATTGGAGGAGTTTTACTTCAGATATTTTCATCTTATTTAGCCTTCTCTATATATTTCTAGTTCTAGAGTTGCCGTAGCTGCCTAGCTACTCTGACATTTTTGCCATTTTGTATGTTTTAGCCAATCCCTTAGAGGATTGATGTATTACTGTTTCTAAGGGTTAGAGCTTCGCTCCCATATTGTATTTGAGCCATATATTGTCATATCCATGTATTGACATCATTTCGGAGCAATATTCTATCATAGACTGCGTCCTCATAGCCTGGGTTTATGCAGAAATAGCAGTGTTCTTTCATATTCATGTACATGTATTATTGAGGCTTGTATTTCTTTTCTTGAGAGGTTGTTTCCTCAATACTTGTACACTCTTTTTCTGCTATACATTATTCTTGGCTATATGTTCATCTTCTTGTCTCACATATCATTGTAAAATGTTGTCTCTTCATGGTATTCTCATATATGCATTTGCATATTGCTGCAAGTCACTTTTGAGTGGGATTCTTCAAGCAGCTCTATAGACAGAGTCTGGAAAGGGCCAGGTAGCCTCCGGATCTCGTCCTCTTTCAGAGGTGGAATATCCGGTAAATTCCCTCCCAGTCCATCTCTGGTTGGATTTTGCCGTGTTTTAAAAATATCCCATCCGGGATATTACACAAAGTGTCCAAATTCCTTTCTCTTCAAACAAAAACAAAATATATCAAACTGCTGAAAGAATTTTTTGATATTTTTTCATGGTCTTATAGTGAGCTGAAAACTTATGATAGGAGCATAATGGAGCACAAGATTCCTTTGAAAACATATGCAAATCATGTAGCTCAAAAAATCAGACATATCAATCCCATGCTACTCCCAATCATTGAGAAAGAAATCAGAAAAATATGGGAAGCAAAGATCATTTTTCCTTTGAGATTTTCTAACTGGGTAGCTAATATAGTCCCGATTCGGAAAAAGAATGGAGAGATAAGAATTTGTGTTGATTTTCACAACCTGAACCAGTGTTCATTGAAAGATAACTATCCACTACCCAAGATGGATTATATCTTGGATAAGGTTGTAGGATCCAAAAGATTGTCAATGATTGATGGATTTTCAAGCTATAATCATATTTCAATTGACAAGAAAAATAGAGAAAAGACAACATTTACCACACCTTGGGGTACATTCATGTACAACAAAATGGCATTTGGTTTGATGAATGCAGACGCAACCTTTCATCAAGAAATGGATATTGCATTTGTGGGAGAAAATTACATATTTGTAGTCATCTATTTGGATGACATTACAGTCTATTTTAAATCTAATGAAGACCACTTGAAACATTTGAAACATGTTTTTGAAAAATATAGAAATTTTGGTTTGTCCTTAAACCAAAAAAATTCATCTTTTGTTGTCCAAGAAGGTAAATTATTGGGACATATTGCAACAGAAAGTGGCATCTATATTGATCCAGGAAGAGTAGAAGCTATTCAGAAATTGGTTTTCCAAGGAATAAAAAAGAATAATAGTCATTTTTAGGGAAGATCAATTTTCTGAGGCGTTTTGTTCCAAAATTTGTAGAGTCGATCAAACACATAAATGTCTTGCTAAAAAAATATGCAGAGTTTAAATGGCGAGATGAAGCAAAGAATTATTTTTTAGAAATTAAATCTGCCTTGACTGAAGCTCCAGTTTTGATTAGTCCTGATTTTGAAAAAGATTTTCTGATTTTTTCATAGGCTTCAGAAGAAACAATTGCAGTTGTCTTACTACAGAAGAACAAAGAAGGTTTAGAGCATCCTATTTCATTTTTCAGTCGTGCTTTAAGGGATGTTGAATTAAAGTACAACTTGACTAAAAAACAAGCATATGCACTAGTTAAGGCTCTGAAGTTAAAGATGTGTTGCGCAGCTAGATACAGATGGCAGAAGGGGATGATGGCTAACCAAAATTCTGGAATTTGACGTCGATATCAAACCAACTGAATTTATAAAATGTCAAGGATTGGCTCGCTTGATGGCTGAATCTAACTACAAAGCTTTAAATTTGAACGTAGAAGTAGCTGAAGGAGAAGATGGAGAAGGTATTGCTAATTATCCTGAAATATTTAATTCAGATTGGTACAAGGATATAGTATACCTTTTCTTAAATTTCAACTGTCCACCTGAAATGGAGAAGTCTAAAAGGAGAGATTTTAAATTGAGAGCTGTGAAGTATTTCATTTTTGAAGACCATCTTTACTGGAAGGATCCTGTTGGAGTCTTATTAAGATGTGTAGATGAAGCTGAATCCCAAGAGATTATGATAGAGATACATGCAGGAGTATGTGGAGGGAATTTGTATTAGACAGCCACCGTAAAAAAAATCTTAAGAGATGGCTATTACTGGTCAACTCTTTTCTATGATGTTTTTGCCAAAGCCAGGAGTTGTGTCGAATGCCATAAATTTGATGGTAAACAGAAATTTCTACCATTACCTCTCATTCCTATTTTAGCAAATGTTCCTTTCCAACAGTGGGGGATGAACTTCATTGGTGAAATTCATCCACCTTCATCGGGACAACATAGATGGATTCCCACAGCTACATACTATTTCACTAAATGGATTGAATCTGTACCAACTAGGAATGCTACTGATACAGTAATTATCAAATTTATGTTGGAAAACATTATGTCAAGATTTAGTTGTCGACAGAAATTAGTAATCGATAATGCAATGGCCTTTAAGTCTGCTAAGATGTACAACTTTTGTCAGAAATATGGAATTGAATTGACTCATTCCACACCTTATTACCCTCAAGGAAATGGATTAGCTGAGTCATCCAATAAAATTTTGGTGAGGATCATTGAGAAAATGATGCCTGAAAACAAAAGAAGTTGGGACACTCAGCTGGTACATGCTCTGTGGGAAGATAGAGTAAGTGGTAAAAAAATCAATTGGAATGTCTCCATTTTAGCTTGTATATGGTACTGATGTTGTAATGCCTCTACAATTAGCTCTTTCTGTGATGAAGTTCCTACAAGATGAAGTTAATGATGAAAATCCAATCCAAAGGAGAATACTACATTTGATAGATGCACACCAAATTAGAAAATCATTGTTGGATAAAGTACATAATTATCAGACTAAAGTCAAATTTGTTTTCGGAAAAATATCAAATCAGCAGTTGTTTTAGGAGAATGATTTGGTGTTGCGTTGGGATGTTAGGAGAGAAGACAATGGAAATCATGGTAAGTTTGAAAATCTGTGGTTTGGTACATTTATAATTGATGAAGTTTTGGAAAACAATACTTTTCTACTCAAACATTTGGATGATGACCAGCTAACTGGAGGCCCAGTCAATCGTAATTTTCTTAATAAGTTCTTTGTTTAGTAAATCACTTGAGTCATTCCATTGTAAATATCTATTGTGATGTGTTGATAAACTCCATTCCCAATGGTACTTATGTCTGTGTATATGGTTAGTCTTGAGTCTAGTCTGTCAATGGTCAATCTTGGTCTTTATTTCAAGAAGTATTATGAGTTTCAATAGTTTTTGAGGCACTGGTTCTACAGTCCTTGAAGCCTCACAGGGAGGACTTAATCCCCAATAGGAGCCATTGTTAGCACTATAAATATTAATGGTGTAATCGCCATTGTGTCACTGTTTTCAAATTTTTCTTTAAATGTCCTAGTCCATGTCCAAGTTTGAGTCATTTCCAATAAAAGTAAAAAAGAGTCCCAAAATCAAAGTAATTTTAAGTGAATAGGTGTCATTAGTGTTTTAGAGTCATAAAATAAGTTAAAATCGCTATTTTAACTTATGTTGGTACCGAACGCTAGTCTTTTTTTGGGTAATAAATGTCGTGTAGCCAGCTCCAAAAATAGAAGAAAAGAGATATCAACGCCTTAGAAATGAGCCACTTCGAGGGGGCAACCTCCAATGCATTACATAAATGAAAAATTCTTGGATGATTCAATTTACAAAACCTCCTTTCTATATATAGGAGTCCATGGGGCCATAATGTAATCCTAGTGGGCCACAATGTAATCCTAGCCAACCTAATAATAATAATTTAAGGGCATAATAATAAAAAAATGGGAGTTACAAGGGTACAATAATAACAATAAGGGGGTTACACTAACAACAATAAGGGACTATACTAGTTATATAGGGACCTAACATGCCCCTCTCCTTCAAAAAATTGTTGTCCTCAACGCTTGAGTAGCTCTGGGTGCTTCTGTATAAAATTCTCATCCTCCCATGTAGAATCTTCAGTGGGTAAGTTCTTCCACTCGATGAGATACTCTGAAATTGATCGATTCCGTAGTTGTCGAGTTCTTGTTTCCATGACCGCTTCAGCTTCCAATATGATTTTTCCTTCCTCATCAAGTTTTGGCAATATTGTTTGAACTGGAAGATTTTCACCTATAACCTTCTTTAAGCATGAAACATGGAAAACTGGATGCACTTGCGAAGAAGCAGGAAGCTCCAATTTGTATGCCATAGTACCAATCTTTTGCAACACCTTTTAAGGACCATAGTACTTTGGCGATAATTTATTATCCTTCTTAGCTTGCTTGAGGGACATTTGTTTGTATGGTTGTAGCCATAAAAATACCAAATCTCCTACATCAAAACTTCTCTCGCTGCGATGTTGATCTGCTTGTTGTTTCATTCGATTTTTTGCCAAATTCAGGTTATCCTTTAAGAGTTGGAGAACTTCTTGTTGATGCTTGATGTGATCTTCCACTGCTTGAACCTTCGAATTTTCCCTTAAAGATGATGTAATCGATGGTGTATGATATCCATAAAGTGCCATAAATGGGGTCATTTTTGCTGCAGTATGGAAGGAAGTGTTATACCACCATTCAGTGAGAGGTAACCATTTGACCCATTGTGTTTGTTTATCAGATACAAAACAACGAAGATATCCTTCCAAACATTTATTTACTATCTCAGTTTGACCATCAGATTGAGGATGATAAGATGAGCTATGAGCTAATTGAGTGCCCAAACAAGAAAATAACTCCGTCCAAAAATTTCCAGTAAAAATGGGATCTCTGTCGCTCACAATAACCCTTGGGCTTCCATGTGGCTTTTGAATTCTGTCCATAAATGTAGTAGCAACTGTACTTGCTTTAAATGGATGAGATAATGCACAAAAGTGTGCATACTTGGTAAGTCTATCAACTACCACCATGATGACACTCTTTCCCTTGGACTTAGGTAAACCTGTGATAAAATCCATTGAAATCTCCTCCCAACGTTGACTTGGAATGGATAAAGGTTGTAGAAGTCCTGGGGTCTTAATTGTTTCCACTTTATTCTGCCGGCAAACCAAACATTCCGCCACAAACTTTCGAATATCAGATTTAAGGCCATCCCAAAAAAATTCTTTCTTCACCCTGTGGTAAGTTTTTAAAAATCCTTAGTGTCCTCCTAAAGGAGAAGTGTGCAATTCCAGAAGAATCTTTTGTTTTAGTTGGGAATTATTACAAAGATATAATCGATCTTTGTACCATAAGGAATCATTTTTCCAACTAAATGTATCAGATGTACTAGGATCTTGCTGCAACTTTTGAATGAGTGTCCTTACATCTTTGTCCTTCTTCCATTCATCTCTTGCTTCGGTTATCCAATCTGGTTGGATAATAGAAATGGCACAAAGCAATGCTTCCACCTCTTCATTCTTTCTTGAGAGTGCATCTGCAGCAACATTAAGCTTTCCTTTTTTGTAGATTATTTCAAAGTCATAACCCAACATCTTTGTGACCCATTTTTGCTGCTCTTCTGAAGATAGTCGTTGTTCCAAAAAGTGTTTAAGACTATCATGATCAATTTTTACCTTGAAGTGTCTTCCCATTAGGTAAGTTCGCCATTTATTTAGTGCATGGAGTATTGCTAACATTTCCTTCTCATAAATAGGTTTTTGTAAATACTTTCCTTTGATTGGACGACTTTCAAAAGCAATGGGTCTTCCTTCCTTCATTAAAACTGCACCAATTCCATTTCCTGAGGCATCACATTCCACAATAAAGGTTTTTGTGAAGTCTGGTGTAGCTAAGACCGGTGCTAGGCACATTGCCTCTTTAAGATGTTCAAAGGCCTTGGTTGCTTCAGGAGTCCATGAAAATGCATCTTTCTTCAATAATGTTGTTAGAGGTGTTGCTATTCTCCCATAATTCTTAACAAACTTGCGATAATACCCTGTTAACCCGAGAAATCCTCGCAACTGCTTTATGGTTGTGGGGACTTTCCATTCCTTAATAGCTTTAATTTTGTTAGGGTCTACCTTAACACCCTCGTGAGATACAATATGACCCAGATATTCCACCTCTTGTACTCCAAAGAAACATTTGGATGTTTTTGCATATAAATGTTTCTCCTCCAATAGTTTGAGCACCCTGTCAACATGTTGAACATGATCCTTCCAAGACCTGCTGTAGATTAGTATATCATCAAAAAATACTAGCACAAATTTTCTAAGGAAGGGTTTGAAAATGGAATTCATCAACCCTTGAAATCTAGAAGGTGCATTGGTAAGGCCAAAAGGCATGACCAAAAATTCATAATGACCCTCATGAGTTCGAAATGCTGTTTTTGGAATATCTTCAGTCTTCATTCTAATTTGATGATATCCTGAACGAAGATCCAACTTGGTAAAATAAATTGCTCCATGTAATTCATCCAATAATTCATCGATCACAGGAATGGGAAATTTGTCTTTAATGGTGAGCTTATTGAGCTCCCTATAATCTGGACACATTCGCCATGATCCATCCTTCTTGTGTACCAATACTACGGGAGCAAAGAAATAACTTTGACTAGGTTGAATTATACCCGCCTCTAACATTTCTGCAATCATACGTTCAATTTCGCTCTTTTGGAAAGTAAGGATATCTATAAGGCGTGATGTTTGGAGGAACACTTCCTGGAATCAAATGAATAGCATGATCATGATCATGAATAGGTGGGAGTCCTTTGGGAGTTTCAAACACCTTGGAATGATTGTCCAAGACTTGTTGGAGATCTGCAGAAATAGATGATTTTGATGTCGGAACTTCTAGTGAGTATAATTGTGCAATTACGCCTCGTTGTTCTTTCTTTAGAAGCTTTGTCATGACATTAGAGCTTATTATCCTTCCCGGCTTCCCTTCAATACCCCGTAATTCGACTTCCTTTCCTTCTCAAAAAAATTTCAAGAAAAGTTCTTGAAAATTAAAAGCTATCGTCCCCAAAGATTGTAACCATTGTACTCCTAGTACAACATCAGCACCTCCCATAGGAATGGAAAGCATTGGACTAGTCAATACATATTCCCCCATGGTTAGCTTGATAATATGGCATTTTCCAGAGCAATTTATAGTTCCTCCATTTGCAACCATCACTTGACATTCTGGTGTTGGGTATAGGAAACAATTTAATTCCTTGGCTACCTTACAATGAATAAAATTATGGGTGCTACCTGAATCAATCAACACTATTACTTTTTTCTTCTTGATTTGTCCTTCTATCTTGAGAGTTTGAGGAGTGGTAATTCCTGCCAGTGCATTACACGATATGGTCGGATTCATTTCTTCCTCTTCTAGGGTTGGTTCCTGGTGTATATCCTCTTCTTGTTCATTTTCTTCTTCCTCCTCACAATCTATGTAAAATAATTTCTTCTCAGCACACTTATGACCTTTAGTGTATTTGCTATCACAACTGTAGCAAAGCCCTTTTGCTCTTTTTTCTTCCAATTGTTGTGGTGTCAACCTTGTAGGTTGTGGAAATCTAGGCGTAGGAACACTTCCTTCTTTATAGAATTGAGTGGTAGGCTTCCTTGTCGCCATAATTTTACATTCAACTTTTCTTGCCAACCTGAATGCCTTCTCCAATGAATCAGGTTCCAAAACGCTAACTTCATGTTGGATGTTATCCTTTAAAGTGCCTAGGAAGAGATCAATCCTGTGTTCCTCTGTAAGATCAGTTACCCTTATATTCAATTTTTGGAAGTCCTCAATGTGCTGCCCCACTAAAACCTTTTGTTTGAGATTTATCAATTGGGTAAAGAAGGTGTTGCTCTTTGTATCCTCATAATGTGCTA
This sequence comes from Pinus albicaulis, assembly GCA_034641835.2. Taxonomy (NCBI): domain Eukaryota; kingdom Viridiplantae; phylum Streptophyta; class Pinopsida; order Pinales; family Pinaceae; genus Pinus; species Pinus albicaulis. The sequence goes on along the minus strand of CM076570.1, from coordinate 419,420,905 downwards.
TCATTTCCTCCGTAAAAATTGACCAAGTGACAATTTTTTTACGGGAGCAAAGCCATTGATAACATACAAATGTATTTTGTTCTAAATGTAAAGTTGCAATGCGTACCTTTTGCGTGTTTTGCACGTTATGGAGATCAAAATATTGCTCCATCTGTAGTATCCATGTTACAGGGTCCTTTCCATCAAACTTCCTCATATCCATTTTTGGAATATGGTGGTTCTTCCCGCCAACATTAGAGTTTATGAAATCACGATTAACATTGATTTTGTTCTCATCATGAGGTTCTTCTACTATCTTTTCACCATTATGAAACATCTCTTGTATCAACTTTTTCAAACCTTCGATGTCTGTTTTTAGATCATTCTTCATGTTTTCCATGTTTTATTTCATGTCGTCCATCTTAGCTTCCATGCCATCCATCTTAGCTTCCACGCCAGCTTCCATGCCATCCATCTTAGCTTCCACGCTATCCATCTTAGCTTGCACGCCATCCATCTTAGCTTCCACGCCTTTCTTCAAAACTTCCATTTCATTTTTTGTTGCTCTTTGCGAGAGTGAAATTTGTTGCACTTCCTCTTGTAATTTTGATAGATCATGTTGCAATTCTTCATCTTCATGAGTCATAGTAGAGCCTTCTGAAGGCTTAATGGGTGTTGAATTATTTTTACGGGGCATCTTTTAGAACCCAATACTGATATCTATTCTACAGTATGCCCTTGGAATCAATTCAAATTGATTCTTCAAACAAGACTTATGCAATTCGGAAAAAAAAAATACACACCTTTTTCTTGCTTTTGAGGAGCTCGATATTGAAATTGGATTATCTCTGTGATTGCAGCACTTCAATATCTGAATTTTGGTACCGACGTAGCCCTCTGAATTATCTTTCGAATGCCATAGGTCTGACCTGATTTGGATTCTCCAAGACAAAGTTGTGTCCAATCTCCCACAATGACCTAATTATGGACTGGTTCAGTAGAGTGAACTTGTACGACTTGCCACGTGTCACTTTTTCGTCCTTTGTCTCTGAAATTGATAGCCAAGAAACTACAGTCTGTGTACTTTCGACCACTGGTTACAGCACTCCAATCCGATGCCCAGAAAGAGAGTTATTAAACTTTTCCCACGATCACCTCTTTGATATGAAATTCAAGAGCCTGAAAAAGCACTACCTTCCACAGATCATATCTCCAAAAATATTGTGAAACAATATCTGAAATTTTTTTATGACTTTCCTCAGGATTTAGGCTTTGCACCATACAAATTTCAGATTCTGACCCTTCGTAGAAAAAAAGTTATAGCGCAAATTCCACGATGACCTGTTTAGGAGCCTGAAAAAAGACCTAACTTCCACAGATCATATCTCCGAAAATGTTGCGAACCAAGATCTGAAAGTTTTAGAAAATCTTCCTTAGGATATCTGCTTCACACCCTAAAAATTTCAGCTTCTGAAACTTTGTAGAAAAAAATTTATAGCGAAAATGCCACGATGACCTGTTTGGAGCAGCGAAACCCTAGAATCCAAAGCTCCGATACCAAATGTTGTGTAACCAGCTCCAAAAATAGAAGAAAAGAGATATCAATGCCTTAGAAATGAGCCACTTCGAGGGGGAAACCTCCAATACATTACATAAATGAACAATTCTTGGATGATTCAATTTACAAAAACCTCCTTTCTATATATAAGAGTCCATGGGGCCATAATGTAATCCTAGTGGGCCACAATGTAATCCTAGCCGACCTAAAAATAATAATTTAAGGGCATAATAATAACAAAATGGGAGTTACAATGGTACAATAATAACAATAAGGGGGTTACACTAACAACAATAAGGGACTATACTAGTCATATAGGGACCTAACAATAAAGTTGTAGCCACCTTGTCTGGAATAATAGCTACCTCTGTTGTGATTTCATTTTCAAAACAGTAATGCAATAAAGGGCAGCTATTTCTCAGAATTGAAAGTTATGTATTTCACACAGTGAAAAGCACAAATATTTCACTGATATTTTGGTTATCTCAATTTAGAGGTAAAGAGAGTTGTTCATCAAGTATATAGGAGCAACAGAGAATGTTTCACTGAGATTTTCGTTATCTCAATTCAGAGGTAAAGGCAGTTTTTCATCAAGTATATAGGAGCAGCAGAGAATGTTTTAAAGGCAAGGAACATTCATGTTTGAACATCATTGAAGACCCCTATGCTATGAATATGATTATTCTTTTAATTAAGATTAATTATTATTTGAACCAAGGGTATTATTATTAGTGAATGGTTAATTTAACTAGACAACTAACCTGTAGCTACCTCACCTAAGACAAGCATAAATCATAGTACGAGGAATTTGAAATTTAATGATAATGTGGAGTGTGAAGCCTAGTGGGATGACTTGGCACTTTTTATTTATTTATTTCAAAACATGTCATTACTCCTTGCCATAATTGCAGAAATTAGACAAGGGAGATCGATGTTTACTCAACCAAAGTCCTCTATGTAGGCTATAGGTAAACAGAGACCATTCCTCCAGCAAGCAGTTTCAGTTTTCAAAGCAGGAAAACCAAGGCTTCATGGATAGTATTGCAACCAAAATTCAACAATTTTGTTTGTGACCAGTCAAGTTGTTGTAAAAATGGGGACAGGAGGAAATGTCAATAGGTTAGAGCTAGCCAATACAAGATTCGTGGATGCTAGGGCTAAACCACAGTTCAAATATGTTGGCTAGTATAAATTCCTGCAAAATTTTTTGGGGAGAACGTGGCTCTAGCTTAGGGTTTTTTTGAGACTTTTGATAGTCAGAAGGTCAAGTTAGGCAGAAAAACATACATTTCCAAGGCTATCATAGCTTGTGCTACCCAAACTTCTGCAACTGGTGAACGTTGGTTTAAAAGCAAAACACTGCCTGAAGAAGTAAGTTCTTACCTTAAGCCTGAATATGTTAATGTAAAGTGGAATTCAACTGCTCACATTTCTTATTTTAAGGCCAAGTGGCAGCATGTTATTACGTCAGTCCAAAAATACATCACATGCGAGGGGAGGTTTTCTTCTGTTCATCAGTTAAGATTCCTTTCTCACACTTCAGGAGATAAACCTTTGAACCCACCCTATTTTCTCTATAAATCTCTACTCAAAATGTCCCTAAAACTCCAGAAAATTCCAAACTACTCTTTGCACAATTTGTATCACAAAGTGTTGACTAAAATTTTAATTGTCTATCATCTCAGAAAGAAGAAAATTACTTGGGATAGGTTTTTAAGAGAAGAAGGATTTGGTAGCATAAATTCCAGGAGAAGGGTAGGGAGGCCAAATAAAAAATACATCCATGAGGAAACAAGTGTTTCCCTTATTTCACACAGTTTTTCATATAACTCTGTACATTCATCAGTCTTTTGTCAAATTAACCTTGCCTCCATCTCAGTTAAAATACCAAATAGAAGCTCAAGTAGAAAGGCATCAAATACTATGCCTATGACAACAGTGTCACCATTTGATGAAGTTCATGTTAGTAACTCACCTAGGGAACCCCAGACCCTGAGGTCTTTCATGGAAGAATACAAGAAGAAATTGCAACAGAAAAATGAAAAGTATCCTAAGAAGCCTATGTCAAATGACAAAGAGAAAATAGCCTCCTCTTCACAGATCCAACCTAAGAAGAAACTCTTCATGGCAGAAGAACCAGTGGAAGTCAACCATGGACTTCTTGCATCAAAGCCTGTCTTTTCACTAGTGGAATTCAACCTTGATATGAAAAGTTCAAGACATGTTCTTGATTCATCTCATAAATCACAACCAAGTAGTGTTACTTCTCTCACAAAGTCCACTCTCTCACAAGTTTTTCTTTCTCTTAAGAAAGGAAAACAAAAAATGTTTGAGCCTGTCATAGAAGAAAAGCCTACCTTGGCTAAATTAGTTTCCTCCATTTGTTCTTCGATCAAGAAGGGGAAAAAAAATGAGATACACTCCTATTCCTCCTATGAAGACAGTAGTGACCCTGAGTACACATAATCAGAAGATGAGGAGGAAGAGTCTAGTAAATTCATACATGGACGTAAGAGGTCCAAATTCATCCCTAATCCCTATGTTAAGAGACCTCATACTAGACCCAAAAATAAACTCAGGTTGAACAACAAGTTGATTTCCAATCCTAAATTAAGAGATGAAATTATCAACATTGAAGAGAGCCCAGAAGACAAAATTGAAAGGAAGAAAAAGACTCAATCAAAGAGTCAAGCACAAAGAAAGAGCTCTGATAAGAGGGTAACTAAAGTAGATACCATCAGGATCTTTTCCTCTATTCTGGACCTCTAATAAATGAAGAATAGGGTTGCTTTGGAGAAACTTTTTTGGTTAATTTTCCATGTTTTCCGTATATAGCTACCTTTTCTGCGAAGGTAGCAATTATTTTGAAATATCATCATGTGATGGAAAGGGGCTACTTTTTGGTTTGTTATCTTGATGGTGACATTAAATAGATGAAGTGGAGGAGTTTTTTAGTTGCAGTGGATGCTTCCAGGTGTCATGTATCAAGTCTTCTCTGAAATACCAAGGTTCTGTTTTGCATGTTTGAAGGAAACAACTACATGTCACCCCCACTGTTTTTACACTTTTTGTTGAAGATTGGTTGCACCAAAATAGAAGAATGGTCTTCAAATAGGCTGCCACCTCATACAACCATTTCAGAGTGACAACCTTCATGATGTTTATCGTAGTTTTAATATAGCACTTTGTATTTAATATTAGGGATAAGCCTCATCTCTTGCACGAGATTGTAATAAATTATGAAACAGATTTACCTTTTTCTGTGGAGATGATAGTATCATAGTTTGTATATATATGCCAAACTGATATGAAGAAAAGTTTGGTGTTTTTAGGATTTTGACTCATATGATCTGTAATATTTTTGTGAATGAAATGGAATGGTACTACTGAGGAATTATTACCAATTTGTTGTGTGTATTGTCAACTTTACATTGATTCCATATCTCCTTTCTTTCAGTTTCAGTTTAAAAACCATTATGCTGTTATGTGTTCTTATCAGTCTCTTAAACATGTTATGTGTTTTATCAGTTTTTTTTGGTCTCACATAGTGAGCATTCCTGGTAAAATATATGTGATAACAGTGGGAGAGCATCACTCATGATAGTTATTCTTCATGATATTTTAGTGAGAATCTTGTAAGACTAGAAATAGCTCTCTCTTAATGGAATGTTTTCAAACTACTACTTTTTTTAATTTATACCAAATGCAGTAGATTTATGTTTGGCAGACCTACTATTTCATCTCTCATATTATTTTTTCCTCTCCTCATAGGCTACAAACTTGCACTTTGCTACCACATTAGATTCCAATACCCTCATTAGTACAACTGTGGATTTGATTGAAAGCTCTTTTCAGTGAATCAAAGTTTATATCATCTACCAATATCATAAAACAAATCATTAAATTTCCTTGGAGTTTAGGATGTGTCTGGTTAGGCACTTTCTGCAGTGCAAGTGTTGATTCCAGTGGAAACATAATGTACAAGCTAACTTTTAGCAAACAGTTATTGAATAAATATTTCATATAATATCAAAAAATACAAGTAAGGGTTGATTTTTTATCTCACATAGTGATTAAGATTTTGTAAATGGTTAAGTAGACTTATGTAAGAAGATATGATTATCAAATATTCAGATTGAATTCTTTAATTAATCAAAAGATGGAGGACCTTTAAAAAATGTCTAAAATTTCAACAAAATACATTTAACACTATCAAGATTCTAACAATTTATAAATGAAAGGGACTTACATCAACAAATTGTTAAGTAAATCATTCTTTATATTGATAATAACTTCAGGAGGAATTATAAGATAACTAGAACACAATTAATCTCACATGGTTATCTTGATAGCAATTAAACATATGAAGAGACAAAATGTATTGCAAACTTGAAAAAACTCACAGAGAGAACAAAGTTGTATGAGAAAAATTCAAAATCCTTCTTCTATTATTGATGATCGAAAAAATTGTACAATTCTTCTTACAAAAATTCTCTTATCCAAGGGTGCAACCCTTGATAACTCAGAATGAGAGTTATTTATAATAATTTCTAAAACTTTAGAAATATATTAATTGTTTACAATAATAGAATAAATAAGAATAGAAGAAGGAAACAGATAGATGAAGTGTCTCTGTTTTCTTGGAAGTTGTTGATGACTTGGCCCCTTTTGATGGAAGTTGTTGATGACTGGACTCTTGAAAATCTATTGTGCTAGAATGCTATAAAAATCACACTTTTACTCAATGGTCTCAAAAAATTTATCTCATTGGTCTTGACTTGGGATTTCTACACTCATCATCTTTCTGAATATTTCATCTACCTCTATATATCTATCGAAAATATGCCTCTGAATGAATAAATGTTTGATTTGATGTTGAATGATCAAATCAAACTACAGAGCTTCAAGAAATGCTTTCCCTGTAACCTGTCTTTTGATACCTACAAATTTTGACTTATCTATTGCAATAGTATATAAATTTTTAGAGTAATCTTCTAATTTAATCAACTTATAATCTAATCCTACTAATCCTAGTAGTCCTTTATGATTCAAGACATTAAAATTTGTATGAAACCTTTGAACAAAAGTATTCAAAGCTTCACATTTTGTTTGTAGTTAGTTGAATAAATTTCTCTTCTGTAAAACTTTCTTGATCTCCAAAATTTTTGTAGTTTTGTCCAGTATGTTGATCTCTTCCAACTCTTCTCTATTCTTTGAGTTCAGAACCTTGATCATGTTAGTAGCTTCACTTGTCTTTTTCTTGATATGCTCTTTCTGCTCTTCTATGGCTGCTTTTCACTTGGTGATGAGCTCTTGTTGTTTGAAAATAATATGTATGGATGGACATACCTTTGTCATAGATGTGCTGATGTCTTCCCAGATGTTCTACTTGGCTTCAACCAATGTTCCTGCCATTAGAGATTCACTCTCTAATTCTTTTACCTTAAGTCCTAATTTTTGAGTCTTTTGCATTTACTTCGTGTATAAAGTATCATTTTTAATCTTTTATGATTCTATAATTTGAAACCTCTGTTGTAACTTCTCATGTGCCTGCTTCTGAATAGCCAAATCTTGTGCCAATTTTGTTGCATCAGTTCTTTTAAAAGATGTTGAAAGCTTTGTACCTATAGAAGATGTTTGAGAAGTTGTATTAGGATCAGTAGTGACCTGAATTACTGATTTCTCTTTCATTAATTCTTCAATCTGTTCTTCCATCTTTCTAATTTGCAAATTTTGATCAATGATCAATTTCAACATCTCCTCTTTGTTGTATTCATTCTCTTCTATCTCCTTTGTCTGTGGATCTTCAATTGAGGGTAGTTTGAGTTGTTTTCATAGAGGATAGATGTCTGCATTCTTATTTTTAATGATTTCCTCAACTTCCTTGCAGTATTTTAGATCATAATCAACTTTCACTACAAGATCCTCCAAAGAATTCATTTTGTTGTCTTTCGCCAATGAAGACATATTTTCAATCTTTAGCTACAATTGAACATTTGATAATGCAGCCTTCAGTTTGGAGAGTGACATGGATGTTGTTGTCATTGTTGAAAATAACATATCCCCGTACTGTCTGTGCATGTCCATATGATCAATTGGATGGACTGATTTGCATCAAAAGAGAATACAATATTTTTGTACTCGACATGAGTCTTTGGAAAATAAATTGTTGCCTGTAGAAAGGCCATTTGCATCTTTCCTTTCTCAATGTCAAAGGAAGTGAGAAGCCTGTGCTGGGAATTTGATGTTTGCTTCCATAACTGACTATAAACATCATATTTCAATTCTTCATTCTTATGTTAGATGTCTAAGAATCTGGAGAAAATGTTTTGTTATTCAGAGGAACTGGCATCTGAATGTTGGATAATCTCCAGTGGTTCTCTTGCAGATGATGATGATGGAGGAGTCTTAGGAACATTTGTCGATGTAGGAACTTCAATATCTCCCAAACATATAATCTCTAGTTTTTCTCCCTCTGAAAGTAAGGTGGAGTCAATCTTTGGCTTTTTTTCTGCAAGATAAACTCATTCAAGATTTATTTGGAATGTGGAGGCTCTCTCTGACTCTTTTCTGCTGCTTACTGTTAAGAACTGGGGTCTGTAGATTGGAAATTGAAACAACTCATTCATCTGCCTCCTAGAGAGTGCCTTCAATCCATTCATGTTGGTTCATATGTTTCTCTATTTATGCTCTGGAGGTATGACTATAGGAAGTTGTCTTGAGTTCAACTCTCAGAGAAGAAATAATGCCATGGGGGTCATAAGACCAAGTAAAAATTTGTTGGAAACCCATTTTATTTAACATTTTATCTGCTTCAGCACTAGCCACTCTGGTATTGCAAACGAAGGATCCAATTTTTGCCTTGATTTTAAACTGAGCTTTCCTCTTTCCTAAGACAAAATGTAGATCATCCATGTTTAACATTTTTCTGATTTACTCTAAGGAGAAGACTCTCAAAGGGACATATCTTGGAAGCTTATAAGGTGGGAGTTCACAGCCATATACCCTGATTTATGTGTAGTTTTGATATAGGTACCAATCACTAATTTTAGCTTGCTCACTGAGGTGCATGATCCTTTTGATTTTTTTCCCAATTCTGGGCTCTGATTAACTTGTAAGAAGTTGTCTCACTGGGTGTATGAAGGAGTCTATGAAATTTGCAAAAGAAGTTTTTATTGATGTAGCTCTGACCAAATCTGTCCAGTGCATCACTGATTGATTCACTCTGTGTGCATCCTGCTTACTAAAGTGGATAGGCATTAGCTCTGCCTGCTGAAAAAGAAACATGTGAATAATTATAGAAGTGTAATTAAACACACCCTGTGCTGTAAAATTAATGAATTTCTCATGTATATTTTCAGCCAAGAATTGGTTGTAATTATACATGAACAATGGTGATTTTTCTTTACTAAAGATGGATAAGAACCCCATGATGGTTTCATCAACAGTTTGGTCATTTGGGTATCCTAACATATATGAAAGAAGTAATATGCAGTGCTTATAAGCTTCAGGAAATATTGAGGAGGGGTATGGTGGATTTTTCTTGGGAAAATCTGCATCCTCAGGTAGGAATATCTCAAATATCTGGGCACTGTGAGGGAATGTTAGCTTGTGGTAAAGGTCCATGAGAGAAACAGGTGAAAAATGGGATAGGGAATCAAATACAGGAAAGGGTAGCATCTTATGGTTTATGGGGATATGGTGATCAGAATGTTTCCATTCTGAGCCACCACTGATCTAGTTATGGGATCATATTGTTTTTGGCACCAAGCAATTAGATCAGGAAAAGAGTGGGTCTGTGGAAAGGCAAATAGAGGTAGCATAAATTCCCAAAAATTGATAGGGTCCTGGTTATCTATGTGTTTCTATTTTAACCAAAAATAAATATCATGGAAGTAGAATTCACAATGAGCATATGTGACATTGAAGAAAGCATCTGTAAGGGGTATGAGGTCGATATTGAGCTGTGGTTTTGCAACGGGAATTTCTTCTGCAACTGGTTTAGTAACCTACACTTCTTTTGTCACCTATTTCTTTGCTTTGCCTTTATGAGTTGTCTGCTTTTTATTCTTGGCTTTGGGGGCCATGTTTAACAGAGATATGACTGGGAGAAGAAATTTGAGAATTGGGTTGCAGAAAAGGTAACAAGAATTACAGAAGTGGGGCAGTGGTCGCAGAGTGCAGAGATGGAAATTCATTTTGAAATAAAATTCAAAGACAATGTCGATCATATGAGAAGGTAAATTAATTAAAGGGACTCTACAGGTGATTTTATAGATTGTGATCTAGGTTTAACGGTATGGAATATGACCGTAGTCGTTAAACATCTCAGGAGCAGGATTAATGGATAAAGGTGCAATCAAAGGCTATGGGCGATTGTGTGAACGGAGGATAACAGTTAGGGAGTGGAGCGTTGGAGGATAATGGTTAGGTGATGTGGAAAAATGAGATTGAACAAGTGACCAACGGTTGTGGTGCGAAGGGAGTTGATGTTGGCTCGGGGCGTGGGAGGAAATGGTTATGGGAGAGAAAACCACCAGTGGATTTCAGGGGAGAGGGCAGAGGGGGGTGTGAAACATTGTGGTGCTTCCACGTTGCGAAATGTGGTGTCCATTAAAACCACACTTCATACCCCCCCCCCCCCCTCGCATTAAAAAGGAACGGTCGGGGGGGTCGCAAAGCGACTCTCCACCATGGATCTGGAGCAGGTTTAAGATCTGTCGTTCAAATTTTTTGGTGCATTGTCCTTGTGATTTGACCCTTTTTGTCATGTAGTTATTTAGGATAAAATCAAATGAGCAATATATATATCAAATCTAGTAAATGAAAATTAAACCCCTTTTAAATAATTTAAAAAATCATAAATTAATTTCTAATCTTTTTTTCATTCGGCAAATTTAAACAGGTGGCAATGATTTTATTTTTTAAACACTAAAGCTTTCACATTTTTATTTTATTTCTTTCCTAATATTTTTTCATTTTTCCTTCTTTCTTTAAAGAAATCTTTTCTAACATTTTATTCTGACATGGATGCATAAAAACTTAATTTTTCCTAACATTTTTTATTTTTTTCTTTTTCATCCATGTCCTAACTTAGAATTTTATTTTTCATTTTTTCAACTACCATGCTAACTTATCAAAACCAAATAATGTTACAACACACCGGGTGTAGGTGTATGTGTCATATGCCGGTTTCGGTGCATGTATTGTATGGTGTTGTATGTTGTATGTGGATGTATGTGTTGTGATGTACATTGTGTATGTGTACATGATTGAAGAGAAACAAATACATTGGGTGCTTTTCGGGTGTGGAAATCGATCCGGTGTGAGTACAGAAAGAAAAAAGGCAAAATTAAGGACCGATGAAGGATAAGTACTAGTATTTATTTAAGTTTTATTATGCATGTGATTCATGATTCTGGTCTATGGTGATTACATGTGATCTATGATTTTGGTTTATGATGGGTATATGTGATTTATGATTTTGATCTATGATGGTTGTATTTTGATTTAACCAAATGTGATATTTTTATTTTGATCAAACAACTAGTTTAACTTGTTGTGATAGGAAGCGAACAGAATTGCAAGTGTACCTTGTTGGCAAGCTACCAATGAGGTGTGATTTGAGTTTATTTAAATTTATTTTGAATTTAATGGTAGTTATGTGCTTGGTACATGAAGCACGGAAATGACTGGTTGGGTGATTAAAACTGACTGCAAGAATTAGCAGCAACAACAAGAGGAATTGAAACATACAATAGTATGATGGTAAAGCATTTCAGGAGCAGGGCCATTGTGGGACACTAGTACCCAATAGCGTACATTTATTTTCCATGAGCATGATATTACCAGTATGATGGTTTTGAGGCATGAATATGCCTTGTTTTTTGTATATTTTGATGCGAGGAAGACTTGTCAAGTGATGGACTGCCAGAGATGGGAGTGCCAGTGGAACTTGGAAGGTGAGTGACTGCATGGAAGGGGGTGACCGAATTTCCAGATGGACTGTGTAGCAGAGAAGGGAAGGATGGGGATGCATTTGGTTTGGTCATTAGCGTTGCCAAATTGAATCAGATGCACATTGGGAGTGTTCCCTGGAACAATGAGTCGGTAATTGTTCACTGAGAGGACAAGTGGCGCAGGATTGTAGCACTAGACATTGGATGCAGATTTGAATTTGGCAGTGGATTCGGGACTTCCTGGGAAGGGAGTGAATCCTGGTAGTACTTTGAGGGTGGAGGTGTGAGCCTATGGATTCCCTTGTTGCATATATGATCATCGTATCCTTCTATTTGTTGGTTGAGAAAATGTGTATATGTGCATATGTGTATATTATTGTAAATAATGTATCAAGCTAGATTTATAAATCTCCATAGACAATATGATTATTTTTTGGTTGAAGAAAATGTGTATGACTATATATGTGTCTCTATTGTAAATACCATAATAATTTATGTTATAAAGCTCTAATAAATGGTATGTTTGTTATATTTCAACAGTGGTCATTGTAAATACTACAAAAAACTATGTTATAAATCTATATAGGCAGTATGTTTTGTTTTTAGCAGTTTTCTGGTTGGTAGGTGTCATTGAACACCGAGGATGGTGTTCCCCCAAGGGGGATGGTTCTGTAACAACCTAGGTGAAAATTCCATGTAAAATGTAATAAAGGAAAAAATAATAACCACGGTTAATGGGACACGTATTCCAAGTTGAATGGTGGGAAAAAAATCCTATGGAGTGTTCACTTTAGTTTATTATGGTTAAGGAAAATGGGAAAGGAAATGGAAATGGCTTTAGAAAGACAAAGTGGAATTTATTGGAATTTATTTATGAAAACAATGGAAATTAGGAGAAAAGGAAGGTGAAAGGTAACAGGTTGCATGTGAGGAGAAAAATGAATGAAAATAATGAAAAATGAAGAAAATAGAGCCCTCATTAATAAAAATGCTTCTAAGGATCAGTTGGGGGGCTAAGGATCAGTATACACACTCTTGGAGAGTGTGGATACTTGGTGATTTGGAGAAAGAAGGAAAAGGAAGAGCAGGAAAATGCAAGAGGACATTGGGATCTGCAACTACAACGGGATTTTGTCGTAGGTACAAAGTTTCATGTATGTTTTCCTCAATTTTTTTACATGCAAGACATATGAATGTGGATTTTCCTAGCCTTTCCATTTCCTGGATAGCCATGGTGTTGTGGGTTTATTTCCATTGATTGTTTTCTAGTTGGTTCTCATGATCCCTTTAGCTATTGGTTGAGTTATTAGTTCCTGGAGCCTTGGTTGGACAAACACTTTGGAGCCCGACGGACAACTGTGGGTTGAGTTACTATTCCTGGAAGCCTTCGTTGGAAAAATGCTTTGGAGCCCGATGGAAAGTTGTTGGGTTGAGTTACTAGTATTGGAGCCTTTGTTGGAAAAATGCTGTGGAGACCTAGGTGGGTTGAGTTACTATTCCTAGAGCCTTGGTTGGAAAAACGCTCTAGAGGTCGAAAACAACTAGGGTTGAGTTACTAGTACTAGAAGCTCTGGTTGGACAAACGCTCTAGAAGCCCTATAACATTTGGGTTGGGTTACTATTCCTGGAATCCCTGGTTGGAAAAAACACTCTAGAGTCCTGGAACAGCTTGGATAGAGACCAATTTGTGATGGTTGTGATGTCAGACCGTGAGGTGGAGTCACCAGTTGAAGATTGAGGTTTTTTGGCCTCTGGAAACCCTAGATTTATTGTGATTGATGTGTATGATGATATCCCACATTCATGCTTGGAATATGCCACTGGGGTGATTGGCTGAAGTGAGACTTAGCTCAACCAATCTATGGTCAGGTGGAACATGGAAGTCCCATATCCAGTTGGCTTTTACATTCAGTAATGAAGAGCTCATTCCTCTGGTATTTTTTATTCAAATGTATTGGTTTATGTATTGATTTTCTTGTTTTTATATCCATGGTATTTATGTTGTTATTATGTTGGTTATAAGCATGTATTTTATCAGTGATGATGTATGGCTCTATCTATTTTTTTGCCAGCAAATAAATATACAATGTATCTATGGTAAAATAGATTGTATTGCAACTTATGATGTAAGGGATAAATTCTTCTTAGTGATTTTCATATAAGTATTAGACCCCTATGTTTAATTATATTTTCTACACCTGTAAATGAAATGTTTGTGACATGTTTGAAGAAATTACTATCATGGCTGGGTGGGTTCGGATGAGTTCCCTATGATTTTATTACTTCCATGTATTTTTTTTAATGGTATTTATCCTCTCCTAAAGTTACAAGAAGTTCTAGGCAGTGACCTGGGCTCAGGGGCTGAAAATGTGGCACAAATCCTGGAGTTGCAAGCAAAAATTAATTATTTGGGGCCCTAGCTTCTACCTTTCCAAGGCTAGCCCGCAGCTAAGGGTCTATAGTTGATCGCTTTCCCTTATATTCCCATGGCTAAAGCTCAAGAAGGTCAAAATTCAGCCCCCCCCCAAGTTTCAGGGGTCTGGGAGGGTGGTTTACCTCCTGAAGGTGTTGTTGATGTTGTGTAAGGTGTGTTTGTCGTGTTTTCATCGGTTCCACTTCCTTAAGGTCATCTAGGAGGTTTAATCTCATATTAGTAGCCTCTCATCACATGTTTACCCTGGTTGGTCGGTTACTTGGGTAGATGTGGGAAGAGGGTGTTACAACCAAATTAGCAGGATATCCAGCATAGTTCTCATACTCAGGAAAATAACCATATGAACCATTCTAAGAATCGAGCTTGAGCTTGTTTAACCCTCCTCTTAGTATTAGAAAATAATCCTTTAAATTTTCTTTTACATTGGATGAGATTCTTGACCTTCATCTACCGGGCTTGTCGTGCTTCATGTCCAATGCTTTATAACTGTCGAAATTCATGTGAGAACTCGAACTGGGTTTCCTAGAATCATACTTGTTACGAGCAGATATTTTCTCAATGTTGTTGGGTTTTGCATGGAAGAGTAATATTTGGCATGGGCTCTGCATTTCTGAATCTAATTTATGGAAGCTTAATGATCTCAAGCTCCAATTCTTGAACAAATTTCTTCTTCTTCATCTCCAAAATCGAAGTACTATTGCCTAGATCAAGAGATTTATGTTGAATAATGGCACTTCCTCGTTGATTTATTCCTTTGATAGCTCTGACAAAGTTAATGAATTAGAGTCACTTGACCTGAAACCTGAGGATCTAGATCAAGTGATACTGGTGGTATTCCCCCACCGAGTGGTTAATACCCAACAGCAACAACCACCCCAAAACGATTCCGAGATTTATAGCTATGAAATTTACATGACTAGCGAAGAAATGTTCTTCTAGATAAGGAATTGAAACTATGACACCCCCCTAGACACTAACCTGTCAGGGGCAAGCATGAGTGCACTTACTGCACCATTGACCATATCCAAAGTACCTATTGAACCCCTGCCAAATATGGCTAAGGGGTCGAATAGGCACATAGGACGCAACTCAAAATATTCCCATAACTACAACATCATGGATGATTTAGCACAATCTCCCATTTCCATGTCAGCATTAGAGGTCCTACAATCTTGCCCAAAATAGCAGAAAGCCTTACTTTCTGCATTAGGTGCAATCGACCCTTCTGATTCGCACCTAATGGATTTTGACTTAGACAAAGCCACCCCTAGGCTTCCTTCATTGGTCTCCTTTCAGATGTTGATGTCAGTCCAAAATATCACCATACATCGATGTATCATTGACGAAGGTGAATCTACATGCATCATGTACAAATCCATTTGGCAGAAGTTGGGATCACCCGAACTGAAGCCATCTGAAATCATGCTTAGATTATATGATGGTCGACCTTCTGCTCCTGTCAATCTATATCAAAATGTCCCTGTTAACTTGGCTGGAAAAACAGTACTCATAGACATTGAATTCTTGGACGCTTAGCTTGACTACAATATACTCCTTGGGGGGAGTTATATGTATGCCATGATTGCCATAGCCTCCTCCATTTTCTGGGTGATGATGTTCCCCTATGAGGATCGAATCATCATGGTTGACCAACTGACATATTATGATAAGAAACCCATGATGGTTTTCGATGTCATTCTACCTTACGTAAACACAACTATGAAGTCGCTCATGTGGTACCAAGAATATGGCCCTGGTAAATTCAAACCATCATCAATCCTAGGATCATTCCTACGATATCCCCCTCTCACACCATAGGCAGCCCCAAATATCGTAGGGGCATCGGTGTGCATGATGTTATAATCAAACACTAAAACCAGCTCGGAGATGGAGACCATTAGTACGGAAATCGAGGCTGTTGAAACGGCTTTCCTACCCTATGCCATCTCCCAAACCCCATTCTTATACCCTCCACCTGGTTTTGTGTCACAAGAAGTCTTGGCAACTGTAACATTGCCAAACATGTCTTTCGCAATACCTATCTATTATTTGGTCCCACTGGCCATGCTAGTAAGCCCTGGTATCACATCTACAGGGATAACCCCTATCACTCCTCAGGAAGCAACATCGGTTAATGAAACTCCTGTAGCAGCGCTAGTTAGAGTGACCAAGAAAACCATCAAAAAATGGAAGAAAATAAAAAACCCGAACATACCTAGGGAATTGCAACCTTATGCATTATGTGATATCGTAGGCCATCCTACCAATATTTTCCCAGAATTAGATGAATTAAAACCTATTCTAAGCACCAAAATAAATGTTGCGGCCCCAAGTTCCCATAAAAAAGAACACGCCACGAAAAATCAAGGGAAAGAATTACGCACCAACCATGCATGCGCAATCTGCGACCGTTATGGGAATTACACTCATCACTTCCCAGAAATTCCACGATATAGGGATGTCTTGCAGGCTCTAGAGAAATCATACCAACAGGATCCCTCCAATCCACCCATGCAGATGTATGAGGGAAAACCTAGAACCATATTGTACCTACAAGAGGCGAGGCAGCCACATGAATGACCACCTCCCCCCCCCCCCCGGTATCGCCCTCCACATCCTATTCAACTCTATGCACTCTATGATGAATGTGATCACTTCATTGTTGACTGTGCAGCCCTAGATTTTTTTAGAGATGGTATCCTATTGACCCCATATAATGCGACGGCTTACGAGCAATTCAGTATTCGTGTTGGGTGTTTTCTGGCGACCACCTAGTTCGTCATTGTCATTTTATCCCTAGATCCATTCAGTGTTAAATAGTTTACGCATGGTCATAGTACACCTCGCCGCAGTAGACGGATAAGATAAAAAATCCATGGAAAGTTCGACAACACAAGAAGATGTGATAATCAGGTCCATTCTCCTCATGTGAGCAGAAAAGCGGCCAGTAAAGGGGCACATCATCACCCCCAGCTGCCCTCCACGGATAAGACCAACCTGCACATTATGCAACGCACGTAACCATTTGGTCACCCAATGCACGGACCGAGAATCACTCCGCAAATGGTATCCAATAATTTCAGTAACCCAGAGGGAAGGGAGTACTGAAGAAAGACAATATTGTATTATCTATCAAGGCAACCATCAGACCCGACATTGTACTTACATCTCCCAAGTACACCCTTTAATAGACATCATACTCTCGTTGGAGGCGCTGTTGGGGTTCCCATGTTTTGTCCAGGTTGACAAGACCAAAAGATGAGACAACATAGAACCACTTTCAGACCTTAGGATCTAGCCCTCCTAGGTCTAGAGAGGGATCTCTCTATATGAGTCAAAGTGTATGTCTTTGAGGTTCTAAGTTATGATTTTAGGCTAGTTATAGGCACGAGGTTTGTTTGTTTGATTGTTTAAGTTTGGTTGTTGGGAATCAGGAAAGAAGGGTCCAGTATGAGACAAGGATGAGCAAAGAGGAAGTTTAGGCAAAGGTAGATAACTCAGAGAACATCAGGGCCATTGGGTAATGGACTCAAGAAAGGATTTACTTGTGTTCAATGTGCAAGCTTTCAGTTGGGCTAGTTATCTAGAGCATTTGGATCTTAAAAGATGATTGATGGAATGGAACATTAAGGACTGAAAATTAGTGAGAGGGGAAGAAGGAAAGACAGCCAAATTTCTGTCTATAGATCAGGTCAGAGGTCATTTAACTCCAGACCTACTTGGACATACTTAGAGACATCTCTCAAAGGGGAACAAAGGGGCTGCTTATAGATCGGACCAGAGGTCATTTAACTCCAGGTTCGCTTTAGAAACTCCAAAGAAAGACAAGGATAAGTTTAACAGAAGTGATCTTAGAAAGGTTTGATTGAGATGGAAAGATCCTAGTGAGGCACAGACAGGGTTCTAGACCTCCCAGTGTTCTCAACTCATCTAACTAAATCCTAACAAGAACATCTAAACATAGATTTCATTAATTCATACATCAGAGAGCAGTCAATAACATCCACTACACTGGTTAAACCAATTGAAAACAATATTCAGATACACATATAAGCAGAAAACATAAAAGGCTGGGAGAGCAGCAACATAAGGTACCTATCCAGGGTAAATCTTATTCCAAACTTCTGATGCGAGCCAGAAGCAATGAAATGAATGAAAATAAACACAGAGGTAGAAAAAAATCACCAGCTGCTTTAGATCAGGATCCAAAGAAATGTGCTTGTCATATTAAAAACAACACCAATCAGGTACATCGTTGCCCATATCTTGAACATTCAGTCTGAATACATCAAATCTCAGCCTACCTCACAATATTACATAGAGAACTTGTCTCAAGTGGAGAATTCTTGCAATCTACTGATATCCAATCAACAACCTTTACAACATTTCCTTATGTGCTTTATAGCAGAGGATGAACAGAAGGTCGACTGAGGGGGTAGGTGAACACTAAATGTAACATTAAACACAGAAAAGAATAGGGGGCCGAAACCCATCCTATTTTAAATCTCTGCATTCATCCCTGGTATGGCGAAGATGTCCTGGCTGTAGTACTGTGTGGTACATGTGGTGAAATGACAGAAATAAAATAAGAAACAGTGAAAACTGCCCTACTTGTGTAACAAATGCTCCTGATCCTGTAGGACTGCTGTAAGGGTAGGAAAATTCAGGGACACGATGCATAATCAAAACCGCATGGGCGTTTTGTCCTCTGATGAAGAAAAACATACTGCTGCTGTAGAAAAAATCCTGGTGGTACGACTTCCCTTGCATTTAATCTCTGAGAGGTCCTCGAGGTCTTCACTCTGATGCTTTACCTCTGAAAAACTAGATTGAGCCCTTTAATCCCCATCATAATGCTTTAATTCTGAGCTTAAGGCCTAAATATCTATGTTTGTGTGCCTCGAGGTCACTGTTGCTCCATTGATGGCGCAAATTGAGCTTTAATGGTGTTGGACAGGGTTTTTAGAGCTTAAACTCTGTCCTTCAATGGAGAAAGGCTTTGCCAATGCGAAAAACTGGCTTATGCATTAATTTCCTGTGCACAGAATTCTTTGCCGCTGCATTAAACGCTGTGTAATCATGGCAGACCATTACCAGCTGATAAACCTGCAAAAACACACAACTTGTCAAGAAAAACCATGGACGGGGTGATGGAGGCAGTGCAGAGAATGAAAATGGCCGTGCAGATGATGAACTGGAGGAAAAGTCACGAAAAATGGTAACAAATTGTTCTGGCGGAGGTGGCGGTCTCGCAGAGCAAAGTTTGAATCGGCAAAATCATTAAAAAAACACGAAAATGAACGATTATATGCAATGGAATGGTTGAAAGGTACGGAAAATTCACGTGGGGTGACGTGGCGTACAGAAGAGGCACATGGACAGATGATGCGGAGGCCCGGGCGACAGCGAAATGGTCAACAGCGGGAAAACGAATCTGGACCATTAGATCTCGGCGGAGATCGACGGTGGAAATGCGTCGGAAAGTGATAGACCATGGGCCAGGGGTACGACAATCGGGGGTTAAACAATGCGCAGCTTCATCGATCATCAACCGTCGGATGAAGGGCTCTGGATCGGACGGCTATTACGCATATCGCTGAGCGCCCCATACCGAACGTTAATGCGCGATGAACCGGCGGTTTTGAAACCGTACCGAGGCCACGCGTCGATCGATGAGTGGAATCGTTGGGTGATCGAAGAAAACCACCAAGCGCGCGAGGGTGGTGCGATAGAAACTGGTTGTTTTTGAACAGTGTGCGGCGGGGTCCACCGGCGGGAAAGGTTCCGGACCGTCGATCTAGCGGGAAATGAACGGCGATGGCTCAATCAAAGGTTTGAACGGGGGAAAGCGCGAGGGCTACGAATTAAATGCAGGCCATCTGATTTGTCAGGATCGACGGTCGAGGATGCGCCCGATGAATAAATACGGTAAGCGCCCTTCAGTGTTAGAACCCGGTCACAGCGATGGGTTTTGTTGAAGGTAAAGGAGCGCGGGGCTAACGGGAAAAGGGCTGAGGCCTATCATATGGTTGAAAGTGGGTTTTTTAACCCATTTTCAATGAAATTTATATTCCAAAGTGTTTTAAGGCCAGCCAAGGGAAACGATGGGGGGATGAAGGGTGAAAAAAGGCCAGACAAAGGGTAAGAGTAGGATTTAAAGGGGGGTTTAGGGAAAACACAAGGTGTAGGGATATTAAGGAAGATTTTAGGAACAGACAAGGGGAATTGGGGGGAAAGAAAGGGGACCCTGACCAAGGGGGACAGGGGATAATAACGGGCCCTTTGAGGAACAGAATTTTATAACCAATGAGGCTTTAGATGGAAAACAACAGAAGGGACTTGTATAAGGAAAAGCACAGAGAGACCTCAAGGATGATGTGTCTTCAGGGGAGATGCATTCCTTGAAGGTCTCCACAATAATGTAGCCCCCAACTTGCTTGTCAAAAATTTCATAGGGGGGCTAACAGTGGCTCCACATGGGGATGGCTTCTTCTTGAAGGAGGCAAGAAACCAGAAATGATCTTTGGAGTAGGCCAGCTGCCTGCTGCTTGGCACATCCCTTTATTTCTTCCATTTTCAGCTGCCATAATATGTTAGATATACAAACTAGCAGAAACACTCTTCCCAACCAATCTACCTACCCCACTACAGTCCTAATATTTTCCCTTCATGGTGCATTTGAGCTAGCAGACCCTTTACATCATTTTATTTATAAACAAGAAAATAACCTATTCTACTTCTACCCTTATTGCTCCATGAGACCAGATTAGACTGTTGGCCTCATATGCTTCTCTACCTAATCTAATATCTGCTGGGATTAAACTGTCCAATAGATTTCTTCTCCTACATTCTAAGACAGGAAATTGAAAAACAGCCAAGCCAGGATTAAACTGTCTGACTTGCTATGGAGTGAAACAAAACTTTGAAGGTTTGAAATTTGAACTTTTGAAGTATCCTTCTCTGTTTGTGACTTAGATTTTGAGCATATTAGAGTCACCTTTTCTTCTTCATTTTCAGCTCTGGTTTTAGGCATGTTAGAGCTGATTCTTCCTTTTCCTTTGCTGGTCCAGATTTTGAGCGTGTTAGGATCAGCTGTCTTTCTTTCTTTGGCTCAGGTTTTGATCATATTAGAGCCAATCTTTTGCACTTTTCAGAGGTCCATGTTTTGAGCATGTTTGAACCTCTACCTTCTCTATTTTTTGGAAACATTTTCTCTATTTTCTTGAAAGTAAAACTGCAATGGTATGTACAATGGAAATGGAACTGGAAATGAAAACTAGCAGAAGTAGTGTTTGAGCATCCTGCCATTGACAGGACCCCCAAACAACTCTGCACCATCAAGTTCTTGTAAGAAAAATGCATTAGGACCCACAATGGCCTGGATGATGTATGGACCTTGTCACAAACTGTCAAACTTTCCATGTTTACCTTTGTCCTCTCTTCTTGAGTCCCACTTCAGAACCTTGTCACCAATTTTGAAATCAGCAACTTTGGTTCTTTTGTCAAATAGCCTTTTTATGTTTTCTTGGACTCTGACAGCTCTGTTATATACCTCCTCCCTTGTTTGTTGAAGATGGATAGTCTGATTTATCCTTCTTATCATGTTGTCTTCCTCTGATTGGATCTCTTGGACAAGTTTGATTACTGGAACTCCAAGGCTGGTAGGAAAAACTGCTTCTGTCCCATAGACTAGCTGGAATGGTGACATGCCAATGGATTTTTTTGTAGTGAGCCTGTCAGCCCACAAAGCATGTATCAAATTTTTATGCCATGACTTTTTGTTCTCTTCCAACAGCTTCTTAATGATTGTGGCCAGGCTTTTGTTAGATGATTCAGCCAATCCATTACCCTGGGGGTAATAGGCAGTTGAATGACCAAGTGATATTCCGTACCTGTGACAGAAATCAACCATTTTCTTGGATCCGAAGGCAGCAGCATTGTCAGTGATTATTTTCCTTGGACAGCCAAACCGAGATAGGATGCAGTCTTCTAGGAACCTAATGATGACAGAATCAATGGCATTCCTAGTGGGTATGGCTTCTATCCATTTAGTGAAGTAATCTGTGGCAGTCAGGATCCACTTGTGTTGCCCAGAAGAAGAGGGGTGAATCTCTCCAATAAATTCTAGGCCCCATTGCATGAAGGGACCTTCTACAGTGATGGGTTGTAATGGGAGGGGGAGAATATTTCTTCTGCCTTCAAAGATCTGGCATTTGTGGCAGGCAAGTATCAGTTTATGGACATCATTGAAGAGTGTAGGCCAATAGTAACCAGCCCTGAGTATCTTATTTGTAGTGGCTTTCCAACTCAGGTGGCCTCCACACTCCCCAGCATGGAATTCTTGTTTAATTATTTCAGCTTCAGGTTCGGACAAGCATTTCAGAAATAGGCCATTTGGATTTTTCCAGTATAGAATTTCATTCAAAATGCAGTAATTTCTAGCTTTGAGTTTTATGAATCTGGCCTTGGTTTTGGACAGTTCTAGAGGGGCATTGAGGTTGGTGAGCACGTAAATGATATCAGTATACCAAGGAGAGTTTTGAAACTGCTCCTCAACAGTTGGACGGGGCAATCCTTCCTGCTCATCTAAGGCATTTATCATGTTAATTTCAAGGGCCTGCAAGTTTGATTCAGCCATTAACTGGGCCAGGCCTTGACCTTTGATCAGCTTGGTGGGTTTTATTTCAAGGTCGTATTCCAATATTGTAGCAATCCATTTTCCACTCTTCCCATCAGGGTCCTGGGACAAGATATCTTTGACCACTATATTCGGCACATAAGAAATGGTGTGAGAATGCAGAATGTACACCCTAAAGTCTTTTAAGGCCTTAATTAGGGCATAGGCCTGCTTTTCCATAATGTTGTACTTTAAGGGTGCATCTCTTAGGGCCTTACTGAAGAAGGAAATTGGCTGTCCATTACCTTCCGTATTCTTTTGCAGCAAGACTGCAGCTATTGTGTGTTCAGAGGCAAAGGAAAAGATCAGAAAATCTTTTGAGAAGTCTGGGCTGATAAGTACCGGGGTCTGTGTGAGTGCAAGTTTTACTGACTCAAAATATTTCTTGGCTTCAACAGTCCATTTAATTCCTGCATCCTTCTTTAACATATCAGTCATTTTTCTAAGTTGCTCAGCTAGATTGGGAATGAATATCCTAAGGAAATTAATCTTCCCGATGAAGGACTGCAGTTCTTTGATGTTTCTCGGATGTGTAATTTGAAGTATTCCCTCGACTCTTTGTGGGTCTATCCTAATCCCTTCCTCAGATATAATGTGACCAAGAAGTTTGCCTTCCTGCAGCCCAAACACAGTTTTCTTAGGATTCCGTGATAGACCATACCTTCTACATTTTTCAAACACTTTCCTCAGATGTTTCAGGTGTTCTTCCTTGATTTTGGAAAAGACAGTCAAGTCAACCAAGTAGATAACTATGAAGTGTCCTATCTCAACTGAGAAAGCTATATCCATTGCTCTCTGGAAGGTGGCTCTAGCATTCATCAGCCCAAAAGGCATCTTCACATACATAAAGGTGCCCCATGGGGTGGTAAATGTTGTTTTGAGTTGATCTTCTGGGAGTACCAACACTTGGTTATATCCTGAAAAACCATCTAACAGGGAAATCCTTTTAGATCCCACTACCTTCTGTAAGATATGTTCCATTCTAGGCAAGGGGTAGTTGTCTTTCAGGGAGGCTCTGTTGAGGTTTCTGAAGTCTATGCACAGTCTAATTTCCCCTGTTTTCTTCCTCACAGCCACTAGATTTGATACCAAATCAGAAAACCTTACAGGGACTATTATGCCTGCGTCATACATCTTTTTAATCTCCTTTTCAACTGCAGGCAACTGTTTTGGATTGATCCTATGGAGTTTCTGTCTGAAAGGCTTCTGATTTTCCTTCAGGGGTATCTTGTGTTGTATGATGTTGGTGCCATAAGCCTTTAAGTCTTCATAGCCCCATGCAAACACATCAATGAATTCTTTAAACATCTCAATGTATTTCTCCTTCATGTCTGCAGGTAAAGACTTAGCCAGTTTGATCATTTTGGGTTTATCTTCAGTGCCTATGTTGCATTCTTCCACATCTGAATTTGCATGCTCTATAGTGGGATTTTTGGCTACGTCATCAAAGTCAAAAAGGTCCTCTAAGGGTGCTAGGCCTCTGGGAATATTCTTATCTTTGGCCTGCAGCACCTCTATTTCTTCACCATCTGCATTTTCACATTTTATGGTTGAGTTTCCAGTTTCCTCGGAAAAAGAATTTATTTCTATGTTACAAGGCGTGGTTTCTCCATCAGAGGATTCCTCACTAAGGCAGCTGTCTTTAGATTTAGAATCTGAACCAGAAAAATCAAACTCATCTCTGCCTGTTAAGAAATCCTCAATCTTTTTGTCACCTTCAAAGACCTGCCAATATTTTTCGTTGTTTGGCACTGCAGGTCGGAATTTGGTTTGAATGATGATTTTTCGGTCAGCTGGAGTCTCAGGGTATGAACTAGCTAGACAAGCTAATCCATTCACAATGACATTTTGACTCCTGGGAACAAATACCAATTCATATTCCATGAATGTTTTCAATATATCTATGGCATCGTTCCTATATGCTCTTAATTGGGGATGTTTCGCTGCATATTCACAGTTCACTTGTTTGATCACTAACTCAGAGTCTCCTCGTACAACTATCCTGTGGGCTCCTAATTTTTTCAACAGATTTAAACCAAGGATAAGAGCCTCGTATTCTGCAATATTATTTGTGCATTTGAAATTCAGATTCACCGCATGGCTCTCAGCATGGTCATTTTCTATGTTACGCAGCCACACCCCTGCTCCAGCCCTTTTTCTAGTGCAGGACCCATCAAAATTCATTTCCCACAGGGGTTCGCCATTATGTTGGGGTTCCCATGTTTTGGCCAGGTTGACAAGACCAAAAGATGAGACAACATAGAACCACTTTCAGACCTTAGGATCTAGCCCTCCTAGGTCTAGAGAGGGATCTCTCTATATGAGTCAAAGTGTATGTCTTTGAGGTTCTAAGTTATGATTTTAGGATAGTTATAGGCACGAGGTTTGTTTGTTTGATTTTTTAAGTTTGGTTGTTGGGAATCAGGAAATAAGGGTCCAGTATGAGACAAGGATGAGCAAAGAGGAAGTTTAGGCAAAGGTAGATAACTCAGAGAACATCAGGGCCATTGGGCAATGGAGTCAAGAAAGGATTTACTTGTGTTCAATGTGCAAGCTTTCAGTTGGGCTAGTTATCTAGAGCATTTGGATCTTAAAATATGATTGATGGAATGGAACATTAAGGAATGAAAATGAGTGAGATGGGAAGAAGGAAAGACAGCCAAATTTCTGTCTATAGATCAGGTCAGAGGTCATTTAACTCCAGACCTGCTTGGACATACTCAGAGACAGCTCTCAAAGGGGAACAAAGGGGCTACTTATAGATCGGACCAGAGGTCATTTAACTCCAGGTCTTCTTTAGCAACTCCAAGGAAAGACAAGGATAAGTTTAACAGAAGTGATCTTAGAAAGTTTTGATTGAGATGGAAGATCCTAGTGAGGCAGAGACAGGGTTCTAGACCTCCCAGTGTTCTCAACTCATCTAACTAAATCCTAACAAGAACATATAAACATAGATTTCATTAATTCATACATCAGAGAGCAGGCAATAACATCCACTACACTGGTAAACCAATTGAAAACAATATTCAGATACACATATAAGCAGAAAACATAAAAGGCTGGGAGAGCAGCAACATAAGGTACCTATCCAGGGTAAATCTTATGACAAACTTCTTATGCGAGCCAGAAGCAATGAAATGAAATGAAAATAAACACAGAGGTAGAAAAACATCACCAGCTGCTTTAGATCAGGATCCAAAGAAATGTGCTTGTCATATTAAAAACAACACCAATCATATACATCGTTACCCATAGCTTGAACATTCAGTCTGAATACATCAAATCTCAGCCTACCTCACAATATTACGCAGAGAACTTGTCTCAAGTGGAGAATGCTTGTAATCTACTGATATCCAATCAACAACCTTTACAACATTTCCTTCTGTGCTTTATAGCAGAGGATGAACAGAAGGTCGACTGAGGGGGTGGGTGAACACTAAATGTAACATTAAACACATAAAAGAATAGGGGGCCGAAACCCATCCTGTTTTAAATCTCTGCATTCATCCCTGGTATGGCTAATATGTCATGGCTGTAGTACTGTGTGGTACATGTGGTGAAATGACAGAAATAAAATAAGAAACAGTGAAAACTGCCCTACTTGTGCAAAAAATTCTCCTGATCCTGTAGGACTGCTGTCTGGGTAGGAAACTTCAGGGACACGATGCATAATCAAAACTGCATGGGCGTTTTGTCCTCTGATGAAGAAAAACATACTGCTGTTGTAGAAAAAACCCTGGTGGTACGGCTTCCCTTTCATTTAATCTCTAAGAGGTCCTCGAGGTCTTCACTCTGATGCTTTACCTCTGAAAAACTGGATTGAGCCCTTTAATCCCCATCATAATGCTTTAATTCTGAGCTTGAGGCCTAAATATCTGCGTTTGCATGCCTCGAGGTCACTGTTGCTCCATTGATGGTGCAAATCAAGCTTTAATGGTGCTGGACAGGGTTTGCAGAGCTTAAATATGATAAGCGCCCTTCAGTGTTAGAACCCGGTCACAGCGATGGGTTTTGTGGAAGGTAAAGGAGTGCGGGGCTAACGGGAAAAGGGCTGAGGCCTATCATATGGTCGGAAGTGGGTTTTTTAACCCATTTTCAATGAATTTTATGATTTTTGGCCCATTTCCAAAGTGTTTTAAGGCGAGCCAAGGGCAACGATGGGGGGATGAAGGGTGAAAAAAGGCCAGACAAAGGGTAAGAGTAGGATTTAAAGGGGGGTTTAGGGAAAACACAGGGTGCAGGGATATTAGGGAAGATTTCAGGAACAGACAAGGGGAATTAGGGGGAAAGAAAGGGGACCCTGACCAAGGGGGACAGGGGATAATAACGGGCCCTTTGAGGAACAAAATTTTATAACCAATGAGGCTTTAGATGGAAAACAACATAAGGGACTTGTATAAGGCAAAGCACAGAGAGACCTCAAGGATGATGTGTCTTCAGGGGAGATGCATTCCTTGAAGGTCTCCACAATAATGTAGCCCCCAGCTTGCTTGTCAAGAATTTCATAGGGGGGCTAATAGGTGCAACACCCAGATATAGTTGGTATAGAGCCAAGACAACCTAACGCAAGGCAGCCTGCCCCCCATCAATACCAAAACATTAGGAGAGCTAAAAAAACCCACCTTCCTAACAAGGCCCATGACTAGCTAAGGACGGCATACAGGCTATGCGATAGAATCAACCACCGAGTCAATCAATGTAAGGAACTGAAGAAACTTACGAACAACCTTTGCATGGTCACCCCCATCCTGCAGATCAATATCTCTAATCAAGAGAATATCATATGCTACTATGCAGGATTTGCTCATAATTCCACCATACGATCAGTTGTGAGTACCTCCCAAGGCTACAAGTATCAAGAGAAGCAATAATTCTAAACCCCCCGAAGGAGCTAGACCATCCAAAACCTAAAACTCAAAAATGGAAAAAGTAGAATCATGCCCCAATGCCCAATCATTTCCGAGCGTCCACTTCAGGGAAAACGAGTAGCATTGGTTCACATACCATCTACGTGATAAGCACCGTGATACCGTGCACCATTTTCATCAGCCATAATCACGAAACAGAGTCGTGCCCCTTAATGGAAACATTTAGGTGCCACTCCACTCAGCACAACTTCCAAATCTAGGAAAGTGCAAGTACCCTTAGTACGCCACGTGAGGAATCTAAGCTTGCTCTTATGTAAGCCACCACAATGTAAATTCCTCCACCATCCAACGTCGATGACACACAACACCACATATGATTCATCTCATCATGCATAGGAACCATGACTCATGTTTTCTTCTCATTTGTCATTGGTGTCGAGCCCGCTAAGACTACAAAAGTAGTTGTACCATCGACAGGGCAAACACAATCCGTTTGCACCCTGTCAACCTCGTCTGGTTCCACAAATCAACTATGGAACTATATTCATGTCTGTCGACTAGCTCCATTAGACCCGAACCACCTCCTCATGGCCTCATACAAACTCACTCCCCCTTAGATACCTTGTTCCATTCAGATGAGGATATTTTGGAGGCCATGGAAAAACCAGATTGTCTGTGGGATGCAATGCATCATTGCTTGTTTTTTCTTCCCGAAAATACATTTGGCTCAAACAACCCAGAAAACTAAGAGATATATGTTATCGAATCAAAATACTTCCTCCCATCTGGGAAATTCAACCGGTTCAAAAATCCCATCCCAACGTGTTCGAAGAAGGGAACATGTCCAATATTTCACCAACCATCAAGGTAAATATCTCTAGAAACCCAAAAAAAAATATAAGAAATCTCACTGGGAGCAACATGCTCCCCGGACGAAGTAATCTCCTACATAAACTTGTTGCAAGAGTATAGAGACATATTTTCATGGGATTATTTAGAAATGATAGGGCTTAGTCCCACTATCGTAGAGCACCCTATTGACACCTGGCTCGACATACCACCGGTACACGAGAAACAATGTCAATTACACCCTTATAAGGTAGAAGCAATCAAGCGAGAAATTGAAAAGCTTCACAAAGTCGGGCTCATCTACTCGATAGCTTACACATCATGGGTTTCCAACCATGTTCCCGTCATGAAAAAACAGGGCACCATTCGCATCTATATTGACTTCCGAGATTTGAACAAAGATTGTCAAAAAGGAAACCACCCTACCCTGTTCATTGACTAAGTCATCGATGCTTGCGTCGAACATGAGGCCCTATCCTTCATAGATGCTTTCTCAAGCTATAAACAAATTCAAATTCGGCATACTGATTGATACAAGACAACATTCACCACCCCATGGGGCACGTTTCAATACCAAGTTATGTCGTTGGGTATTAAAAATGCTGGAGCCACTTTCCAGTGGGACATGAACTATATCTTCTATGACCTAGCCCACCTTTTCCTTGCTTAATTAGGCAATTTCAGTGTTCGATCCAAGAATTGAATTGATCATCTAGAATATTTACAGTTGTTATTCCAAAGATGCCGACATTACAACCTACGCATGAACCCTCTCAAGTGTGTCTTATGCATCAATGCAGGTCGACTTTTAGGTTTTATAGTATCCCAAAAAGGGAACATAATGTACCCCCTCAAGGTCCAGGCTATCAAAGAGGTGCCACCACCACAAACCCTTAAGCAACTCCAAATCTTGCAGGGAAAAGCCAATTTCCTGAGACGCTTTATCCCAAATTATGCCACTTGTGTGCAGGGATTTCTACTCCTTTTCCGTCAGGATATCCCATTTAAATGGGACGATTAAGCCCAAAAATCATTTGAGGTGCTAAAAGACGCATTGTCTTCAGCCCCATGGATCAACCCATCAAATTACGACAAATATTACACCCTATATCTGTCAGCATTAGAAACTGCCTTAGCCGGGGTGTTAATCCAAGACAGACCCAATGGTAAAGAACACATAATTTATTACGTCATTAAAAACTTATCAGGCACCGCATTAATGTATGAACCCGAAGAAAAAACTTCCCTAGCCCTTATACATGCATCCCAAAAGCTTCAACACTACATTATCTTGCGAACTACAGTAGTCGTCGCAGATATCAACCCCATGAGATACCTACTGACTCGCCATTCGACAACCACAAATACGCTTGTTGGGTAGTCATACTACAAGAGTTTGACTTACATTTTAGCTCCCCCAAGAGCAAGAAAACTTTGATATTAGTTGAGTTCATCATTGACCTCCCGAGTCAGACTAAAGGATCCCTAGTCAACAACTCACTACCGGACGAGCATCTCTTTCTATTAACGACTGACGATCCTTGGTACAGTGATATCATCTTATTTTTATGAACCCAAAAGTTCAATCCAAAGCTCACACGTGATTACTAAAGGCACATACACCACCAGGCCCCTCGATACCTCCTCATGGGGGAACGTCCTTTATCGGCAAGGAATCGATACCATCCTATGTTGATGCTTCACACACGACCAAGCTTACAAGCCTTCAATGACTATCATAGTGGAGCTTGGGGCTTCCACCTCTCTGGAATGGCTACCGCCCAAAAAGTTTTGCGAAAAGGATATTTTTGGCCCACCTTAGTCCGTGATTTCATTGCGGTAGTCAAAATATGTGAGCAATGTCAATGCTTCACTCACAAGGCAAGAACACCTCTCGCTCCTCTCCACCCAATCATTGTAGTCGATCCCTTCTGTAAATGGGGGATCGACTTCATGACTTGCAACCCTGTGTCGTCTGGCAACCACAAATACATCATCATCGTTGTTGATTATTTCACCAAATGGGTAGAAGCCATACCCATATATGGCAACATGGCAGAAACTGCAGCATAATTTCTATTCAACCATGTCATCACGTGGTTCGGTGTGCCGAAAGAGTTAGTCTTTGATCACATAAATTATTTCAAAAATTAAATATTATGGGATCTGTCTCACCACCTAGGATTCACACACGAATTTTCATCACCATACTATCCTCAGTCCAATGGGCAGGTAGAAGTTCTCAACAAAGTGCTTAAAACAATGTTACAGCGTATGGTGAATAACCATAAGAAAAACTGACACCACATGGTTTTTCTACCCTGTGGGCATACCACACGGCAGTTAAAAACTCAATAGGATTCACACACTTCCAACTAGTGTACGAGGTCAAAGCCATGATTCCCATCAAACGCGAAATCCCCAACTTACACACTGCCATCGAACTCCTCGATGATACCTAGCCTTTAGAACAACTATTGGTACAGCTATAACTCCTCGACGAAAATCGACGTTAGTCACTCCAACATAACGAGGCACATAAAAAATAGGTAAAAGCATCATTTGATCGCAACGTCACCCCTCGCTCATTTACCAAGGGAGAGTTAGTCCTCTACTATGATGTCGCGAAAGAGGCTCTAGGACCCTGGAAGTTTGAAACATTATGGAAAATTCCCTATGTCATAAAAAATTTCCTCCTCAAGGGGGCATACATCCTGTTAGAGCCTGACAGTACATGCCTAGCTAATACTGTCAATGGGGTCTACCTCAAAAAAATTTACCCATAAGGTGCAGGAGGCCTCAGCCCTATAGATAAGATGCATGTAGCATAATTTGTTTTTTCGACGATTACAATCATCAAAGACTTTCTATAAAATAATTCTCTGGTGTCACAGATGGATCATCCCCCCTCCATTATTTTGGATTCGCTAATGGAGCATCATGATGGTCTCCAAATCTAGCAACAGCCACCTAGGCCATTTACTATCCTGACCGATCACCATTCTTAACCAACAGAGTATGCATCGGATCAGCCACCAATAATCAGGCAGAATACGATGGAGTCATCGGGATCATGGGTGATGCCTTCAACCAAGGCACTCGACATTTACATATCTACCTCGATTCCCAGCAAGTGGTTTCGCACTTAAATCAAGACTTTGAAGTACGGGATTATCAACTATTTAGAAATTATTTGCATGCACAAATATTAATTCATTATTTTTATCATATTACATTCACACATATATCAATAAATTAAACCAAACATTTGATCGCATAGCTAATCACATTCTAGACTGGAATGCATCTTGTATAAACCATCATCCATAGGAAAAAAAAAACGTAAAAAATAGATATCCATCATAGGTACATGACGTCCATCAAATAAAATAACCATAGATACATCATCAGAGTCGCAAAATACATATCTCCCATATATATATATATATATATATATATATCAAAAAATATGTGTGAGTCATGTCTCTGACCCGTAGGTCAGCGAAAAATATGTATACATGTCATCAAAAAATAGAGAAGCGTCCTCATAACAGTAATTTTCCCTAAATGCATAACATCTCTAGGGCTAAGCCCCCCCAGGTGGGTCCTCTGGACCCATAGTTGCACCTGGTACCAGTACAGGTGCAGTAGCCAAAACCAAAAGTGCCACATAGTGCAATGTAGGGTGACATGCCCTCTCTTGAGCCATCAGTACCTCGATCCATGCGTCATCCAAATCATACACAAACCCCGGTCGGCATGCCCCAAGTCAACCTCTCCACCTAACCCCAAGCATCGGCTAAGTCTGTTGATCCAGCCTTAGCAGCAGCTAGCTGCTCCTCAACCACTGTTACTCGCGCCTCAACCGCCTCAGTGCGAGAAAGAAGAGTAGTGTCCCATGAAATGCCCACACTGCTACCCTCCCCTGAGGGGCCAACACCATCACCCTGTCCTCCAACCTAGGGCTGAGCAACGCCACCTGGGTCACTCCTCAGTGGCTGATCCCCCAGCAAGCAGGCAAGAGGATTCCCAGCCGCTCCCACATTTGGAATAGAAACAAGGATAGTTTTCGTGTCACCATAGCAAACATATAAATATACACATCATAAAATACTCAAAAGAATTGCATGAAAACATGAAAAGGTCATACCTGCAAGGCCCCACACATAACCGGTAGGAAGACCCATATCTGAATCCCCCGAAAATCCATCCTTGCATATGGATAGTTCAAAAAAATCTGTGGGTTCACCTGGAACCATGCCTCCATGGTCGCATCCCAATAGCAACCCACCTCCCCTCCTCCACCACGAGGAATCATAGAAGCCCACCGTCGCATCTGAGGATTCGGGTGAGGACCAATAGGCACCGACACAATGGTTCACATCATCACCACCCTCTCAAACATGATACTACAGAGGATAATGGCATATGTGAGCAATCTAGAAGATCCTCTTTGGACCTTCCCTAGCTGCATCACCATGCCATCGTACACATGGCGCGCCCAGTCATAAAAGTGACCAGCGCAAAGCTGGAGAAAAACCCCATTCTGAGGCCCTGATGCCCTATTGGGCGATGATGACCCAGTTAGGCGAACCAACATTTCCAAGGAACATCGGTTAGCCAAGTCTATCACCAACTCGATAAGGACGCACCCCTGGGAAAGTGATGCACCACCGCAATGTTATGTCGCCCAGCGCCGGATATTCACCCACCCAGGAGGGAGTGGGTGTGGTAGTGCCTTGCCTTGAGGAAGTAGATCGGTCACAAATCACACACCTGTCTCCCGAAGGATAGAGACATCTCTATGTCACAGGACCATCACTCTCTATCTCCTGTTCCAACAGCGGACTAGGAAACACAGCAGGCTATCCTGTGATCTCAAGATATCATTCTCTAATAACTTTAGGAGGCCCTACTATCCCAAGAGCCTCCATGCATTTTCATATTGAGCCATAGTAATGCTTAGGTCAAGCCAATAACGCTCAGGCCACATTATCATGTTACCAAAGAAAAAATCAAAGCAATGACCAAAAACCAAAAAATCAAAAAATTTAAAATATTTGGCTCATCATCGCACTTGTTTTCTACATAGGCACGATGTTTGCATGTTTGTGTCAAGAACAAATGTGTGGGTCATCGCGAAAAATCACTTCCATGTGCCATAACCTCGCTATAAATTTTCCTTCCCTGCGAGTTTTGCATGCCTCTGCCTTGATTGCCCGTGCAATTGAGGAAAAAGAGAGGTAGGTAATCCGTACAAACGTGATTTGTACGAACCCCCCCCCCCCCCAAGAGAAAACTAAAATTTTTAATTATAGGATGCTCAGGGTCGTACTTGACACTGACAGCGCGAATCTTAGGTACTCAAGGTGACTGCAATAGAAAGAAAGGCTCGGTAGCAGGGGCTCAGCTCTGACCTCAAGCATTCAAACGAAAAAAATGAACTGAAATGAGCCATATTGACCCATATATTGCCCTTTTGTCATTTTTCGATAGAGCATAACGGGAGCTCAGAATGCCCAATTGAAAAACTGAAAGAAACACAGTGATCAGCACCTCGTCACGTCCAAAGTAGTCCTCACACATCCATGCCTCAGAAAAATCATTTTTTCAGTTACGACATGTACGCCCTCTCTAATCGCTTTCCATTGAACATTATTTTCAATATGTTTGAATAGAAAATACGCTTTCACTTAGGGTATTGGTTGCAGGTATTACAAGCACGAAAAATCACCTGTTTCCCCATCCATTGAAGGTACAAGAGTAGGTATCATTCTACCCCCATAATGATAGGCTCCCCAACGAAGCTTTTCATATCTTGACATCATTTCTCCACAGGAATCAACCATACGTTCCAGTCACCCGACCATGTTTATCATCACCTCACCTTGCACATGACAAACATTCTTGATAGTCGGTAGAGCCTCACCCTCCATGGCATCCATCACTCAAGTATACCATACATTAAAAATTTGGAGCCATGGCCATAACATCCAAGTCTGAAAATCACTTCATGTTCATTCATCCATCATACATCAAGTCAAGTTTTACCCATGTCACGATATAACCCCTTTCCCAGACTACCATTCTCATAAGAAGATCGAATACACACCACCGCATCTCGAACTTGGCCTACCACACCCCCATCAACATAGCCCATATGTGACACTTTTCATTCATTTCACCACCCTCACACCAAGACTAACCAATGCCCCCCCCCCCCTCCCCCCCCCAAGAAAAAAACACCCTCCTCACCCCATAAGTGAGGGATCATTTTCACATTTATTGGGGCACCCGTCTCCATTCTTGTACATCCAAACCCATTCTATATTCCTTTGGCAAGTGTACAAAATTTTTTTTAGGAGAAAAATCCCACCCATCCATCCACATTTCTCACCTGGAAGCAGTTCCCGATCACCCTTGGTTGGAGCTTCGCACTCTTTACCCAACCTCACCATAACACTCATAACAACCACATACCCACCCTGGACATCCTACCAAACCCAGGGATTTCATCACCATAAATTTGTACGACTATCGTCACTTGCATTTACAAGCTTCGACCTTAGGCCATTGAACTTCCATCATCAGTTACAGCCATTTCTCATCGTCATGCCTAAGTTAACTTATCACACCTTGCCTACTACATCATAGACATTGGTCCCTTGCATCAGTACTTCTCTCGGTCGGTTGAGGCTTCCTTCTTGTCAACTTCAACTACCATCTTCCAAGAAGGAGGTATTACCTTGGATGGCTCCTCACCTCAATAGGGGCATTCTTGGATGGCACTATGGGATTCATCATTGCCCATTGATGTCATCAATCCTCCTAACATTTGAATCCAACATAAGCTTTCATGTCAAGATGGTATTGTTATCACTCTGCCAGATTCCCAAGCTAAAGAAGGAATACCAATAGAGGTAACCACAGACCAAAATTTTAACTTGGTAGCTAGCCCTACCAAGTCAGAGAGGTCTCTCTCCACAAGGTCACAGTCAAGTGAGCTGGAGGAATTAGGTTTTTAGGCTAGATATGAGTGCAGGGGTTGTTTTTTATTTGATTGGGTTGGGTTTCAATCTGTTATCACTCAAAAAAAGTGAAAAATTAATTGACATGGTTACAAATTTCATTTTTCAAAGGTATGGTCATAGAGTTCATTAGGAAAATTTAATTTTTTTCATCTTAACCTATTATAAGGTTCAAACACACCTCCATTCAAGTCATTTCATGTCCAATCAATCATCATTTGCTGACATATTTCATTTCCCAATCTTTTGAATTCAGAAAAGGTCATTTTAGCCAGTTTTTCCTCTTTTCGTTGCGTTTTACATTATAAAAAGACAGTTTTCGCTATGAAACTGCCTAATAGTTTCGTAGCAAAATTGTCAGAAAATGAACTAGCCATGCTACGAAAAATGATTTTTCTATCTATCTTTTCAGATCTGGTGCAAAGTGTCATTCCATGATTAGAAGATTTAGGTTGGATTTCATCGAGTCAGTTAGGGTTAAATCAAGGTACAAAGGTCATGTCTGAGGTCATCATTATTATTTTATCATGTATGAGGCATGATTAAAGCACGAGTTATCATCAAAAATTTAAAACAATACCCAATTGATTCTTTGTCATTCTCTGCTTCATCTTTTCATGTTATTGAGTTCTGGAGAGATGTTTCACCAAGCCAAGTTGGTTGTTGGCATTTTCAAAAGTTGTAGGTGTCACTCAAGCGAGGTCGAGAAGGTATAAAATCACCATGGCTACAAGGAAGAAGACAAAAAAAGGTGGCCACTTCCTTAGATATGAGCCAATGGATATGAATCTATTGAATGAAGACCCAACTGCATTGGAAGTGTTTAGAAGAACAGGGTGTTTGAAATTCTACCAAAGGCTGCAAGGGTGTCATTTGCAGGTTTCAAAAGAGTTTGCTAAGAGTTTTACTGGATCAGCTTCAAAGGTAGGAATTTTAAATCTCATAGTAACACCAGAAACCATTGCAATAGTAATAGGATTCCATAGAGGAGGAGAGAAATGGTTCAAAGGTATCAAGTTCACCATGCAGGACTGTAAAGAATTCATCAAGAAAGAGCATAGTGAAATTGATCTCACAAATACTATCCCAAGGAGATATATGAAGGAAAACTACTCAAATTTGTTGTTGATCATTCAGAAGTACTTCACCTGTGAAGGGGTACCACATGGTTTATTCCTACCACCGTTGGCTTCTGCTGCATTTTGTGGGTAAGATGTCTCTTGATTTACCTTTTTACTTATGCAGAAGCTTAGCTAAAATTTCATACAACGTTTAAGTTAAATCAGAAGGAAATTAAACCTCTCTTTTTCATCATGGTTTGATCAAGTTGTTGGTGTTAGAGGAGTTAAAAAGATTAGGTAGATATTGTTGAGAATTTGAAGGGTTTGTGATTAATACAAAAATTATCTTCTTGATAACTACTTGTGAGCTTTCTTATGTATTCTTTTTTAACATAGCTAATCTTTCATCAGGTCAGTTATCAAAGCACTTAGTCAAAATGTACAGACAGAATTATTTATACTTGTAACTGAATATCTTATAATGTGGTTAGGAAGGTAAATCTTTCATTTACCTTCCTTACTTCCTATTACCTTGAGATCATTGTCTTTGTATAATTAAACTAGAGATATCATTATTATATCCTTCAGCTACATACATAAATAATACCCTTCAGTTTCCATCTGAAAAATTGTATCCTTCAGTCTCGTCTTATTTCAGATAAATCCGCATTCAATTCAGCCCTTTGATCTGCTCTTTTAAATGTTTTCCAGGCTCTGATCAATCCGCAATGGTTTCTCCTATTTACACGCTATCCATACGCAAATTATGTTCTTCCTTCAACGTTTTCCACCTCAGACTTGACCACAATTCTTATTCCTCAAACTTCACTGAACTCTATCCTTAAATCCGTGTCTTTTGACTGTAGTAATACCTCAGACAGATCCACATTTTTCTGTATTTTTCTGTGAAGGCTACAAGGGAATTTATACTTGTTTTCCCATGTATATAAGCCGACCTTATTAAGTGAACTAGTGTGACTATTTAGGAGCCAACATGACTGTTTAGGAGGTCGACTTCTCCTGTTGTTTGAAGGCTAACTTGACACATTATTTAGTCTTGTCTATCAACATTGTATGAGGGCTAAATAATAGTCATTCTTCCACGGTTTTTGGACTTGGACTTGGAGCATTTTATTATCTTTGTCTCCTTATTTTAATAATCATGAAGACCAACCTAGTTACATTTTACAACACTCCCTCTTAACTAGGGAGGTATTCATACAGTTACATGGTCATTTTCAGACTAAATAATCTCATAAGAAAAATTGGATTGGTAATCTCATCTGTATAGCATCATATCAACCAGCATTGTCCTAGTGAAAGGCCTTAACTAACAACCCCATCTCTTCAACGAGATACTAGGCTTCAATGCTGGTGAGACACATGACTTATAAACACCTTCACCATTGTCTCTCCAAGGTACACACTCCACCCGGTGTTCCCAAAGTATGACCTTCCTGGACTATTCTTCTCTTGGGTAGCTAGCCCTCAAAGACTATCGGTCCCTAAATACTCTTATCTTGATGCCCTATAACTTTCTCAAAGAGTATCAAATGCTAGATGATTACCCAATCCTCCATTCTATCTTTCCAAGACCAGAATGACATGTCTATCTCTCCCTCCCAGGGAGTACCTTATTCCACAAGGGGATATACTCATTCTTATACAAAGAATGTACCTAAGCTCATCCTTAGGAATTACCAAGTTTCTTCTAAGTAAGAAAACTTACCATCAGGATCCCTCTTAACCAGGGACCTCTAGCAGTAATGGTGAGACACTTAGCTGCTCATGAAGAATTCTTATTCTCAATGTCATGGATTTTGATATTGAGGAATCTCCAACTTTTAGCTTCATAGGGCACAGATCATCCATCACTTCCATCTTGAGTCATGTCAGCTATCAGAGTGATTCATTAGACTTCCTTTATCTAGTCTATTTTTATGTCATGCTTCTTTCCTTCGAATCATTTCCAAGGATCATACATCCTTTCTCATGATCAATAGCCCTACACATATTCATCCAGATAAACATATTCATATTAAATTTTATAACAAAAGTTACCTTAGTGATGATCTTTCACCATGACATCTTCTTGTAGGCATCGGCTTCCTTCCTACAGATTGACACATCTCCTAATGATATGATTTTTTCCAAAGGTCCTCTTCTTTACCAGACTTCCATCAGAGTGTACATATCTTTCCAAGAGATCTATTAGTCACATCTTGACATGGTTGCATTTCATGATCTCTTCCTCTCTACACATTCTTGATTCCCAGGAACATACAACTTTTCTAGTTTCTTGTTCATTTACAACCACCTCATATTCCATGAGGACATATTATGTTGATATCATATGTTAGTGCATTGAGAGATACTTCTCCATAGATCATACTTCTAAGTACATAAGTTCATTACCTACAACCATATAACATGACATCACAGCATCCAATGTCAGCATATAAATATATACATACCTCATACCTTTTTTCCCTGAGTCATGTCAGTATATAGTCATCCTGTAGCAATTCTTAGGAATGAATAGCTTCATTCCCTTGGCTTGTTTCATCAATCAATTCCTTATTCATAAGTTTGCGTGATTTTCCTTGAAATTTTGTTCTTCAGCTTCCTCCATCATTTTTCGGTGTTATGAGCTTCCTTTCTTTCTCCTATTGAGATTATCCCCTTAGGACTATATTTCTTGTAATGTCCATAAGTCTTCCATCTTCCATTTTCCCTAAACTTTCCTTTTTCTTCTGCAAATGTTCGAGTCTTTTATCTTTCAACATTTTTTCCCTTGACTTGTCTTTTTCCATCTAGCATAGAAACCACAAGTTGAATGAGGTAATTCTCTTTTCTATTTGTTACGTTGTCCATATTATCATCTTTTCTAGATCTCATAGTTGAGATTTTATGAAGATATCCCTTCATTCTTTCAGCTTATAATATATTCTCTTGATGTCTCCAATCCTTCATAGACATAGAGATGTAAGGAATTTGATTGATTCCATAAGAATCCTTTGAGCCTTTCTATCCCTTTTCCATGTATTCAAATAAATCTTGACCTTTGGAGATTTTTCATGACTTTAATTTCTTTGAGGACTATGACTATCCTCCTCATGCAAGGAATCTTGGTAACCCAACTAGCTTATATATCTCCCTGCAAAAACAAAGTCATGTTACCAAATTTGATTATAGAATAAAATATACTTACCTGACAAGTGAAGATTCTTTAGCTTGATTTCTTTAATGGTGGTTGAGAAAAGATGTATTAGTGCTCTCCTTTTTGGATGATCTTCTTCCATATGAAAAAGGCTTTTCTTCAATAAAGGAGATTGCTTTAATTATGGTGAAAACATTTTTAGATCCATCTTCCTTTTGTTGATGGAGATTACTGCTTCTTTGGATGACCTTCTTCAGGGATAAATAAGTGGTTCTTGTTTAAATGAGAGGAAACTTGTCTTATAACCTTTGAAGATGATGACAGTGCCTTTAGCCTTTGAGTCTTCAAGTCTTCAAGATACTTTATGACATGATTGATATTGTATCAAGAATTTCATTTTGATTAGACCTCCTTGCAGTTATATTGCCAAGACCTTATTTTGTGAGAGCACTAAGATCACTTTTTACTACTTGTGATAACACCGAGGTATTATTATGTCACTGAAATCTTTTCTTTAAGATAGCACTGATAATATATGTGATAGAACCAACATATAACATCAACATGTGTGACTGTTATGGAATTTTACTGAGGTAGCATCGTTATTCTTTCACTGTTGATTAGACCTGAAGTAGCATAGAACCAAGCTGTAACGTATCATCGAAATCATGTTTAGTATTTTCACTGTGATCTGCACTAGATATGGCGAGAGAATTGTTGTGATTACACCGATCTGAAAACACTTCTGAAATTAGCCCAATATTTTCTAAGGATGATCTGAATTGTAAACTGTGACATTCAGACTGCAATTGCCTCCCGAAATATCATAGAATTAGATTCCCTTCCTTAATTGTCACCTTAGCTCTGATACCATGGTCAGAATTTGAAGGGCTTGTGATTAATACAAAAATTCTCTTCTTGATAACTACTTGTGAGCTTGCTTATGTATTCTTCTTTAACTTAGTTAATCTTTCATCAAGTACGTTATCAAAGCACTTAGTCAAAATGTAGAGACAGAATTATTTATACTTGTAAATGAATATATTATAATGTGGTTAGGAAGGTAAATCTCTAATTTACCTTCCTTACTTCCTATTACCTTGAGATTAATATCTCTGTATATTGAAACCAGAGATATCCTTATTATATCCTTCAGCTACATACATAAACAATACCCTTCAATTGCCATCCGAAAAACTGTATCCTTCAGTCTCGTCTTACTTCAGATAAATCTGCATTCAATTCAGCCCTTTGATCTGCTCTTTTAAATGTTGTCCAGCCTCTTATCAATCCGCAATGGTTTCTCCTCCTTACACACTTTCCATCCGCAAATTGTGTTCTTCTTTTAACATTGTCCACCTTAGACTTGACTGCAATTCTTATTCCTCAAACTTCACTGAACTCTGTCCTTAAATCTGCATCTTTTGATTGTAGTAATACCTTAGACAGATCTTCATTTTTCTATATTTTTCTGTGAAGGCTACAGGGGTATTTATAGTTTCTTTCCCTTGTATATAAGTCGACCTTAGTAAGTGACCTGGTGTGACTATTTAGGAGCCGACATGACTGTTTAGGAGGCCGACTTCTCCAGCTGTTTGAAGGCTAACTTGACACATTATTTAGGCTTGTCTATCAACCTTGTATGAGTGCTAAATAATATTCATTCTTCCACGGTTTATGGACTTAGATTTGGAGCATTTTATTATCTTTGTCTGCTTCTTTTCATAATCATGAAGACCGGCCTAGTTACATTTTACAACAAAGATTGGTCATCTTTTATGTTCATAAGTGGTTTTGAATTAGATGTTGTCACTCCTAAAAGAACTCCCAAACTTAGAGATATTCCATCACCTACAGTAGCAGAGCAAGTTGAGCCAATCATCATGGAGACAAAGCCATTATAGAAGGATGATACACCCAAGGTTACATCTACAAAAAAAAGGCCAACATTTAGTAAACATAGCAGCAAGTGGGTTACAAGGAGTCAAATAGTGGGTAAAGGTAAATTAGAGGACATCTTGCATGTCATTGATATTGAAGAAACTCCCATAGTCCAAGCTGAAGAAATAGATGAGGGAGGAAGGAAGCTTAAGAAAGGAAAAATAACTAAGAAGTTATAATTTGCAGGTGATGATGTTGGATTTATGTTTCAAGCTAGAAAACCAATGACAAGTCATGCCAGAAAAGTCTTGGAAAGAAAAAGAAGCTCAAAGGGTCAGTGAAACTTTTCAGCCACCACCAAGCATCATAGACCTCTCCTCACCTACAAAAGAAGATTTGTTCATCAAGAAAAAGAAGGGAAAATAGAAAATCACTGAAAAGACAGAAGTTGAAACCCTTAAGGCGCAGTTGAAAGATGCAAGTGAAGAGATATCACTCTTGAGGAAAGAGGCCAAGAAACATAGAGTCGAAAGAGTACAGTTTGAACATATGAGAAATATTTGGGAGGATCAAGTCACAAGTGTCTCTAAGACCTTGGACAACACAGAAAAACTGATAAAGTGGACTCAGCCACTAAGAAAAGAGGTCAAGCATATCAAAAAGGTAAATCTGCATTTACAGTGTAAGAATAGGACACTAAAAGACCAATTCAAAGACCTTCAAGGGAAATTAGAACTGATTCCTGAAGAGCTGGAGAAGAAAGGTTTGAAGATGACTGTGGTTGAGGAGCCCATTTCTCAACTGATCATAAATGAGGAAGAAATGCCACAAGGACCATAATTTGAGGTTAAATATGCTTTAGAGAGGTTCATTACATGCAAAAGATAAAATTTTTACAGTTGGAGGTCACTTTTTGGAGATAGTTTTGAAATCTGGAATTTCTGCACTTTTACACAGTTTCATAACGTTTCCTAGGCTTAAAGCCAAGAAAACGCTACGAAAAAACTTGTAGCAGCCTTTTTTCCTCTAAAGTCACTTTTTTCAATTTTCAAGGAGGGAGTTTGATGGTGGTGATGTGTCATGACTTGGTTGACACCATGGAATGACAAAGGAGAAAATTTATTGTGTGTAGAAGCTACTTTTTCAATGCTACCAAAGCTCACTACGAAACTGTCATGTTTTCGTAGCGAGTTATTTTTGAAGGTTTTGGAGCATCTTAATGGCAGTTTTGGATAGT